>WEIV01021537.1:496306-552023 GCA_013390005.1 Calyptomena viridis | reverse complement strand
GTAATCAAAATGACATTGATTTGCTCAGATTAGCAGCTGACACCCGAAACATCCTTACTTGAGCTACTTGGCTCAAACTAGAAATTGTCTTTTCATAGCCAGGGATCTGCATCACAAGAAGTGTAAGTTCCTTTCCAAACCAGGCAATTTTTCAACTTCTGCTCTGGCCAGCAACAGTAACATTTATTTTCCAGAACTTGATGCAGGAGAGAGTAATGTCTGCTGGATGTGGCACACTAGTCCTGTGTCTTGAATCTGGCTTGAACTTTTTTATTTCAGCTTCTTGCTCCATATTCCAAACACCACTGCATGCTTGAAATTAGTACCGCTGCAATATAGCTGGATTCATTCTTTCCTGAAATACAGAAAAGCAGGGAATAGAAATCTAAAATGTAAATCTCCTTACAGAAAACAGAACTATGTGAAAGGGTTTCCAACCTAAAAGCCCTATGTTATTTCCTTTTCATGTTTTGCCAAAAGGCTGATTTTGAAATTACATGTAGAAGATTTTTGCTACTGCAATAACTGCTTGTAGTTATGCACAGCAGAGAGTTATTGTATCAGAGGCTGAACTAGAAGAAATGCCAGTGTAAAGCAGGCTAAAAAATGCTTTCCTATTCTCTGGCTAGCCAGGTCAGAAAGTCTCCTGTAAATACATCTCTGAAGTACCTATTCTGTAACCCCGGAAATATTCCCTTTGGTTACTGCAGTGTAAACCAAGAGTAAACTCGAAAATATGGGAAGAAGTCACCTTAGAAAGGCACAGAATGAATCTGCTGGCATTGCTTGGTTTTCATAAAGAAAGATAGCTTGGTAGAAGTACAAAGCATAAATAATGCAGGTAAGAAACTCGCTTCACTTGAGCTCAATGAAAACTCAGAGTTGGTAAAGTATCCCTGAAACTTTTGAGCTTTTTAAAAGCCCACAACCTTTCAAAAAACCTTTCAAAAAAACCTTTCTCTTGCACAAAGACCAAAAGTGCTACAAGCTGATTCTTGTTTCAGCTAAAAGGGCTTCGTTTTGTTTAGTTGCTGGCATGGCACAGCATTAGAAGCAATCTTCTCCTGGCATCTAATCAGCATATAATTTCAGTTGTCTGTCTGCTATTCTTCCGCCCAGCTCTGTGTGACAATGTTTTATACTGGGGAGTTTGGGTTATCAGAATAGAGTAGGGAGTTTCTGCAGGACAAACCCAATGTAAATGCCTGCAGTTGCCACGGATAAGTACAGAGTTTGCCTATTGCCATGCTTATTTAGTTGAGAAACTTGTAGGGAACATGTGGTTAGTGCCCCAGAGGTGCCTTTCCCATTTTCCAATCAAAGCTGATGAAATTAGAATTGGCTATCAAATCCTTCTAGCAAACTTGCACCATTCTTTGCTAATTTCCTTATAGTGGCCCCTTGAGAGATGCAGATAGTCTCAATGCTGCATATTAAACTTTAATTACTGATTTCTGTTGTGAGGATGAGAGAGCACTTGGACAAAGATAGCTGCATCATAGCTCGCAAGCTCCTCATGTTGAAAAACACCCATAAAATAAATGAAAAATGAGTCAGCAACCAATCACCAATCTCTGTCAATGCATACTGCACCATCAGCTCCACTATAGGAGCTGGTCTTCTATTAACAGTAAATAATGGGTTTTTATTTATTTATAAGTGTCATTAATCTGGTAGGTTGAATACAGTTTGCTTTTCAAAAAAGAGCGCACAGGGCTTAGCATTATCCAGGCAGACACAATGGATAGTTCATGAAACACATCAGAATGTATAATCCACAACAGCAGTGCTGTTACGTGAGGTTTGAAGCATTTTACTTATTATATTGCATAAAGGAGAATTCCAAAATCAACATTGCTTGACTGACTGACTTAAGGAAAATTCCTATTGTTTCAGGCTTAAACCTCCACATGCCTGACTTGGAACCACTTTCAATTCTCTACAAAATTAACACACAGGACTTTAGGATTGTTAATAACTTTGCTAATTTAAGTGAGACTGGAGATTTGTCTGGAAATGACTATATATCTGCCAGACTGGAGCAGGTGTATGTGGATTTACAGAAATGAGGAAGTATGATGGAGATAAACATAGAGGGGAAATTTATACCTGTGTTTCAGGAAATTTCTACTAGAATTCTGGAAATATTCTAACAGGACACAGACAAGAGATGTGCACTTATATATAAGTAGAGTGGAACAGTATTTTATTTCTGTGATATCCTCCTTTTGCAGTTTGTGTTATCCATCTTCTCTGAATTTGTCTGACTGTGTTACTGCCTACTCCGTAGTTCTGCCTTTCTCCCAGACCTGCCTGAACCATCACCATGTTGTGTTTGAATACTGTACAGTATCTTTTGACACTTGAAAAGTGCTCTGAGATAATCAAGTCTTACAGTTCCCTGCGTGGAGATTTTTCCACATACCCAATTAGCATCATTTTTCTTCTCTTTGTACTACTATGTCACTTTTACTGCTTATCTAAATAAATGGGATTTCAAGGGAAAATTCTTTTCTTACAGGGGAACTCTCGACAGTCTGACACTTACGTTGTGTTGTAGGGTAATGGAAGGGAAATAACTTAAGATTTCTAGTCTGCTTTGGGCTGGTGAAGGATCTGCTGGGCTGCAGAAACCATCAGATACATTGAAGATGGGTATTATACATTGTGCTTGGCTGCCATGGAAAAACAGAAGGGAAGTTATGGGACCAGTGTGGTGCCAGTATTCTCTGTTTTAAGACCCTTACTCATTTTGTTAGCTATCAGGGCCTGTGTATTTGCAGGAATGTTAAAGCAAACTGTTCTAGGAGTCACGGTGGGGAGTCTTCTGTTTGCTTAGATATTTTCAAAGTCAACATGTGAGACTGATAGTTCACAAGATCACAGTGCAGTTTGTGACAAGTAGTAACAAGAAATAAAAATCTCTTATGTCGCACAAGAAGATGCAATTAACTGAAAACATGATAATCTGTTTTAGTTATTATATTTTAAAAAATATAATAGCCATTTCATTTTCACATCCCAGTCCACAACATGCCAGTATCCTGCTCACATCCCCACTTCAAAATTTCTTTTTGCTAACTTTCTGTGTTTCCTTCCATTTAATGGGATGTTAGATTGTGGGAGGGTTTTTTCTGGACAAGGCTTGAGTTTCCTTCTAAATTGCTGTTTGTTTAGGCTATTTAATAATTAATTGCTTTGTATTGTTAACATCTACTTTTTTGGTGTTATGGGTACTGATTAAACTTAGGAAAAAACAGGTTTAAAACTTTAATTGAAAGTAGATGTAAGTGCATAGTTTTAAAAATGACAATACTGCTGAAATAAATTTGTATTTTATACATACAACTAGCAGGTTTTCAATTTGCTAAATATGCTGTATGTTTGCTTTTAATTGTATGACCCCAAATATCACACTTGTCTTCATTAGAATTTGTTAGTTCACTCCTGCAAAGAAATTCTTCTAAATGTCTCCAGTAAATATCCACTCTTATGGACTATGAAACTAATTATGTCCTCAAAGCTAATGCTGTCATCGTTCATTATATACTATGCAAGCAAAGTGAATTTCAATATATTTCCTGGTCTGCCTTTCAATTTTTTTTCTTAGTTTTAAGCCAATTCAAGTTTACTCAATTAAAACATACCAGAAAACTAAGTCACCAAAATATATGGAGTGATATATAACAGGCGGGGGTTTATTTGTGTACTGGGATGGAGGAGAGAAGCAAAATACTTGCCAAGTTGAACAGCAAACTGTTCATAACCAAATTGTAACATGCTGTAGAAGTGGGGGCTTGGATGGCTGCCCTATTAGGGGACCCGTGACAATCCAAACATCAATTGGAGCCGTGGGCAGTGAGTGTGAGGCTGTTTCAGACAGTGCTGCTCCCAGCAACTGCCTGGCTCTGTCTCATTCTTTCTGCCACTAAACTCAAGTTTAGGAGCGGATTGAAGCACATGCCCAGTCAGATGTTTGTGTCTACTACTACAAGGCAGATTCCAGTTGAATGTGCTATTAAAAACTGTGCTGATGTGCTATTTCCTTCAGCTCTGCTGAATTTACTGGTTTTTACTACCTCTGATAGCCATCACATCAGATTGCTTGGGTATTTTTTTCTGAGTTTAAGCCCATTTCACGTCAGCACTAGACTTCTTGTTCCACTCAATAGTGAAGAATATACTCATACTGAAAAAGCACTACCAATGGTATCAATTGTACACAATTTTTTCAAACATTTGAATGGGGTTTTAACAGGTAGAGATCATGTTATTATGCTTATGCTAAATTAAAAACATGAAGATACAATAGTATTATGTTAAGTATATTTCATATGTAAATTAGTATTATATTTTTTCATGTATTCTAAAACTTCTGGGTTTTTTTTAAACTTACATTTTTCAAATTCTGGAGACTCGGCAAATTCGTTGTTTTTGCATTCTTGTTATGGTCAAGAATGAGTTCACTGTCTCTTGACAGATTTAAGTAGAGGTTTGTTTTGAGAGGTTATTTCATGTGAATCAGAAGCTGTGAAAGTCCTGATTATTTATTTTGCCATTTTCTACTTTTTTCTAATAGTAAAAACAGACATAATTTACAATAGTTTGGTGAATAATATGCCATTTTATTCAACTGTATTGGTCTTTAACAATTTGTTACATTTTCATAAAATGGGCATCTTAAATGGAATTTCAGGCAGTTTTGCTAATAACAATTGTATTTCATTTTGGAGGAAAGCATACTGTGACTTAAAAAAAACAGATGCATCTCACTGAACTCTTTTATTAATAAATTTGCATCTTGCAACCTAACTTGGTAGTCTGTTTATCAAAAGTAGGATTTGGTGCTCACTTTATCCATGCCTTTCCATTATGGATGCAAGAAGGAATTAAAAAGTAGAAAAAAATATAGGTCACCAGTGAGAGCTTATGTTACTACTAGCAATAGTAGTCAGCCATAATGGATCTTTTGGGTTCTCTTCACTCATCTGTTTTGTGCTGACATCTTCAGTGGACAAACCCATTTGGGGAGTGTATAAGAAACACTTTGTGATTGAAAGAGTTGTACCAGGGTTTTTTTCCATTTAAAATTTATGAAGTAATCACAAGCTAACATAGTGTAACCATTATGGTACCCTGTGATGTTACAACAACAAAAATCATTTTATGGATGCATTTAAAGAGATTAAAGTAAACCCAGTTATTGGTTGGCATTGTGTTAGGTGTTCATTGAATGTTCATATTTAATAGACAATCTTGCACATTTATATGCCATGAGATTCTACATGTAATGCTATTACACATTTGCCTGCTCAAGGAACCCCAAAGAAGTAGAGCTCAGCTTTTCTTCTGTTGCATCTCTTATGCTAAAGAAAAGACTTCAATGAGATGGGACAAGCCCAACCAACATTTGCTCAATGAGTCTTGCACTATGCCCTGAAGTTGATGAGACTATTAACATTAATTATTCATGTGCTGACAAAGGCTGCTGCAGGAGACACAGAATGAAGACTAATAAGCTGAAATAGAGAAAACTGGATGCATAGGAGAGCCTGGAGAATGGAATATCTTTCAATATTTTTCCTCATTAGTTTGGCTTATTTCCTACAGGGACAGCAACACAAATCTTTGGCACCAGAACTTTTCCTGAACTGTGTCTGCAAATTCAGAGCCACATTCCCTCTGTGAGCAGTACTCTGCTCATGAGCCTTGACCCTTTTGTCAATTCAAATATGCTTGCTGATTGCAGGTGTCTTTGAGTCTGACAGATGGGCCTCATGTGCCTAGGGCTTGGTATAGGACAAGGAAGAACTTAATCTTAAATTTAGTGCTTAGTGAAAAAAAAAAAGCACAGTATAAATACCAGTGGAAGTCAGTGACTTCCCGCTGTGCTTCTGATTCCCAACTTTCTCAGAAAGATCCTATGACAAGTCCTTCAAGGACTTAATAAGAGGCTCCCTCTGTAAGCAAAAAAATTATTTCATTTGAAGCACAGCAAATGTTGGGGCAGGGGCAGGTAAAGCAGCAGATGGGATGCTCAGAGGCAATGTTTTTATGAGCTTTCTCTCCCCAGAGACTATATAAATTGTTAATACTTGTATTTCTAAGTTCTTAGAGCTGTGAAACCAAAATACACCTTTATCTGTAAATGTGCCTCATATTTATGTCTATTGGCTACCAAAGGAATATCTCCTCTTAATGGAGTATTTGTATTGGCTTTCTTATTTTTAGGTATGGAGTTCTGCAGAAAATTTATTGAAACTCTGATCATGGTAGTGCTACTAAGAGACTGAACTCTTGCATTGTTTCAGCTTGACAGTTCTCTTCCCAAAGGAGAGAGACACTACATGAAGGGTTGTGGGGTTTTGGTTGTGTCTTTTTTTTTTAAAAAAGTGTCAAATCTTGGGCCCTTTTTCTCTTACATATTGTTTAAAAGGTTCAGAAATCAGAACTCTCATTCAGCAAGCTGATTGGTGCTCTGCATTTATAAAACTTGCAGGAAGTGAGCTAAAATGGCATTAGTGGTGTCAGAAAACTGCCACTCAGTACTTCAGTATGGAAAAAGTCCACAATCTTTATGATGTTTGTATGTGTTTGGATAGTCACCTTATCCAATCTGTCACGTACAAGGAAAAAGCCCTTTGTTTTGTTATTAGAAGTAAAAGTTCCTATGGTATGAGGTCAGCCTGTGAATGCACATACATTAGTTTTGCTTACTTGTGTGTCATGAAAGGGTTATTTTAAAAACAGTATTTCATGAGCCAATATGTATTAAAAGGCTGCTTGATGGTACTCAAGTGCAAATTGTGAGTACACAAGTACAGTTTCTTTTCCTCATGAACTTGTTCTGTAAAACTTTGCTTTTTGAAAAAAAACAACTTTATTTTTGTTACTGTCTGATGAAGAAAAAAATCCTGCTTAAAACAGAGGGCTGTAGTTGGGGTAGAAGAGAAAAGTAAGTTTTTACAAAAAGACTGCTTTAATCAAATTATTGTAGATAGTGTTCTTCCTCCCTCCGTAGTGTTCTGCCACCAAATTTAATCATATTTTTAATAATAATTAAAAGTTATGATATGATCTACAGTTGTCTGCAGATACTGAGCTACAGATAGAGAAGGGAAAGATGGAGCCAGGGGGACACAGGCACCAAAACATCACTAAATAAAAAAATTGGTTTGCAGAAACAAAAATTATGAATGGAAATTGCTATTGCTCTGCACTGAGTCCTATAGTAGGGGGGATTAAGTAGGTAGGAAATAGATAAGCTTAAATTAAGTATTGTTTTGCTGGTACTGGAACAGCAGCACTTCTTGAAGCTTGCTTAAGCAGTTTGAAAATGTTAATGGCATGAAACAAGAATAATAAGTCAAGAATAGTAAAGCCTCCAGAAAAGTTGTGTGGTGAAGTTCCTTTTCCCCACCAACATTTCAAGATCCCATTATTCTGACCTCTGTTTATAATGCCAGAATGTCTTTCCCCAAAGCACACTGGGGTGCAAAGGAAGTTTGACAATGATGATGTAGAGTGTCCTGCCCCGAGAGCTTGACAGTACCCTAAACTCTAGCTATGTAGATGTCAAGTTGGGCAACAACTACACTTGCCTCAGTTCTTGGCCTACATCCTATTGCATGGGCAAGTTGCTTTATTTCTGCCAGTTATTTTCTTTCTCTACATGGAAACAATGATATTTGACTTTTTCTTTTTAAACTTGTTTTAATCAGGTTATTCTTTTTTCTGCTCTCACAACACTCAGAGCCATAGGTTCCAAGTATTAATAATTTACAGCTCTCTAAAGTTCAGTGAGAAGTGTATCTGGTTTTGTTTATAATGGAGAATTGGCAAAACGGGTAGTTCTCTCTAACTAATGAGGAAATAAACGGGGTATCTTAATTTCCCTCCTGCCCCTTTGCCGCGGCTGTCGCGAGTCTCAGTGCCGGTCCCCGGGAGTCTTTTCAGCACCACGAACAGCGGCCGGAGCCCGCAGCGGGAGGACCCGGCTGCGACCCCAGCCCGGCGGCCGAGGCCAAGGCTGTCCCCTTCCTTCACGGTCTGTGATCTGAAAGGGTAGACACGGAGGGAATTTTGCACTCTTGAATGGGTATGGGTGTGCAAGTTCAGCAGTCACACAAGGAGAGGAACAGATTTTTGCTTCTTCAGCCAAAAAACTTGATGAAATAATTACTGCATAGGGATAAGACTTTATTTTTGTATTAGGCATATGAGAACCTTGAAAAGTTATTTTTACTCAAAATAAATGAGAAAATTAGGTGACCTATGTTCTCAGACTGTGTTAGTTAATAATTAAAATGTGTGTTGAAACATGAACTATTGAGTTGGTCCTAGAGAAATACAATTTTCTTATGTTGTACAGCTAAGCAATATTTTTGAAGCCAGACGTTCAAAATGCTGAGACTTGCTTAAAAATTCTGACTGTAAAAAAAACTCTCTTGTGACACATTTTCATAATTGCTCTTTGAGATTTTTTTTAAGCTGTTTCTTCCAAGTTCTCTCTGCAACTAAATTTCTAATTCACGGGGGGGGAATCAATTGGGGGAACCATAGTACAGAATTTTTCAGATGATATGGCACTCAAAATGTTCATAGTTGGTAGCAAAGTGATTAGAAGAAAGTCAGTGGTTGAAAATGTCATGTGTGGAAGTCTAAGTACCAAGTTGTTTACAACAGCACTAGTTAGTGGGGGGAGGAAATTAAGGAATACCGCTGGTTGCCATAAATAAGAACAGGGGAAATCTCACTTGTCTGTCTTTAACTATAATAGAACTATTGTTAATATCCTCTCTGTCCACTTGATCAATGTGAATTTCAGTGTCATTAGTTTGAATGAAAGTTGAGCAAAAGAGCACAATTTCATTGGTTGAGTTCTCCTAACAGAGGAGAACTCCTTTTTCTTCCCATCACAATGGAATAGTGTCTGGAAGAAAAGACAAGGTACTCAAAAGCCATTCTGTTGGAGGAAAGCAACAGAAGGGAAAGACTAGTAAATGTTTGAGCTCCAGATTACTTCAAAGTGTCAAATATTGCCTATTGCATGCCAAGGAGATTGTTACAGTTTTTTGGTTGACTGGCCTGAATTTGTTTTAGCCTGAATCTCATACAGCATTAAGCTTTATAGCTTTAACCTTTTTAAAATTGCTTATTTTTATTTAAGCAAACATTCCAGTCTCTTCCACAGAAGCGTTTGATCAAGTAGGAATTTAAAATTCAAACTTATGCCTACTTATTTCATTATGGCAATTTTCTATCTCTTATTGTTGTGGATATCCTCAGTTTCCATGTCTCCAACCGGAGGTAGAACCAGAGGAGCCAAATCTTACAAGTTGTTCTGCTAAAAAGATGATGTGCCAAGGATGAAGTTCTATGAGAACTTTTGTAAATTATTACTTAGATACTCAAAGGGAGAAATTGCTGCAAATTAAGAGAATCTTGACGTAAAGTAGAAAGTTATCTACTTTGTGACAGAGGGATGTTGCTGTAGTGAAAACTATCTATTGTCTTGGAAAGTGTGAGGTTTAGCTACAACTTCCCAGGGTAATAAATGAGGCTTCCCTCTCTCCAGGGCAGCATATCTGTATGAAATAGTAGTAAGCACTTATGTCATGCTAAGAATATGACATATTAATACTTGGAAGCTACTTTAAACTTCATTGCAGGTTTTTTTCCTTCTTAAAAATTTCATTTCAAGTCCTATCAGACATAAAATTTAGCTCTTTTTATTGTGCAAAGATGCTTTTGTGACTTTCTCCTAACTAGTTTGAGAAATAAAAGTGGATTCGTTAGACCTGAAAGATTTCAATTAGCTAAAGCGAATGCCAGAGCTCAGAGATAAAGTTTCCTGATTTGATTCTTGCCTCAGCCTAGGTAGGTCCTAACAAAGATTTTTTGAAAGAAAGCAAACAAAAGGTTAGAGGAGAGAGAGGGAGATGGAATTATGAACACAAAATGAGTGTATAGATTAACATGTTCACAGAAAAAGAACACAAAGAGAAGGGATAGGAAAACAATTTTAGCTTTTTTTCTTCTCATTTTTAACATTAGGAGATGGCAAATTCATTCTGCCTTTACCCAGGCAGTGCCATGTCACAGTAAAATTTAGATGCAAATACTCTTGCATCTGCGTGGACATTTGTATGCTTTACTTGTAGTCACCTGTTAATCTTTAGTTTCTTCTGTTTTGCAAAGAAAACTCTGGTTTAGAGATTAAAACACTGGTATTTTTAATCTTAAACTTTTAAATTAAACACACTTGTTGCAACAGAAGGAATTGCTGTGTTTACTAACATTGTGTGATGGAAACCAAAACTAGTTGTGCCATAGGCTCACAAAGTGAGGTGAGTAGAAACCTCTGGAGATGGTGTAGTACAACCCCCTGCTCCAGCAAGGTCAGCTAGAGCAGGTTGCTCAGGATTTTGTCCTTTTGGGTTTTGAACATTGTCAAGGATGGAGGCTCCACTGCCCCTGCGGGTAATATGCACCATTGTTTGGCCACCCTTCATTAAACAAGTGGGATTTTTCCTAATGTTGGAATTTAATGTCTTGTATTTTCATGTGTCCATTTCTTCTTTTTCTGTCATCAGATATCACTGAGAAGAGTCTGACCTTGTCATGTTTACTTTCTTGGGTATTTATAGACATTAATGAAATCTGCACTGAGGCTTCTCTTCTCCAGACTGAGTAGTGCCAGGCACGTCAGCCGCCTCATGTGTCAGATGCTCTGATCCTTAACTTTTTTGTCCTTTTATTGGATTCATTGCATCACATATCCATGTCTGTCTCACATCGGAAAGCCCGGAACTGGACACAGTGCTCAGATGTCTCTCACCAAGGAGGAGGAGAGGGGAAGGACTACCCTCCCTGACTTGCTGGCAATGGTCTTCCTAATGCAGCCTAGGGTGGTCTCAACCTGCTTTGCCACAAGGATGCATCACTGGCTCATGTTGAGCTTGCCGACCACCAGGATCCCCAGGTCTTTTCTGCAAAGCTGCTTTCAAGACAGTTGACATCCAGCCTGTAGTACTGCATGGTTTTATTCCTTCCCAGATGCAAGGCTTTGTATTATTTTAGAACTGTGTTATATTCCTACCTGCTCATTTCTACAGCCTGTTGAGCTTTCTTTCAATGGAACCTCAATCATCCATGGTATCAATCACTCCTCAAAGTTATATTTCTGCAAATATGCTAAGGGTATGTGCTGTCCCATCATCCACAGCACTACTGGAGATATTAATTTTGCCTCAATATAATTCTCTGGGGCACAACACAGTGACTGGCCTCCAGCTGGAATTTGTGCTGCTGGTCACTACACTTTGAACCCACTTGTTTGATGGTTTTCAACCCATGTCGCTGTCCCTGCACACAATTGTAGTTGAACTACACCTATTGAACCTTGAAATATCCTGAACATCCTGAATATCAGTGATGTTTTTAAGCCAAACCTGTAGGGATATTTCAGGGGAAACATTTAACTAGGTTGAATATATGGTCCTTGAAATTCTCAGATTAACTTCTTCACTTTGCAAGACTTAAGCAATATCAATTATTTCTGAATAGGATAATCCCCCAAAGTGAAAGGTGTAGTACTGTAGACTATTTGATAACATGGAAATTGTATGCAGCTTTGTAAGTGCAGGAGGGTTCAGGTGAGCTTTTGGAGATGAATCCAAATGCAAATGAAACATTTGCTCACAAATGATGGCCATAAATGATAACTTCATTTGAGTGTCTTCATTTGGGAAAGTTATGTTTTATCTGTAAAAAAGTTTCTACTATGGAGCACATAGGAAAAAGAACAAGAGAAAATCACTAGTCAGAGAGAAAAACAATGATGCCATGAACAAAGACTGTTAAGAAATGAAATTATGCTCATTCAGGGCTACAACTAAATCCACAAAAGCCAATGGCAGCTGTTGCTTGTGATGATCAGGCAGCTTTATCACGAATCTTATGAGCTTCCACCTGCAATGCAATTTGGAAAACACTACTTTGCCCTGCTGCCTTTGGTAAAGAGTTTCAAAGCTTTACATGTTAATCAAACCTCCCTGCATGCTGTGATATGGTATCCAGAAGTCGAGATGCCAAAACTAAGAAAATGTTTTTGCTTTACACCGAGAAAGGACAATGGTGTTAACTGTCAAAGCAGTTACATTACAGTAGGCATTGAGCAGCAGACCCCCCCTTCCCACTTACTCTGGAGAAGACCTGGTCAGAGCCAGGAAGAGCAAATTATTAAGAAGCAAGAAAAAAAGGTAGAGAAGTCTTCATTGTTTCAATCTGGATCAAGCTCTTCACTGAAATTCAGGTAGTGCTGTAGTAACTGAGTATACTTAGTTAGAATCCTTTTGTATTGCAGTGCTTTAATGTGCCAGAAAATCACAGTGATTAAAATGTATTGGTGATTTCAAAGCCACTAGATGAAAATCTGAAAGTAGTATTTTAATTGATGTTTTTCATATCATGCTTTTACATAAGTTGTAGTCTTACAGTGCTACTCAAAAACAATTGTGCATCTGTGTTGGATTTGAATGGACCACAGAGGTCTGGAAGGTTGTCAAGAAATGTGTCAAAAATACTCATTTTGCACTTAAACATTAAACCTTTTCTTATTTAAAAGCTTATTTAATTAAAAAAAAAAAAAAAAGGAAAAGAAAAAAGAAAACCACAATTTGACTCTTCAGATCTATAAAATATGAAGAACAACTGCAGACTTCACAAGATATCAAGGTGTGAAGTTCACAAGTGCTTAACAGTGTGAGTCACAGATGGAAAGGGGTACTGGAGTGATATTTACCTTTTGTCATTAGTCTTCTACTTAAAACTTCATTGAAAAAAATCTGTACATTAAATTATTTTTACACTATAGAAAATAGCTAATTTTGAAAATTAATTTTTGATTTAATAGTTTGCATATTGGAAGAGAGCATTGTGATGTTAAGTGAACTTTCTCCACACATATTCTGAATATTGAGTTTCACTGAGACTTAAAAAATAAATAAGGGATGCTATATGTCTTTTGCATTTGGTACAAGGAGTCTTCCTTCTTGGCTCTTTCAATGCCAGTAATTAGGCCATCTGGTTGATGAAGGAAATTAATTCAAGACCATATTAATTCTTTTAAATTTCTTTGTGGAAAACACTTCAGGAGAAAATGATGGTTGCTGGATAATCAGATCTAAAATTAAGAGAATGTGTTGTTGATCATCCTATAGTGCTGCTTACAAAATTAATCATAGATGCTTAGAAACTATTGTGAGAAATCTGATGTCAACATCTAGATAGGAAAAAAAAGTGGAAAGAGCATGAAATTTTCAGATTTGTTTAGGTTGGTGCCTAAAATGAGAACAAGTGTCCAATTTATTGAAAAATTCAGGCTGAGCTTTTAAAATATGTGGATGAAGTACAACAGTGTGTCTCTGCACAGCTTTCGATTTTATGTCTGTGCTTTTCACTATAGAGTTCCAGGCTATTATGGTACAAGACTGAGAGTGAAAGTAACAAATTTGTGTTATCCAAACTACTTTTGCTGGTGTTGTTATTGTTTCTAAATAACATTGGAAGGGTGGGTTTTCATGTCATTGCTGAGAAAAATCCCCAAGTATTCACTCAATATTCTGACTCTTTACTGAAAGAGGCAGAGGTTGAGTCAACAAAAGTTACAGCTGGCTCTGTGTTGTTACAGATGCTGGAATGGCCTCTCCTGGTCATGGAAGAGTTGTTTGGTCAAGCCCAGGGTCCAAAGGGGTACGGACACTTTGAATCTCTGAGCATATTTCAAAGTTCTGATAAGCACTGCTGAGACTCTGAACATTGTTTAGCTTTCTCTGTTCCAGTTGCACATAGGAATTTGTCTTTTATGGGAAGCGCAGCCAGCCTGTAACAGAAATTTTGGGGAAAAATATTAGACAACAAAATGTAAGAGTAACTATTTTGGGTGTAGCATTTTGTCTGGGACATATAGCATGAAATAGTGCAGTAATAGCAATATAGTGAGAGCAATGTTTTTGTAGTTATGTGGAAATAATCTTCCGATGGTACTTAATCCCAGATTTTCTGGGAAACTAAACATAGTAAAAGGAATGGCCATTTTCACAACTGCAGTGAGCTGAAAAATGTAATTGTGACATCTGTGCAGATGGTGATATTTTTTTCCGTATTTGGGTTACCTTTCTCATTTCTTGAAGGTCACTATTTCCTTACTGAGCTCCTCCATGCTGAAGTACACTTTGCTGTCTTCATTTAAAAAAGACCTCTGCTCCCCCTTGACAGTGTTTTGCTAATTGGGTAAAGGTACCTGTTACTGAAGGAGCCATTGCATGTTCCTCTTATAGACAACACTTTGCTGACTCAATTATCTGAGATATGAGGGGTGGGCAGCAATGATGTGTCTCTTGTTCCCTGATTCAACAGACACGAGCTGCTCTTCAAACCCTTACACATCTGTTAATCTTCCAGTGTCAGTGCTTTTGCTATGTGGTGTACACTGTCACAACAGAACTGTCGCTGCAGTAGGTGTTAACAAGCAAAGTGGCTGTTTAATGAAACACTCATTTCTGGACAGTAAATAATGTGTTTGGGACCCTGAGCTGTGTTTTAGAAGACAAAGGAGGGCTGTTAGGCTGGGTTTGTGCCTTGCCCACTTGGGTGAGCAGGTAATGATGCATGCCAGATAGTGGTGCTTCCATTTGTTTTCCCTTACATTTCTTTTCCTAATGGACCAGAAATTTGTAAATCTTCTCATTTCGTTTTCTCAAAAGAGGAAAACATTTGACTGTAGATCAATAGGTTAGTCAGGGATTCCAGTTGTTTAGCATTGTGGGCTACAGCTTTGGTCTTAATTTCTGGAGAAAAAAGCCTGACTCTACATAACCTTCTGAATCACACAGCCATTTACTCAAACTTCTGCTAGATCAGAGTCAAAATCAGTTAAGCACCTAATTTTGCTCTTAATGTTGAATGGGACTTAGATGAGATTTTAATAATAATACCTGTATCAAGTGTTCTGGCACAAAGCTGAGTATTAAAAACTATATTATCGTGCATAACTGATCCTTTCCAGATCATCTCACCCCCGTTAAACTGCTTTAAAAAGGGTTAATCTTTGAGGCACAGCACTCCTAGAATCCTCACTGGAGGTGACCATGATTTTCATTCACCAGTTTATGTGTACAAAAACAGTGGTATCACTGTGAACCAAAACTCGTGTTTTCAGAAATTTTTAAGTTTGCTTGATAGGTTCACATAGTGCATTTTGTCTAGTTAGTAGTAGTTTGTCATTAGAAGTAGCCCTTTTTTTATGTGCCTGGGATTCAGGGTGTGAAAAACACTTAGTTGCTTCAGGATTACTTCAGAGTTGCAGTGTGCAGTTTTTAGGGAGAAGATGTTTGAGTAGAAAACCAAGAGAAAATGTAGATTCTATGGTTTCCTCTAGATCTGATGGGTATCAGAGGAAGGCAGTCGTCTTTTCTCATTTAGCATGCACAGAGCATGTAGAATCCGTAATAGTTTTTAAACCATAGATGAAAACTGCAAATTCTACCAAAAAAGTTTTCCTGTAAATTGTTGATATTCCTGATCAAGTAGTGTATTACACCCAGTGGTGCCAGGATGAGCACCAAGTGTACAACACAATGCGTGCCCTCCTACATCCACAGTACTCCCTCATCCCACTCAACCAATTATCAGTAATTAGATAATTACAGTTCATAAAAGTCTCTGAAAGATAAAGCTCTTGCTGCTTGGGACTCATTAGCCCTTTTTAACATATTTATTATGCTTTTTATTTCTGACCACAAAGGGGAAAAACTTAAAATATTAGGTTATTCGCCATATTCTGCTCATGAAGCAAAGCCTGCAAAAGCAGCCTTTCTCCCAGATGTCCAATATTAGCTCTGTTTTGACTGAAAATGACAGATAATGATAGAGAAAGGAAGCTTCCATAAAACACCTTGCATTTGCTCACGGAATTTTTACTAGTGTTCCAAAGCAAATGTCATGTTATTTTTATATTGCTGGTAAAAATCTAGCCACTTGTTCTCTGTAATAAAAAATGGTAGGCTTTAATTATGTATGCAGCACAGAGCACACAAGAGTGAATGGTTAGACTAGATTTTTCATGCAAGGCAACCAAAGCTTGAATCATTTGTGGAAATGGCCATTTTTGTTGTAGTTTGTCTCTTGAGATTTTTTTTGTTTGGTTGGCTGGATTTGGGGTTTTATTTAATTTTAATTTAAAATTCTCTTTTTGCCTAAGNAAGGTCACTATTTCCTTACTGAGCTCCTCCATGCTGAAGTACACTTTGCTGTCTTCATTTAAAAAAGACCTCTGCTCCCCCTTGACAGTGTTTTGCTAATTGGGTAAAGGTACCTGTTACTGAAGGAGCCATTGCATGTTCCTCTTATAGACAACACTTTGCTGACTCAATTATCTGAGATATGAGGGGTGGGCAGCAATGATGTGTCTCTTGTTCCCTGATTCAACAGACACAAGCTGCTCTTCAAACCCTTACACATCTGTTAATCTTCCAGTGTCAGTGCTTTTGCTATGTGGTGTACACTGTCACAACAGAACTGTCGCTGCAGTAGGTGTTAACAAGCAAAGTGGCTGTTTAATGAAACACTCATTTCTGGACAGTAAATAATGTGTTTGGGACCCTGAGCTGTGTTTTAGAAGACAAAGGAGGGCTGTTAGGCTGGGTTTGTGCCTTGCCCACTTGGGTGAGCAGGTAATGATGCATGCCAGATAGTGGTGCTTCCATTTGTTTTCCCTTACATTTCTTTTCCTAATGGACCAGAAATTTGTAAATCTTCTCATTTCGTTTTCTCAAAAGAGGAAAACATTTGACTGTAGATCAATAGGTTAGTCAGGGATTCCAGTTGTTTAGCATTGTGGGCTACAGCTTTGGTCTTAATTTCTGGAGAAAAAAGCCTGACTCTACATAACCTTCTGAATCACACAGCCATTTACTCAAACTTCTGCTAGATCAGAGTCAAAATCAGTTAAGCACCTAATTTTGCTCTTAATGTTGAATGGGACTTAGATGAGATTTTAATAATAATACCTGTATCAAGTGTTCTGGCACAAAGCTGAGTATTAAAAACTATATTATCGTGCATAACTGATCCTTTCCAGATCATCTCACCCCCGTTAAACTGCTTTAAAAAGGGTTAATCTTTGAGGCACAGCACTCCTAGAATCCTCACTGGAGGTGACCATGATTTTCATTCACCAGTTTATGTGTACAAAAACAGTGGTATCACTGTGAACCAAAACTCGTGTTTTCAGAAATTTTTAAGTTTGCTTGATAGGTTCACATAGTGCATTTTGTCTAGTTAGTAGTAGTTTGTCATTAGAAGTAGCCCTTTTTTTATGTGCCTGGGATTCAGGGTGTGAAAAACACTTAGTTGCTTCAGGATTACTTCAGAGTTGCAGTGTGCAGTTTTTAGGGAGAAGATGTTTGAGTAGAAAACCAAGAGAAAATGTAGATTCTATGGTTTCCTCTAGATCTGATGGGTATCAGAGGAAGGCAGTCGTCTTTTCTCATTTAGCATGCACAGAGCATGTAGAATCCGTAATAGTTTTTAAACCATAGATGAAAACTGCAAATTCTACCAAAAAAGTTTTCCTGTAAATTGTTGATATTCCTGATCAAGTAGTGTATTACACCCAGTGGTGCCAGGATGAGCACCAAGTGTACAACACAATGCGTGCCCTCCTACATCCACAGTACTCCCTCATCCCACTCAACCAATTATCAGTAATTAGATAATTACAGTTCATAAAAGTCTCTGAAAGATAAAGCTCTTGCTGCTTGGGACTCATTAGCCCTTTTTAACATATTTATTATGCTTTTTATTTCTGACCACAAAGGGGAAAAACTTAAAATATTAGGTTATTCGCCATATTCTGCTCATGAAGCAAAGCCTGCAAAAGCAGCCTTTCTCCCAGATGTCCAATATTAGCTCTGTTTTGACTGAAAATGACAGATAATGATAGAGAAAGGAAGCTTCTATAAAACACCTTGCATTTTCTCACAGAATTTTTACTAGTGTTCCAAAGCAAATGTCATGTTATTTTTATATTGCTGGTAAAAATCTAGCCACTTGTTCTCTGTAATAAAAAATGGTAGGCTTTAATTATGTATGCAGCACAGAGCACACAAGAGTGAATGGTTAGACTAGATTTTTCATGCAAGGCAACCAAAGCTTGAATCATTTGTGGAAATGGCCATTTTTGTTGTAGTTTGTCTCTTGAGATTTTTTTTGTTTGGTTGGCTGGATTTGGGGTTTTATTTAATTTTAATTTAAAATTCTCTTTTTGCCTAAGAACTGTCCTTTGGCTGTATTCCTGAAAGATGATCAGTTTTTCCTGTGTCTTAATAGTGAATGAAGCGATGTTTTCACATCACCAGACTTTAGGCAGCAAGGAAGTTAATGTCTTTACAGTCCTGATAATTACACGAGAGAGGATCCTCCAGAAGGTAAACTAGAACAAAATAGGTTTCTTTTTCTGGGAGAACAAGTTATGTAAAATTCCCTGTATTACTTGTGGATGAGAGCACTATTTAAAAGGCAGTGCAGCTGTAAGCCTATTCTTTCACTTGATAATGTCCTTTAGGGTCAGGAGCCTGATATGAGTAATGCTGTGGTCACTATTTTCCCAGTGTAATAAAGAGCTAGTTTATATGGAAGTAAATACTTGTTGACTGTTTGAAGCAGCTTTCTTATCCCAGTCCTTGCATTTCAGAGGTGTACACTAAGAGGCCAATTGGGACCTAGGATTTTAGCCTTGCTTTTTGATATTTGTGCTAAATCTGCTTTCCTGTGTCTACACCTTTATCACAGTCAGTGGGGTAGAACTAAACCACATGGGGATTAAGTGATTTTCTGTTGCGTATTCCTGCATTGCAGGCTGATTCAGTTGTTTGTCTTTTGATACAATGGGATTTAAAAACCACTCTAGCAGTTTTCTGTAGAGCAGAGATACAACAAATGAACAGAATTAAAACAATCATATATTAAATGCTACCAAAAAAATGAAATTAATAAAGATCTCCTTCCTTAATGCAGAGCTCTTATTTACGAATTTTTCAGCAGTATTAGAAGGACACTTGCATTATGATTATACAACCCTTAAGCCAGAAGTAGCGGTTGTCACATTTTTTGATAAGTATACTTTGATAATGGTTGTCATTGTTTAATGAGAATGTTGTCAACAGAGCTACAGCCCCAGCTGTCATTGCTGCTGGGCAGGAGCTGTGGAGGTGTAAGGATCTAATGATAGGCTGGTGCTAAAGGGGAGATTAGATTAACAAAAATCAATAGAACAGTTCTGTTTTGCAATTTTGATTATTATGCTCTTCACTGCCTGGACTGAAAGGCTGATTTTGATTGATTTTTTAGACTATTGCATGATCAAACATAAGTTACTGTACAGTATGTGTCAATAGACTAAATATTTGGGCTGATTTGGTCATGTGATTTTTGCAGCCATGAGGTACTGTCACCTAAGAAGTGAAATCTGTAATTATTTTTTTGATTTATTTTCTTAAATTTTTTCCCCCTAACCAACAGCAACTATAAATCCTATAATTCTTTGTGGGTCCCTTTCAACTCAAGGTATTTTATGACTCTATGATAATTCCTTGTGTTTAGGAAAAGATGTTTATATTTCAGGTTTCATAACTGGTGCCCATATAAATGAAACTTCATTGACAGAATGAAGAAGACAAAAAATTCTTTTGTTTTTTCAGACATGTGCTTGAGAAGCGACACTATGCTGCAGAAATAGAAAGAGTAATGATACAGGGATAATAAAAACAGTACCCAAAAGGAACTTCCCATGGAGGGTTGTCATGTTGCTTTAGTGTACATGTATTTACCTGACTGTATGTGCATATAGAGAAGAAAATAGAAGCCAATTCATGTTCATTTTGATAGGTTTGATCAGGATGGGAAAATCTGTGCTTGTCAAAAAACAAATAATTTTTGATGATGGCAGTATTTGGGGATTAGGTTTTTTAATTAAGTAGACAGCTCTTTACATTTCAAACTTTTTCAAGTAAAGATACTTTAACAGCATGAAGTGTAATGTACTCTGGGCATCTTTCTCTAGAAAGGGAGGTAGGAAGTATGTGGGGGACCTTGAGCCTGTCTTCTGCCATCCCTTTGGAAAGAGAGGGAATGTAGTAGAGAAAGACTCCACTCTGTGGCATTTTCCTCATTTCCAGCTGATGGAAAGGCCAAGTGCTCTGCTACTCCCCAGCGCCTCCCTTTTGTCTTCTATGTTTCTTCTTTTGTTTTCATGTCGCTAACCAACATTAATGGTTTTGTAGGAATAGTAATCCCATGTCCCCACCTGCATAAAAGAAAGGCAAGGGAGTTTTCCTTGTTCAGAGCCAAAGGAAGCAGAGCTGTTCCAACCCCTGAAGAAATATTCTTAAACCTTCTTTTTCTCAAGTGTCTCAGTTAAGCACCAGAAACTTCTGAGCTGCCTTCCCAAATTGCAAGCTACTTGCTTGAAAGTGGTTCACAGAATCTAACAAAGAGGACTTAATTAAAGCCTCATTACACACAGAGCAAAAGGGCTCCAGTGTTTTAGGGTTCCCCTAGGCACAATGCTGGAGACTCTCTCCTCCCTTATTCAAGTTCACCCGAGACGAGAGGCTGCTTTCTCTCTCTCAGCCCTACTTTTTGACCCTGCTTTAGT
This sequence comes from Calyptomena viridis, assembly GCA_013390005.1. Classification (NCBI taxonomy): domain Eukaryota; kingdom Metazoa; phylum Chordata; class Aves; order Passeriformes; family Eurylaimidae; genus Calyptomena; species Calyptomena viridis. The sequence goes on along the minus strand of WEIV01021537.1, from coordinate 531,304 downwards.
CCAAGCTCTTTACAAATGAAGAATCATAAGCATGACTGCTCTTGGGTTTCTTTCCCCAACCCTTTGAAAGCTAATGAGGTTGATTTTAAGACCTGTGTTTGTCTTTGTTGGCTGGAACAATACCATTTTTGGAACACTACCAATATTGTGAGACACAACCAGCATGGTAGTATTTCAAGGTTTTGCCGGGAGCCATGCATCAATTGTTTAAGAACATCTGACTTGCAACCCCACTCCTCCAGAACAGGCAGAGAAATTCACTGGCTTGTGAATGTTCAGACATCTTATCACCCCCAATTTGTCAGCAGTGCAAACGGGGACAGCTTGCACAGCTATGATTGTGCTCGTAGTCCCACATGCTTTCCAAGTGGTTGTGGAACCAAACTGGGAATTGTTTCTGCAGCAATTAGGTCATTTTCAAGCAGGTGTTTGCAGAGTTCTGGAGATCATAATGGCATTAGACTGGGTCTTTTAATAAAACAGGCCTATTTCAAGCAGATCTAGTAAACGTTGTCATTGCTGAAATGTTGGATAGCTCAAATAATTTCTACTCTGGTAGTGGCTGGTTTTCATAAGGTACTTGTCAAACAAGTACAGAAGCACATTAAAACAGAATCATCTTCCTGATGTTTCATGCAGGTAGTGTCCTGTCTTAAGATGTGCCTGGCTGTTTTTAATGAAAAGTAGATGCAAATGTATTTACATATCATTCCAAGTTTGCTTAAAGTGCAAAACAACAAAAATTCTGTGCAGGTCTTTAACGGTGAGGCTTAGCTCAATTTTGCCATTCCATGGTTTAATAAATCCCCTTATTTCTATGAATAGTAACTTTTGCTCCATTTTGACGTCTGTCCAGTAGTCAGTTCCTAATCCATTTAAAATATGTTCTACAGATACAGCATAGTGCTAATCTTTTAATCAGAATGCCATGGTATGCTCAGTCAAGTGACTTAGAAAAGTCTATATTACATCTACAAAATGAAATTCATCAAGTGAATATAATCTCAAAAAAAAGAATCAATCACGATTATGTTCAAACACTGATAGTTTGTGTTTAAATGAAAACACTTACACTGTGTGTGAACTTTTTGATGGGTTGCTTTTGTTAGTCTAGTTTTCGGGGGAAAAAAATAAACAGAAAATGTGTGGCCTTATTTCTTTCAAACTAGGTGTAGGAAACTTCTGGAATGTTTAATTTTTGCTTTCATAAAAAATCCTATTCTTAACAAAATATCTTTGGCTTATCAGGAAGAAGGATATGAATAAAATCAAAACAATATTTTTGGAAGAGATAATATCATAAAAATTCACATTTTTCTGGTTCATTTGGCTTCAAGACTAAATAACTGAAATGGAGCCGGATTCTAAATTATAACCGTGAAACTGTCTAGCTCTTTTCTGTACTAAAGACTATTTATATGACCCTTGTGCTTTGAAAGATAAAACAGTCTCCTTTAGATGTGAGATGATAATTAAAAGGAAGGAAGCCAATATCTAGACCTCTTGGCTCTGTATTCAGCAGCCAACTCCACGTTCCCAGCAGAGGTGTACAAAGCATTACTTTTGACAAACCAAGCAAAATCAGCTCCTGAACATTATCTGATGGTTAAAAACATGTTTAAATGCTCTGTAGCACAGAGTAAGGATGGCAGGTACAAGAGAAAACACAGTCAACTCATTAGGAGGTTGTTGCAAATCATAAATATGTAGTAATATGACACCTTTGTTCAAGCTCCATTTCTTTTTCATGTAGTATATGGACACAATTTAGTTGGAACAGGAAGCTTACAATAGGTTTAATTTTTCCCCTACATTTTAGATCTCAATGCCTCAAGTTTGTAGCATTATGTTGCTTGAATAGCATCATCTTGAGGACATCGTTTGCTCTGAGTTTATAGAATCAGAGTAGTCAGAGTTAGAAAGGACATTAAAGATCTCCTAGTTTCAACCCCACTGCTGTGGGCAGCAACAACTTCTAGTAGGCCAGGCTGCTCAAAGCCCCATCCAATCTGGCCTTGAACACTTCTGGGAATGGGATGTCCACAGCTTCCCTGGAAGTTAATGAACTGTATTGCAGAGGGCATTAACTTTCTCCTTGGTGTACTATATAAGAACTGTTGTATTCTTTAAGCTCTGTTCAGTTGGCTTCATGCCAGTATTCTTCACAGCTCACAACCAGCATAACATCAGCCAAGGAGAGCTAACAGCTTTTGTACCCTGTTTCATCTAAAATCTGAATGTTTGTGAACAGAATCTTAGGGTAGGACTGCTTAACTTGATTTACAGCAGTTTGGTTAACTGAGGTGAACAGTGAAAGTATACAACCAGGATTCATGCTTGGTTTGGCACCAAGATTCTATATAGGAAAACATCCCAGTGTCTCTTCAAAGAAGAAAGCTCTGCTTAGTCGTGTACTTAAAGTGTGGTTTAAGGGGGAGGGCAAAGCAATTTGGGGGCTACTGATGGGATTTGCCCCTTGGAATTTGTCAACCAGGGCATGTGGCTGAGCTCCTGCCCTGGTACTCACCTAGGGGTTTTAGTGTAAGGTCAGAACTCTCAGAATGATAAATCCAAGATGCCTGGAGGGAATAGGGCTCAGGAATCTTGCCAGAGCAAAGAATGGCCAGCTGTGAGAATCACCTGCTCTGGGGTCCATAGCCATGAGTGTCAGTGTGTTCCAAGGTATACAATGCAGCCTGGGGTAAGGGTGAAGTGACACTGGCTCTGGAGTTGGTGCAGTGGGGCCTGTCCCTGCCAGAACCCTGTAACTCTCCGCAGAACCAATTGCATTTCTCTGCCATACATATGCAGTGTGCAGACCTGCCGGCACCCAGCCTGGCTCTGCACAGCAGGGGAAGGAAGAATGAATGAGAATGAGATGTAAATAAGCACCGTAAGTACACTGTGCCTATGCTATTGTCTTTAATGCTAGGGAAAGGTTCCCAACAGTTAAAAAGTATTAAAGCCACCGTTGATCTTAATAAGTCCCCCCAACGCCTACTGATTTCAGAGCTTTCAGTGTAGGCTAAAGGGCATAAAAGAAAGAGGAAAAAGGTGTGTTTGGGGACAAGAGGCATACCATTTAAAATTGAGGTGATTTTTATTTAGAACTGTAAATGTATGAATTAGTGATAATAAGAAGGGGTACTAAGGTCACAGGTGTTAGGTATATTTAGGGTTTACCCAATGCAAAAGAATAAATAGAGTGGCATTGTATTTAATATTGTGTTACAGCAGAATCTTGGTTTCTGGTTATCAATCTGTATTCTTAAAAAGCAATAATTCCTTCTTAGCGTAATTCTTAGTGTCTGTAATTAGCACCAGATAGCTTGTGAAAATAGTAAATTAGATTTAATGTTAGCAATGAAAATGTATGCATTGCAAGCATATTGAAATATTTCCCTGCATTGATCAGAATGACATAGTGCTGTGTATCTATAAAGAAACCCCAAGTAAGTTATGACATTATATTGTAATTACATCTAAGATGTCTGTGAATGCATTTGAGGTAGTTTTGCTGATATGAAGATGATGGATTCTGGGCTTAGAAGCTACAGACACTCAGACCTTTGTTGACATGTGCACATGCTCTGCTGTTGTCAGTCCTCCCTCAATCAGTACAAAGGTTGTCAGCACAGAGAAGCTTAAAACAGCAGAAGCTGTAATTGACAGTGTTTGGGAAGAAGATAAAATCTGGAATTACTACAATCAGAGATGAGGTTTTTAATGAAGTTCAGTTGAGATCTTGAAACTCATGTTTTTTGACTGTTACATGGTATTGTGCTAGGTAAAAAAAAATCTCATAATATATCCCCACCTTTCTGTAACTGCCTTTGTACTCTACCTCTCTTAAATTGTAAATCACGTATTTCCATAATGATTACGTAGGGAACCACACAAAACTTTAGAGTTACAGCAAAGTAGAAAGACTTTCATTATAGAAGAAAAATAGTAGACTTTATTAATAGAAGACAATGGACTCTTGTGGGTTTTTTTCTGTAAAGTTTCAAACCATCTTTGAAAAAATGTAGAGTCCAATCATTTAGGATCAATATAATTTATTGACAATCATGTATAAAATGCTCATACCTTTGGGATTTTGTTGTGATATAGTCAGTGGAAGTGTTCCTTCAAAGAAGGTCTAGAAATGCACATAGTGAATGGTGAGAAGAATTCATTGAATTACTCACAGTCAAGAGTAGCAGTGTATTATGCTGCATAACTTCTAACCTCTAGTTTCTGTCTCATTTCTCTTGCTCAAGTAAAGAAAAATATCACTTACATAGTAACGAATCACTTGGACACGAATATTTCCTGTTTATGGAAGTTACACATGAAATGAAAATACTCCATGCCACACTTCTTTGCACAGTTTTCATCCCTTTTACTGGATCTTGAATAAAAGATTTTACAGAGAAGTCTTACACTTCAAAAATATTATAGAATAAATGCTTAAAACCTGTGATTGAGACTATGGAAAAGGGGAGAGCTGTTTTTTAAGATGTTTAGAGCTTTCAAAAAGTTACACTTATTTTGAACAGAGCTGCATCTGCAGCTACAGTTATAACATTATGTGCCCATTGATGAGAGTCTATAGTCTCTGCTGAGAAATATGGACTGTGGTGCAGAATTAGTCTTGGGACTGTTTTACAAAGAAAATTCCTCTCAGTTTCAAAAATCTTTTAGTGATGTGTGGGTTTTTTAATTGTTTACATCTGAAAATCTGCTTACTCTCCTTCCTGTGGGATATGAAACAAGAAAAGGTGGAATAAAAACAAAGGAGTGGAGCATAAATATGTACATGGGAAGCCACTACATTGTTTTTCCATTTACATCCAGTCAAGTATCTACCAGTTTACAAACTCATCAATGAGAGACTTGACTCACTTTGCAGGGATTTCATTCCAAAAAGAAGCTAAGAAGCTTGTGAAGTGGGAAAGATATTGTAAGTTAGCAAATGTATCCCTTCTGTGATGCTGAGTGAGATTTACCCATGAGCCTCACTATTAAAACTAGTTAAAAGTAAAATACTGTTTCCATTTGCAACCTGTAGAATGAATATACGTTTATTGAAACAGTCTGTCAGGAAAAAACCTAAATAACCTCATATAAATTTATAAGTGAAACTATATCTGAAAATTCAGTTGCATGGCAGAGAGAATTGATTCATAGCTGTAATTTAATCAGATGAGAAGAGTATATTAAGCACATGTACTAAAAATGACATCCAAAGTTAAGCCAGTTAAGAAGATATCAAAATAATCAATGTAGCCAAATCAGTAAGGAATAAATCGATTCACAGCTGTGTGAATTAATCTTTACAACTTTGCAAATGCCACTGTGTTTAGAATTGTTGATTCAAAGGTTTCACTGAGGATAACACACCTTCTGCAATTACATAGATCCACATGCATTTTTACTTTACAAGTGCTGAATAATTGTTATTCTTAAGCTTCCAACTGGTCTAAGCAAAAAGCACCAAATGAAGTGAGGAGAGGAACAGGATCCTGTGAGTTACCAACCATTCTCATTCTTCTCTGACGAAGGATCAATAATGTGTTTTGTTTCAGGCAACTAAAGGATTCTGCTAAAATTGTTGCTCCTTTAACTTATCAGAGCCTAGGCTGGAAGAAATTCAGTTACACCTTTTTTATGTAGAGCATCCCAGCATTCCTGTCTGAAAGAGTATGCACTGTTTTAGTGGAATTACTCCTGGGTATGAAGTCACTTAGACTAAATACTGAGAAAATTGCTGAGATTTATCCAGTATTTCCTAAACTACAAGCTTGTAATGAACACTTTCAAATTGGAATACTATCCCCTGATAGCCTGTTAGCTAACTAGTTGCTTTCTGGAGTCTATATTTATGCAAAAAATCTATGTCAAAAAATATCGAGTACCTTCACTCCTGCAGCTGTATCATACTGACCATGTTCCGGATGTGCTGCAAGCAGATCCCTAAAAGTCCAGAATTTATCAACAGCAAAATAGTTTCATTTTGTTTATGACTAATGGGTAAAGACAACTTAGCTCCTTGCTAAGTAAAAAAACCTTGTAATTCATCAGTGAAAAATGGCTGAAAAGCCTATGTCTATTGAGAGAGAAGTTCATGTTGTGTAAATGCAAACATATTTTTGCTGTAAATCATTGGAAGACCTTGAAATAACAACCTGGGAAAATCAACGTTTAAGGCTACCCTGGTTGCTATCTGTGAGTAATGCGATTATAGTTGTGCCCAAAGAATGAGGGACGTGAAAGTAAACAACCTGTATTAAAAGCAAGTAAGTGGCACCTGAATTTGGTATCTGATATCTGAATTGTACATAAATTTCTGTTATAATTGAATTAAAGAGGTCATCTCAAATTGGACCTTCCAACAAATGAATGCCTTTTATATTTTTACCTTGTCATTCCGAGCAAGTTTTTGGTTTGGTCCATATCTTTCAGTGCTCTTAGCCTCCTTTCCTCCATAAAACAAAAATTATTTCTAACAGTGATTCTCTTGCAATACCTTTGGGCATTTTTACAAAACTTGGAAGGTAGACAAGAAACAGCCAATAATGTAAAAAGGTTACAATGCTGTGGTTTCTCAGTGCTTTGTACACTCCCTGACAAAGCCAGTCTGTTTGCCATTATTTTAACTATTTGAATCATTTGAGCTCATATCTATTTTGGATACACTTGGATGCCGTAAAGACAACATTTCCAAATATCAAACCAGGTGGTTTAATAACTCTGCTGGAATATAGGCATAGAGATGAATGATGACTATCCAAGAAGTGGTAGTCTAGTGATGCGGGACATTGCCGCGGTATAACAGATGCACTGTGTAGTTAATTGTCCAAATATATCAGTAGTTTGATTCTTCAAAGTTAGCCTGTCTTTAATGTGTAAAAGAACTTCATGAGCTATAGTTACAGCAAATTGAAAACTGATGTTTTTCACAAAGATGTAGGAGTGGGTAACTGAGCTAACAATTACATAAGACATTTCTTACTGTAGCCACCAATTATATTGTTGTAATTGACTTCTCTGTATCTCTGCTTCTGTGCTGGGCAGTCATTTCTAACTCTTTTTCCTTCATGAAGAATACTTGCATTTCTAGCTTTTTTCCAGTCTTATAAGATGGAACAGCAACCATTCGAGCTTTTAAATACCAGAAGTCAGAGCTTGTTTTTCAGCATACTGATGAACTTATTTCAGGGAATGAGGTTATTGAATGTAACAAAATAAATGTCAGAAAAATCAATTACCTTTTGTTGGTCAACTATTAACCATCATTTAGATGCACTTGATCAACACAGAAGGGGAAACACTGTTAATGTTAATTTGGACAGATTAGAGCATCTTTCTGTGCTTTTCACAAGATTAATGAAACTAGAAAAGAGCTACATTATGTTCTGTGCCATCTCCAGTTCAGACAAATGAATAAAACTCACTATTGTGTTTATAATCAGGTAATATAATCTAAGAATATCAAGATTGGTTTCTTTTAGAGTTTTGAATTCAATATTGCTTTAAAGGTAAAGATACTGTATAACAAGCTGTTATAAATAGCATGCTTTCCATAGGCACACCATCCCTCCTATGTGAGCAATGCCGTGGACACAGCCAGCTGGGTGAGTATTGGCTCGCTGTTCAGTCTGGGTCTGGCAGGTGCGGCATAATACAAATATGCTTAAGTGGTTTTCAGATCCAACTGAGGCCCAGAAGCAGGTTGCTTGTTTTCCCAACCAAACCTGGCAGTGCACAAAGCCTGCTCAGGTGGGTCTGGGCTGTGTTCCCAGAACCAGAAGTGAGAGGAGCATGGCGGGAAGACAGAGAGTTAGCCCCTTCACAGACCTTGCCCAGGTTCAACAGGGCTCATTGGCTTCACCTTGGTGTCAGCCTTCCTGGATGTGCACCAGGACATGCTCTTGTGCCTCTGCAAATAAACTCTCCCACAGCAGTGAGCACAGGCTGGAGGCTTCTGAGTTGGCTGAAGCCCAACTTTGTAGTACATGAATTACCTGCCATTACTCAATGTCCCAGGTCCTTATTCCCTTGGATAATACAGCTCACTATACTTGCAAGTAAACAGAAGATCCACAAGACAGTAGCTTTGGCATTCCCACTGTAAGGATATGAAATGTTAATGAAATACAGGAGATCAATCCAGGCCTAAGAGAGACAGTGCTAGAAATTCATAGTATTAAGGAATTTTGGGATGACAATAGAGTTTTGCAGTCCATCATCTTTGTGGGGCTGTGGGGCTTTGTGGGGCTGTGAAGCCCTCGTAAGAGAATTCTAAGTTACAACAGAATTGTTACTTAATTTTATTTTATTGAGGCAGAAGAGCATACACTGGCACTACTGGAATACTGCTGGTTGGCAATAGTATTATAAATGAGGCCCTGAGCAACCTCCTCTAACTGGACATGACTTGACCAAGAGGTTAAAGTAGATGGTTTCTTAAGGGTCCCTTAAACACAAAGACTGTTAGCAGTGAATCTGTTTGTATACAAAATGTATTCTATAGATTCCATATCTAGCATATTCTACTGATTATGTGTATCACCTGTTCTTGTGTTTCAGAATAGGTGGCTACTAGTTAGTGCTGCAAATGTTACTAGCACTGTGTTTTTATCAAACTCAGGTGCATCAAGTTGGTGTTAAGTTCACATGAAATGTATGTAATCAGCTTCCACAACTCTTCTGATTTTCACCCTTGGCAAACCCTGTTCTGTAATTCCAATTCAGGCTCTTTTGATGCAATGTGAAAACCCAGGTAACTAATGTTGTGACTTAGTTTGGCAAGAGATGAAGTTTTTCTCCTGGGAAGTGATAGAAGGATGTTTTAAGTGGTCCCTAGCAGAAAAGTAAAAATACTGATTGGTCACAAGTTCTCTGTGACAGCTGACAGGCAAAAGTATTGTGCCAGGGTAGAAGTGAAGAATTTTGAACAGTGATGACATGTTGAGTTAGAACATAAGGCAAATAGAATAACAACAGATTGATTGAGAGGGTGAGTGGAAATGTGAAATTTGTGAAAGAAGATGAGTGTTGTAAAGTGGCCTTGATCACATGCCCAATATGTTTGATTGCCATCTTTGCAGGCCTAGTGCCATTATCTTCAGGTAGAAAAAGATATGCATAAAAATTATTCAGCTCTTACTTGTAGCAGTCGTGTAATACTGCAGTAGCAACATGAACAAATGTTTGAAAATGTGAGACCTTCCTTAAGTGTAGTGGGGTGGGAGAATGAAGGAGTCCTTAATCAGAAATTGAAAAAGAAATTAATCCAAAGACAAGGATTTGCTATTTGCTTGTAAGCAATCCCATCTGGGTCAAAGCAAGGCAATACATTAGTCTTTTATACTGCTGTAAAGCATAGTTGGAGTAGATTTTCTATCTATATCAAACACTTTGCATGAAATGTGTTGTTTGAGCTGGGCTGCAGTTCAAGTGAATCATTATCATTGTGATGTAATGATGGGTCAGAAGGCTTGCAACCTCCCAGGATTAGGGTGACACTAATAACCTAGTGCGAATATTATCAGAATGTCAGGCATTCCCCAAGCACCCACCTGTTTTTAGGTAATGGACTTACTGATCTATTCATTTGCAGGTTTAACTTACTCTTCAAAGGTTTATTCTTCTTTATGTGCAAGGTCAGGTCAAAACCTTGACAGGCCATGGAAGCTTGGCATTGATGACACCTTTAATTTAAATGAAAGGTTTTAAGTAGGGTCCCTTTGGATGCAAAATCTTGCAGACTGCACAGGACACAAGCAATGTCACAGCTATTTACAGTACACACATAGGTCAAAATTAAGCAGTAGCAGTTTATTGGAGAGATATATTTGGGAACTTACTATACTGTTAAATGAGACACTTGTATAGAAATGGCCCCTGCTGTTTTTTCTTCCTGCCTTTCTTGTATGGGGCTCTGAACAAAACAGTAGTTTTCCTTTAGTGTGGAAAAATTTATTCCACTAATATTTGTTAGGCTGGTTCCCTCTGCTTTTCAGTCTCTTGGCTATTTCCTTCTGACAGACCCTGTCATCAGCTGTCATTGCAGAGTACTGTTCTCAACAGCATGCAATTAACAGCAGGTTTTACAAGTAATGAATGAGGTCAGGTTTACCTGTCAAAATAGTGCCTTTCTTAAAAGCCAGCTGGGAGACAGGAGTGACCAGTGGCTCTGCAGCCCATCTGCCTCCCATCAAGCACCATGTGCCTGAGCATCGCTGCAGAGGTGGCCCCACCTTGCACAGTGCTGGGGGTTCCAGGTCTTGCATGAAGACTTCACAACGCAGAAAACAGCCCAAGCCACTGATGCTGGTATTGAGTTCAAATTATGGAAATGGTCAAGCTACCAGGAGAAATTTTATCAGGAATCTAGTTTGTGTTGAAAGCCAAACCACAGACAACTGCCCTTTCAATCTAACAGGCAAGTCATAGTATAGAATCCAGAGACACAATTTGGTGTCCTGTCTTTACAGGGAATACTAGTGTTAAGATCTCATATCTGTGTGTATCTGTGTCTAGATACAATGCATATCTATCTACATATCTGTAGACAAGCATGTTGTGCTATGTCCCTCAGCTTTCATGAGAAGGAATCCCTGTTGCAATGACCCAGCTGTAGGTCAGGTTCCAAACAGGCCAGCAGAGAGACAGTGGTGTGGGTTATGGAAAGTATTTCATACTTAGCAGGTGCTTAGCACAGAGCTTCATATTAATCATGTTGCACCAAAATCTGCAGTGTGCTGTAGTGTACAGGATAGATCTCATGAAAAATTAATATGCAAACATTCTTGGGCTCTGCATTAAAAATAGCCCAAATCTGTGTTTCTTGTCAGATTATCTAGTTTGAGATTTTTTGAAAAGTTACCTACTGCTGTTACCTAATTCCGTGGTGACTGTGAAACAAATTAATACTACCTATGAATCAAAGCAAGTGTGAGTATCTAAAATGCAGGTACTGTGTAGAGCAACTGGGGCAAAGGTACCTGCTGTGCTGCCCTACAAATACTGTATCCCATGTGTTCAAGATGCAAATATGATATCTTGGGTGCCATGAGATTTACAGTAACTTCTTATTTATTACATTTTGCATAATAACTTTAATTATGTCTTACTGAAAGCAACAGTTTACTATAAACTGAAGTATGATTCTTATTGCTTTTTTGCTGTTTTCTTAAGTCCGTGGTATAAATACAGAGAAACGTTTTTTAGGAGATATTGAATACTGTAAGAATGTTTTGGTTCTGCTTTTGAAAACTCTCAATTAACAAGCATTCTAATTAAGAAAAGAGGAAAACAAAAAATGCAATTAAAATTGAAGCTCTCCATAGATTTTCTTTTTTGCTTTTTGAATAATATGCTCAGAATAATATGGCAGAACAATGTAAATGAAGCTCTAAAAGTACAGCATGCCAGAAAGAGATTCTAAAACTTATCTAGAAATTTATACACATGTAATTAAAATAAGAAACTGAGAAAATAAATATTTACAGGCTTAGGCATAGAATAGCTCTATACAATTAAATAAAAAGAATCTGGTGTTTTCTTGGTTTCATGGAATTGAAACTTTTACTGATTCAGTACACTGACCAAGCTTGTTGATGTCCACCATAACTGGTATCAAATTCAGCTGAGAGAGACTGGATACAAATTGGTCAAACCAGTAAGAGAATTTGGTACATTTTTTAAGAAAGAACCCTTTTAAAGAGAGAAGATCTTTAAGTATTTATGGGACCTTTGAGAAGTACAAACTGACCTAGATCAAATTAGTGGTGCAGGGATTTTACAAGTCAAGAATCTGAGGAGAAGGTGTTCCTAAACTTGCTTTTTATTACTTTTTAAATTAGAAGATACAGAAGACCAAAAATATTCCTAGGAGCTCTCCATCCAAGATTTCCAGCAAGAGATATAGTCAAAGAAGGCCATTTCCCTAACAGGAGACTTGTATGCCTTTTGAATTAGATAAGAATCCTGGAACTCAGTGCACCTTTTTAATGTGCTATTCATCACTTATTTTAAGATCCATTTCCCTCAGGCCTTTTGCTTGTAGGTGCCCCATTTTCGATAAAAAACATTAGGTAGGGAAGGTTTTATGGGTTGAAATCCCTAGGTTAATAAGGTGCCCTATGTAACAACTGCTTGTAACTCAGCCTGTTGTCATTCAGATATTAACAGGAAAGCAAGAATCAACTTCTGCTGCAAAGGGGTCATTTCTCCAGAGTATGAAAAATGAGTAATTACATTAGTGAAGAGCTTTCTAACTCTGCCTCTTCATTAAAGAGTAAAACCAACTCTTCCATGTCAAATAAAAAAGCTTTAAAGAAGTTTGGGGGTGTTCCAATGTGGATCAGAAGAGTAAAAAACAAGAGTTTTCCTTGTAAACTGAAATTTTGTTTCTGACCAGGTCTAGTTTGAATCAGTATATTCACTCACTATGCTCCCTTCTCTCCATGCACAGTTTAATTTGCTTTGAGCTAAAGTAGTTTCACTTCACAGATACCTGTAGGTGTCCTCAGCTTGGTTTTAGTTCTTTTATTTTTATATATACATATATATTGATGTATCTGTAAGTTTTGCAACATTTACTAAGCAGTATCGTGGTAGGAGGAACACGAATAAGAGTGAACTCTAAAGTTGGTTGGGGAGCAGGAATGTGCCTCTGCATCTTCAGAAGGCATTTAAAAGTCTACACCTACATGAAAAGAGACAATTCTGTAGTCACAGAAGGAGGAAAAAAAAGCAGAGGGATGCAACAAGATTGCCTAGATTAAAAGAAATAAAAGGAAGAGAATATTATTGTTTTATAACAAGTATAGGTGCAAAGAGCTAAGGGTGAGGAAGAGAAGAGTGGTTGGTAAGAGTTTAGAACTGGGAGCAAGAGAGCAGATTAAGGAGTCAACAGGAAGGAAAATGAGACACTTCTGAACTGGAGGTGGAAGCAAAGAAGGGAAGAAAATGAAGGGGAAGTGTTGAAGCTGCAGTTAAAGAAGGCAACAAAACGGTGAGCAAGGGTGAAAAGCAGTCATGGAAGGGAGTTTGAAAGAGAATGATATATTGCAGGAGTGAGACAAAAAGGATTTTAGCAGAGACACAAGAGAAGGGGGTGAAGTGGAACTAAGAGAACCATACATAGAATGATTCCCCTTGTTCTTCCTTTCATAGGATTCTGGGAAACGCTGTGCCCAGAATCTAGTGCTGCCTTGGTTCTTGAATGAGTGAGACCAGATGGGTGTCTTGGGTGTTATTTTTCCTTCATGTGTCAGATGTAATTTGGCTTTCGGTATATTTCTGTCTGAATGTTATAGTAAATGTATGGCTACAGATTAAAGGTAATTCCATGCCAAAAGAGAGGCTTCTCAATTCACCCTATCGAAACATTGCAACATGGACAAATTTTGTTGTTCCATAGCTTATAACAGTCCACAGTCTATTAGCACTGAAGAGGATGTAAACTGGAAGGGGTTTTGCTTGTGTGGATTATTATGTACCCTGTGAAACAGTGAGGAAGGCAAAGTAGAAGAAATGAAGCAAAGGGCTGTGGGTGTATTAGTGAATCTGGGATGGGCTCCAGGGAAGTAGTGAGGACTTATAGTAAGATCTGAAAATGTCAGGACTGAAAAGCAAAAGGAAAGGTAAAAGATCAAGAAATAGAATGATATTTCAGAAACATAAAGGATACTGGTAAAAAAATTGCACGGCGCAGACTTGAAGCCATGTGTGGTTTTTTTAGGGGAGGGAAATGAATGTACCACAAGATGGTAATAAGCAATTACTGAGAATTTAATTCCATTCTGTGTTTCTTCTACACTTTAAAATGATAAAACACACAAGGCTAATCAGTGGAGGAGAAAGTCAATTACAGTAGCAAATCAATTAGGGTGAAGAGTCAAACCAATCAAAACTGCAAGGTAACTAATGAAGGACAATTAACAACAATAAATGGATGCAGCACTGCTCAGATTCAAAAAGGAAAGGGAGACACACAAGTGACATCAGGCTTTAGAGGTTACAGGACATGCTCTGTTCAGAGGGAAAAGACACTGGTTCTGAACTCTTCATTTTCAATGGCTTTTAATTGTCAAATTCAGGAGGTACTGGAGTGAGGGGAAAATGACTTTATAAGCCTCTATTTTTCTACTTACATTTACTGTTAGTGTAATAGTGAGAGTCTAGTGCCCCATTCTGTTTGTTATGAATCTGGCAGCTAATTCAAAACCTGCTTGGTATGTCCTGTTGACATCTGTAGGCTTTAGTTATATCCCTAACCTCTTGGACCCAGCTGTATTTAAACTAAGACTAGATGTCTTCATTGGTAGTTACTTTCATTCTGAAAATGGAGAACATATAAGAAACATAGGACGTTAGCAAGGCAGCTGTGTGACTAAAATCTGCTTTGCGAGCACTGTCCAAGAAGAAAGGTGTCCACGTGCTGTTGCTGGTCTTAAGTCATCTGATTGTTGCTTGACTAACACATAAATGTAAGGAAAGCACAGCTTAGTTTAAACCTGCCTGCGTTGATTCTTTTTTAAATATTTTTTATATTACAGGTCCTTCTTAATTTCTGTGAAGGACCAATGATGGGGGTTTTTTGTAGAGGCCAAAAAACAATAATGTTTGCTGTGGAAGAGCAGAGTTCAGTAATACAAACTATGCTACTGTTGATGTTGACAACTTTTATATGTTTCTGTTCAGTCTTGGCTAATACTTGACATTCTTCCTTATACCAAAGCACACTTCATTTTAAATTGTCCCCACAGAGAACAGCACTGCTTGATGTATTCAGAATTAGATTGGCTAGATGATCTTAATTCAAGAAAGTACTGAATTTGTCTGTGGTTCATCTATAATGCACTAAAGGGAAAATTCCCCAGCTAGACAAGTAAATTATTAACTCATAAGTCTATGTGTTGTAATTTGTGTATAGTAATAACTTATCTTTAAGTAGGATTGAAAATGTGTGTGGAGAATGTGAAAAGAGCCAGATGTAACTTGTTATTTTCAAACACAGGAACAAATTGTGAAGATAGGCTTAGGGTGAGAGGTCAGACTTTTGCCTACATGTAGTGTTCTGCCAGTCACAGACTTACTGAGACACTAGTGGTGCAGCTGCTGATAGGAAGCAAATTTTGATGTTAGTAGTTAGGATAAGACAAATCCAATTGCCTTTCTCCCAGCAGATGAAGTCAAGAACAGAGACCAGGTGATGGACAATGTAAAGGAAACTTTTTTTTAAAGTTTAATTTAGCTTCCAACTGTATTCATTCTTCACAACACTTTAAATTCTGACATAAAGCTGTTTTTATTAAATGGTCTCTCCGTATGACTGGCATAGAAATACTCAGCAGCTCTTAAGTAGGAGCTGGTCATTTTTATCCTTAAACCAATTTACTTCTCAGAATCCCTAAAGTTTTTTGACTGAAGAATACCTATTTTTTTCCTAAGCCATAAAGCAAATCAGGTAAAGTTATAATCAATAATTACACTCTATATTTCGGGTTATAAATCTCTACATAATGCACATTGCAAGCATGTTCAAGTAGTTACTGTACCGTAAAAAGCTCGATAGCTCTGGTCTTTGCAGTTCTTTGTCATGTGTATTGTTTTGGCCTCTCAGAAATGCTTTGCTCTTGTGAAGTGGATGCTATTTATTTGAAGTGTTTTCCCTGTCTAAAACAGCCAGCAAGCCCCTTTTTTTTCCAGTACAGAAGTTGTGATGTGTTGATGCTAAGGTTCTTTTCTCTCATGGCCCTGCTGAACAGAGTCTGCTGTGGTGGATCAGGACTGTTCTTGATTTTTCCTGTCTGCTTACTTAGCTAATTAAAATAACAAATCTTCACAGCTGTCTGCTTATCACCATAAACTAATTAAAATAATGCAACTGATTGCAACACATTAAATATCAACTATACTTTTCATATAATTATAAACCTTTAAAAACCCCACAAAATAAAACAAAAATTTGGTTCCTCTGCTTTTTATTCCTTACCTAATTGTAACTGTTTTCTTAAGACGCCTACGTGTTAAAATAGCTTTTCATCTGCTTTTTTTTCTCTGATATGTTCTTGCAATTGTATTTTGTAGCCTCCTACTCCATCTTTTGTCCTGTCACTCTTAAATCTTCTCAAGAGGGAACATCAATATATTCAGTTTCTATTCAGTTTAGTTGGGCATCCTACAGAATAAGTGCTTGTCCAGAGCTTTTGAGTCAACTTAGTGGACTAGGGAAATTGCAATAGGAAATATAATTCAAGAAAGCATTGAAGAGCTGGCTTAATTTTATTTCCCACTTGTACCTTTAGTCATGTGCTTTAATATGACACTGATTCAATACTATGGTTTGTAGGTAAAATTACTTCTGAAATGAAAGAGTTTTCTTACTGTAGAGAGAGAAGCTATCTCCAAAATGGAAATAATGAACTATTTTTATTGGATTTTTTTGTATCCAAACTAATATATGTGTTATGTAAAAGCCATGGGGATTCTAATGTGCATATATGTGCTTTGATGCTTTGTTCATAAAACAGTAGGATTTCAGTGCTACTCTCTAGTAAAAAAAGAACGCTCCCACCAATTTTATCAGGAATTTTTCCTACACTCTGACTTAGTATTCTTCTCTGGGAATAATGTTTCTACACACTTTTGAAGCAAGTTTAATCATTTATTTACTGCAAGACCTTCATTTTTAATTAGGTCTTCCCTTTCTTTTCTTTTTTTTTCCTCGAGAGAGATTTTCCTTACACTGTTCTGGGTTGAACTCTACTTCTGTTTTAGCAGACTGACTTTTAAAGGGCTTCCTTACTTCTTCAACAGCTGATACACATTTTTGCAGCGCAAACATTTAATACCTTTCAGTTTTCTTTGTGCTATTTTTTCCCATTCGTTATTTCCTAGTTCTGAAAGTGGTCATACATGGACAACAAACCTATACAAAAATCCAAGTTACAGTTTGTTCATTCTTGGTGTCTGTCTTCGGATCTGAAATTGCTTTAAAAACCTGAGGAATAAGACTTGTCACACTGTAACATTCACCCTAACTGTCCCTCTAAACAAAGATCACTCTCCAAATTGGGTTCTGTGGCTTGTATTTGCAGTTCTTGCTCTGTGCACATGCTGGGCAGGTGGTTCTTGGTGGAAGGCAATGTGGTGTGATGGGACCTGTGCTTGCATAGGGCCAGTTGTGCAACTGCCTCCTGTCCTGGAGCATAAACACCTGCTCGTGTCCTTCACTACGGCAATTTTGCAAGGAGGCTTGGCATGAGGTTTCTCCTCTACTAGTATAATTACATATTCCTGATTACAGGAACATCTTGCTGTTTTGACACCCCTCATGTATGTAAATTATTAGAATCCAACTCCTTTTAGCCAGACACAGTTCAAAACACAAGAAAAGAATTAGGTGTTTTGCCTTTTCCCCTTCTAATATTAAATGTGCAATGAAAGACCTGAAGTGAGTCATAAAGGATAAGGAATATCTTCTAAAGGAGCAGTTCCCAAACTTTCTTGCTTTGTTCTGTATCCTTGAAAGTAGTCTCTTATTTCATTTCACTTTTATGCCTTCAGCAGACTTGTGCTTCCACGCTCTCTACTGAAATAAATGCCAGAGAAAGCCTAAACTGTTCCATTTATAACATCCTTATTAAACATTGCAGGTACAAGACAATATATCAAAGGGAAACCCAATGAAGCAAGCATTATTATTAATGTTTCTCATGTTGCCTAAATTATAAGAAACAATCAAAATGCTATAAATGACTTGCTCTTTTGCACTATGCTGCTGAGCTACAACAATCATTTGCCTTTTCAAGTTATTTAATTTGTTTTGAGCTTCCTGCCCATTCTTCAGTGCAGTGTTGGTGAGCGGACATCAAAGTTCACCTTGCTCACTCCTGACAAAATTCAAATTAAGAGAAAAGCTATGATTTCAAGTATCACCTGGGGAAATCAAAGCCTGGTACTGGCAGGAAGCGTGTGCTTGCTCCACAGTTGCTTTTTGTCATTTGAGATATTGGTAAGCTTCAGTTAAAAGTCTGGTTTACTTATTTTCAGCTGTGAATAAGGCAGAGAAAGCCAGCCTTGCAGAGAAATGTGGAGCTTAAGGGTTCAGTCAAACACCAGGCTAAATTCATTCCTTCACCACAAAAAGTTGCTAAGCTACGCTTTGTTGGATTTGAACTTGAGTTCATCATCATCTGACAGTTCTATCAAAAGCTTTTTTCCCTTTGTTGTGAAGCCGGGTGGCAAAATGTCTTCTGTGAAAATTGGACCCCTGATCCAACTCTGATTTTTCACTGTCAGTACAGCATTCATTAAATTCCGTTCCCAAATATATGTGTATATATCTGATACATCACTATCAGTAGTTATGTAGGGATGAACATTCTTTTTTTTAAAGAGGGATTTAGTATTTGGCATATTTTCCCTGCTTTCTTAGTGTTTTATAAATTACACTGTCTTTAACTGTCCTTGTTTTGTCACAAATATTAAAAGGTGTAGCTTTCAGTTTGGTTTTCTTATGCATGCTCAGTTCATTGAAATGTGCAAGCAAGTTAATAGGCTAGTATTCATGGCCACAAGTCATTCCCAAAGCAATCTGCACCTTCAAAACCAAAATCACCATGAAAAACTTTACCTTGGTAAAAGATAAAGCAGAACTGTCAAGAGACAAGTCAACACTTTTCCACATGAGAACTATCTTACTTCTGCTTGGAGAAGATTGTGATCACTTCCCACTTCACTGAACAAAACTGTGAGGAT
This sequence comes from Calyptomena viridis, assembly GCA_013390005.1. Taxonomy (NCBI): domain Eukaryota; kingdom Metazoa; phylum Chordata; class Aves; order Passeriformes; family Eurylaimidae; genus Calyptomena; species Calyptomena viridis. The sequence continues at coordinate 512,542 of WEIV01021537.1, read as the reverse complement.
GTCACTTGTGGTTTAATTACATTTTCTGCCTTTTCACCCTGATCTAGAATGACTTTCAGATTGATGGGCAATTTGAGGCAACTGGCAGTTTCTGAAGGATGCTATAGAGAAGTGAACTTAGCACTGGTGCTGCCTGTTGAGTTCCTGTGTTTCCCAAGCATTGCTCCTGCTCTTGTCCGGGAGAACCCATCCATTTTTGCCACTCATCAACTACTCCAGAAAGCAAACAAAGTTTGCTTTTCCCCCATCACTGTACATCTTGATATGCCTTTAAAAATCAGAAAGTCTCCAGCTGGAACACTACATGCACAAGCGACAGAAAATGGGTAATGTCAGTATTTGTACATCATTATCATGAATAGTTACTGTGTTTCATATGTCCCATGTGGCTTCATCTGAGAAGCTACATTTTAATATCTCCATCATGAGCAGTTTAAGGTACAAATAACAAATCATGTAGAGATGACCGTCTCTCAGGAACTGACAACATGGTCTCCTTTAGTACAATTCTTCAAATTTGTGAGCTTTGGCAATTTCAGTAGTACCAAGCATACATTACAGTTTTTTTAATGAGGTTTTCAATAATGTGAACAAGAGTGGGGTTTTTGATTTATTTTTTTTCAGTTTGATTATCAAAGTAATCTCTCTCACTTTCCTTTTTTTAATTTTTTTCCAAGACCTTTACACTGCATATTAAGGTACTCCTGAAGCAGGAAATGCTTCTTTAGATAACAGTTCATGACAAATGATGCCCCAAGGCACAAAGATGATTTGCTTGCTTCACCACTGCAAGTAAAGCCTGATGATAGACAGCTGGGAATGTACATTCTTAGACTATTCTGCAGTCTTTCACTTGTATCAAGAAGCTACAGACAGCACCAGATCTCTTCAACTTTCTCATGAAGTCTGTAATTCACACAATCACCTTTTTTGTCAACAACCCTTCATGTTTTCTTTGCATATTTCAATTGAAAGAGTTGCTATCAGCTGAAAATTACATATACAAGCACGGAATAACTTTAATCCAGATCACGTATAATTGAATTCAGTAATTTGAACACAAAACTTGAAGATGAAAAAGATATTTTAAATTAATCTCATTCCCTACTTTAAGGACCTATGTACTTTCCTCATCTTTTCTTTTAATGTGAGTGATCAACATTTCAATTAATAACTGCCCTGGAGAAGACACAGAATGCTCAAATTTAGTAGAATACCACAACTCTAGTCTTATAATCAATTTTGGATGAAAGTTGCGTTAAAATCAACAAGATTTTATCTTGATCCACTACTGTGGTATCTGTATCAGTCTTAAATATGCTTTATTTTACTGCAAATGTCTCTGGAATCATTTACACTCAAAAATTTGTGCTGGGGAGAAAGATGTCTAGAGTTGAGAAAATACTTAGATCAGTGAGGTGATTCTTTATAATACTTATGTTTAATGCTCCAAAAACTTACTAGTTCATGTAATAAATAGCTACTTTTAGGTTACAGGTAGATGACTGTCATTAAAGTTCTTTAATTTGCTGCACAATGAAGGCAATAGATTTCTTTGAGAAAGCTGAGGGACATTCCAGCACTGATAGCTACAGGGCACTCTGAGTTCAAAGGTTCTCTATCTGACAGTCCTAGAGCTCTTCCTGGGACCATTCCTTGGATGTCTCATCTGTTATAACAACTGCTTTGATTGGCAGTGCTTCAGATCAATGTATGATTTCCCAGACAAAATGTTTTTTTTTTAAGATTTGATAGGGGCAGGACTAACCACAACATTCTCTTTTTCCACCCAGGATTTCTGTATAGAGGTATTTCAAATGCTTACTAACTTATTTCAGCAGAGAGACTAACAGTATATTACATTTTTTTATAAATAGATATATTTTGATAAAGAGAGAAATTCTTTTCTTTTTGTAAAAAATATGTCTCTAAGCCCTAATGCCCTATTCCAAAGTAACTCTCCTGGGGGTTACATCAGTGGCACTGCTACTCCATGGCCTACAGGTAGATGCTGGGAAAGGTTTTAGCTGGTTTTTTTTCCTCAAACTTTATTTTTTCATAAATTTTCTTCCATCTTTTTTTGTAAACAAGCACTATCTGTGCAGGAGGTAAGGTGTACAAGGTCTCATTGTCAGGCTGTTCTCTGTCAGACTGTGCTGCAGCAGAAGAAAGAAAAAGGCTGGGATGAGACAGGTTTGAGGAAGGGGTTTTAGAAAGTCAGCGTTAAATACCAAACAAGGATGCCTGAGGTAGAACTAATACCTCAGTTCACACATTGTCCATGTAGAGACAGAGTCACAAGTGAGGGGACAGTTCCACAATAACTGAGGCAATTGCACAGAACATCTTCCCTGAGCTGTGTTACTGTGTGAGCACAAAGTTAACACAAGGGAGACAACAGACAGGGAATGGTGAGGGATGTGTTGTGTCACATGTCTTGGAGTTCCTCTGAAAAAGGGGTTAAAGTGCTGCCTTCTTCTGATTCTGTTGAAAGCTCATCCTGACAGCTGCCAGGCCTAAAGTCTTCTCTGTATGTCCCCAAAGGGTGAATAAATAGGCTGCTGAGACATAATTACTTACCTACTGTTTCTAAATTGTTAGCAAATCAGGCAATTGTTCATTTCCAACAGATGCAAAAAAAATAATAGAAACCTTCTTGGCTCATCCTAGTAACTCATAATGCACAATTACGGTTTGCAATTGCAGAAAATTTTGAGGCAAAACACTTTTTTCACAGCTCCAAAGCCTCAATGCACAATGTATGCAAAGAGAGAATGTTCCTGCTTGCTAAAGTTTTAATTTTTCTGCTTGATTTATGTAAATATATATATTTACCTGCTATTGCAAATGTATTCTTGGTTTTCTTTCACCATTCCAGTGATGTATTTGACATGTAGAAGCATTTTTTATGTGAAAAACTTAAAGACAGCTCTAATCCTCCTCTCATACTGCATAGAATTTCACAACATGCCAGGGGACATGAACGTGATTTGAGAAACTCAGAGTCTACGTTTGCAGATCCTGGCACCATGTTTTTCTTTAATTGTGGGGTGATTACAAAAATAATCAGCAACAGATCTGTGAGAAGTATTAAGTCCTTATAAAAGGAAAATAGAATGGTAAAAGCTTTGCCGCTGTGCCACAGAAATGTCATGTTGCCAGAGCTCTGAGGTGAAATGATCCCACCTCCCTCTTTTTTCAGGGAACAAACTAAAGTATGTCAGATGCCTACAATTAATAAAATGAACTTTTAGTAGAGGAAAAAAAACCTAAACAAGATAGTTAAAGAGGATAATTAAATAGATTAAATCCAGATTAAATAAATCTTGACAGTGAACATGTTCTTTCCTCATTATGTCCTTGCTGATCAGAGCCTTTCTGCTAGCTCTGTTTTCTGGCCAAACAACTTTCTAAGACTTTGGTCAGCTTTTACCATGCACAAAAGTAAGCAATACAGTAGTTAAAAACACAGAAGAAACATCTATTAGTCAATATACCCAAGGGGTAGCTAAAAAGTGGGCATTAATTTGCTTGCCACCTTTGATGTCTTTGTTGTCAGTCAGCTGTCAGGATAGAAAAACTCCATGCCTCCCTGCAAGGATCTGATCTTCAGGATCAATAAATTGTGATTCTTTAACTGTTTGGGGTTTTTTGTCTGTAGGACTTTATACTTTTTTATATCAGTGTTTTTCTGTCTTGCACTGTGATCTATTGCCATCTCAACAATCTAATTTGTGTCTAAAGTTTTACCTTTTCTTGTTTCATGACTTTTGTCGTACGTATTTTCTAACAGCTCATTCCTGGGAAGTTTGAGTCAAGGTTACTTAAATTGTGGGTTATATCACATGCAGCTGAGCTTGTGCAGGGAAGTTTACAGTTTCCTGGATGCTAAGAAAGCATCCCCCCATTGCTTCTCAGGAATGTTTTGACATGTTTTTGGCTTCCCTCAGCACAATCCCATTTTGCAAGACACTTGTCTCATCCCTGCGTGTGTTTTCCCACTGTGTTCACATCCTATTCTTGAGAGAGACAGTCTCTTCTCCTTCAAGAAGACACTGCCTGACCTAGAGCATCAAAGGTAAACAGGCATTCCTCCCTATTGCCCACCCATGCATTTTTGTACATGAAGGTGCTACATGCAGTATTTGCCATTAACTCTGAACAAATGAATCAAATAGTTCTGCAATCTGCCAGAAGTAGTCAAATTTTTGATAGAGCTGTCTGCAACTGGATCTTCGAGCTAGATATGTGCTTTGGCTCCTTGATGTTGTGCTGCCAGGCACCCCGGCAGCCATCCAGTAGGAGGTTGTATTACAGTTACATGGAAAATAACTTCATCATCAGGGAGTTTTTCGTGGCTGTTGAGAGCTTTGAGCAAACCAGTAGGGAGCAGAGCCCCTGTTGGCAGTTCTGATTCACAGACTGTATGGCAGTAGAAAGATGAATGCTGAAATCTCCATTGGCAGAAAAATAAGAGGTAGTAAGTTAAAACAAGATATCTCAGTGACCCTGCATAGAAAAGAACACATTTGACTTGCTAGTGTCAATAACAGGTGTATTGGAAAACAAGGTTTTCCGTCCAACTGGAAAATCATAGGCAGGAACACTCTGGCAAAGAAAACCTTAAGCCTTCACTGGCAAAAAGCCATGCTAATCTCGTCTGTTGTTAGCTGTAATAAGATACAGACAAAGATGTTGGAGCCAAGGTGAGTTTGTCAATAAGCAGGTTTGGGGCTGACCCAGAAGCATCCTGCTGGGAATGGCCAAGATGGCCAAGTGTCTGATGATTTTCCAAAGGGCCATTTGAGGAATAGGGTCAAGGTGGTCAAAGCTCAGCAAAGGAATTTCTGGGCTTGTAGCTTTAGGTGTGACTAAATATGTTAAGTGACAATAGATACCACATTTACCTGGCCCTTAAGGTAAATTAGTTTATAGGAGTTTGAAATAAAGAAATTTTAAAAAACACATTAATTTAGGGGTCATATTTTAGAAGATTTTTTCAGGAGTTGATATCAAGAAAGGTTAGCTCCTGTTAGCTTCTGTAAGCTTGCTATTTGTCTTATTCAGCAGAAAGCAATAAGAATATACAAATGTTCCACACCTAGTGAGACAAATATTAGTGACTTGGTTAATAATAGTTAAGCCAGGTCATTTCATTCTAACATGTTTTTCTGGGGTGGGGAAACAATTTTCAAGTGCTTTTGCTTTCTAGAAGTGTATCTCCTGTGGCACTGTTCAATAGATTTCATTCATATGCCTGGAAATGTTTTGGAGAGAAGTCTAAGCATTTAAAAATGTGCTTTCCCTACCTCCAGGCTTTGTGGTATTTGGCTTTGTCTTTAGTTGTAAAGGCTTTTGATAACAGAGCTGGCTGAATGCTTTCATATAAAAATCTCATTTTGTTGAGCCCCAAATGTTTCATTCATAATGTCCTGGTGTGAGTGCTTGCCAAGCCTAGAGCTGGGTGCCAGGTGAAGAGTGCCTGGATTCCTGATGGTTTGTCCTAAGGGACATGGATGCAGGAAACTGCCAGGGCTTCAGACTTCGATCAGTCTTCTGCTGCTGGAGTCTGAGAGCCAGGGTTTCCTGTTGCTCCTCAGCAAAATTGTCATCTTTGCTCTGGTCATGAAAGTTGACAGGAACATCAATATCACTAAGTGATTGCAGGGCCTGGGGAATTTAGCACATGTTAGTTTTGGTTCTGATTTGGACTGTAACTTAGAAGAGTAAAACAAAATCAGCCATGAATGGAAACCCTGCTTTCTGGCCAGCTATTTTTTTAGCCTTCACCTGGTGCTAATAAGGAAAATTGGAGTCTCTTGTGCTGGAGGCGTTTACACTCTTGAATTTGATATTCAGTAAGGCCTGTTTGATTTTCATCACCGTTAATGCATTTAAGGCTTAATGCAAATATTTATTCCTGTTTGTGACTGGTATCCACCAAAAAAAAAAATTCCCACAGAAAAATGATGACCAGAAGATTTAACTCAATCATGTTAGTGATGTGGTGAAAATTACCTATTTTCCCCACTTTAGCTGACTAGAGACTTTCAAGCTTTCCACATTTCCAGGTTTTAACTGTCTGAACTCTCCTGTCCAGTTCAGCAACCTGTTGTACAAACTAGCACAGGTATCACAGTGTTATTGCTCTTTTGCAGTCGATATGGCAAACACTAGAAATGCTGCCTTTTCCAAGCAAAGTATGATAGGATTCTTTCCCCATGGACAATCAGAAAAGTATATTCTTGTTTCAGTGCTGAGCAGCTTATGTTCCTCCTGTCCCAAACAGGCGTGAGTTTTTTATCTTGCATTTATATTCTTAATTTGCCCATAATTGCTTTCAGGCATCACATCTGAGGCCAGCCTTCATTAATATGTTAATTGTGCAGTCCTTCCCAGTGGATTTTTCCAAAGTTAAGGGTAAACAGAAAGGTTTATTCCCCTCCATTTTTCCCCAAGCCCTCTAAGCAGAAAAATATTATTAAGATGAGATACTTGGCTAGGCTCGGATCACTGTGATGGTGGAGCACATTTATTTCCTGGTTTTGGATCTGCCCAAAATAGCTGACCAGAATCCCTCCGTTGGAACAGATAAGGGGCTCATAAGGTCAGAACAAAATGGCATTTTTTATTGAGGTGCAGTTTAGAACCACTGTACATATTTCCTCCATCCTGTTCCGTATGGATATGCTAAATGGATATAAAAAAAAGCTGACATTATCAAAGTACTACAGGGAATTACCCACACACTTGCTGTTAATTAATGTGAGATGTGCAGAGAATTTGCCCACACTGCTTTGAAAATCTTAGCTAAAACATTTTAATGGTGAGTATTTTCAGGGAATGAAACACAGAAGATGCCCTGTAAACCAGACTCCTTAACTGTGCATTACCTCTCTCAGCACTTGAGTTGGATTTATAGAAAGGTCATTTACAGAAAAATCTTAGAGTTCATTTTAGAGCTGAACTGAAGACAACCCTCACACCTTTCCAGTTAGGAAGCATGGAGGATAACATGAATTTAAATTATTTTTTAAAATAATTTAAATTATTTCTTGAAATTAGGATTCTTCTAGCAACCTCTCTTTCTCTATTAGGATTGATGATAAACTGTGCAATAGAAGTCCAGCAGCAATAAGGTGCAAAAATAATTCACTGTCTGTTCCTTTATTTGTCTCTTCTTTTTATCCTGCCACAGGTGGGGGCAGCTTGTGAAATCCCTGTAGGTTGGCTGGCGGAGTAGGGGTGTTAATTTTCAGCTATAATGGATGTGCTAAAGGCTTTCTGAGACATGTTTGTGATTCTGTAGCCATTGATATCCTTCTTTTCTTTTCTACAAAGTTTAACACTTTTGGTTCTGCTTTCTGCTGAATGTTCCTAATTGCCTCAGTCCTGCCCAGTCTGTAAGTGCCCTCGTCACCTGCCCAGTGCAGCCTGCTGTGGCCAAAGGCTCGGGGAGCTCCTGATGGGCCCTTCATTATTAATTTCTTAGGTTCAGAGAGCAGAAACTAGATCACGCCAAGAGGGATGCTGGCTGGTTTAGGACCCACTCCAGTAAAGCCTGAGATGCACATATGAGAGGAAAAAAATGTCTGCAGATGCAGGTACAGAGGATTCATATTTGGCTTCTTTTCCTTCTGTTTAAATATAGCTTCAAATGTATCCTCATCCCCAGCCCTTAGATCTTCACGCTTCTATTGCTCCTCCTTGCAGGTTACATGGATGCAGGATAGTCACAACAGGCATGAGAAAATCATTTTGGTACCCAGAAAACCAACAAAACAGATGCCTAGCTCTGCTCTTTCCCTAAGATCTTGCAAAGTCACTCAGTCCATCAGATTCTTTATTGAAAGTCATGATTCATTCCATAGCTGAAATTGTGACTCAGGTGCCTCATCTTTCCTTCTCTGAAACTTGCTGACTTGTGCTCTCTGTCAATCCAGCTTTTAGGATCCATATACTTTTTACCCTGTACATGATAAGTATCTGCTCCTTATCCATAATGACATGTGCATTCAGTGTGACTGCACTGCCTGCCTCTGTACTTTAGGTACTGTCAATGAGATGTAAAGCCTTTATTTTTCATCTGAATATGTCTTCTTCTTCTGGTTACCTGGATATTTCATGTATTTGTATTATCTCCTTTCTAGTCCATGTGCCCGTTTGCAGAGTATTGATAAAAATTGATTTTTGTCCTGTGAGTAAATTATACTCAGATGAAAGGAATTGTTCTTACAGGATATGTGAAGGATTTTTGTGGAAAGCACTAGACGACCATTAAGAGGTATTTTTCATAGCTCTTAAGACTTTCATATAGGTTTGCTGAAGATAAGCCAGATGAGAGGGTGCAATGGGCTCTCTTAATAGGGATTCAGGGACTTTACATCAGTGTGTAACTTGTCTAAGCTAGCCATGGCACTTAGTTAAGTTGTACTCAGTCTGCAGCTAAATCTTTGTTTGAGGTAGTGTTTAATTCTCAGTCTTCTTCCCATCCTTAGCCATCTTCTATAAATCACCTTCAGGGACCTTGAGTTAGTGTTTCATCAAAGCTTTATGTAATACATGTATTTCTGTTTCAGTCCACCCTTTACATAGTGTAATAACTTTGGTTTTAGTAGTGGGGCAATGAGTGTAACTGTTCCGATTTTTATGAATGCGTATATTTCTGAGTCTATTTTTGTAATTTTCCTAGTAAAGTTAATTTAACTATGCTTTTCTGTTTATATTTTCAAGCATACCGAGTCATACACTAGTACCCATTTTAGCAAATAGTCAAGTGGCACAGAGGATCTCAAACATTGTCTGTGAAGCCTGTCAAGTAAGGTCTTTTCCACCAGGATCCAATTAATTCTCATCTTTCCCATACATAAGGATGTATGCCATACAACTGACCTAATTTTTTTTAGTGGAACAGTTTGTGTCCCCAGAATAAGTGAAAGTATCTCCTTGGGTGGTTTCAAGCCCATCTACATCATGTTTAGTGGCTCACCTGCAAAATAGCTGTAAAAATGGAGAAATGACAAATAGGTGTCAGATTTGAGGACAAGGAGGTCGTTTAGCTAGTGCTGCATTGCCCTACTTTGTGACTGAATCCCATGGCTGAGACTCACATGCCCCTTCCCTCACAGATCATTGGTCATGGCAATAAGGACTTCAAAGAAATCTAAATGTCTTAATTTCTATTCAGTGCATTAATCTTTTTCATTTTTAAAGAAAAACAATTTAAAGCAATCTGGAAGGCATGTAAAAAGTACTTTAAATTGGTGATATTTATAGCTGTTTCTTTTTTTCTTTTAAGTCCCTATTCTTAACAGCCAGTAACAGCAATTCAGAAGCAATACAATTCCTGCCAGTAACCTCCTCCTAGGAAAAAGGATTTCAGTAAGCTTTATCACTCAGCGTAGCCAACAGAAATATTTGATACTAAGAGCGGTGGAACCAGAAATCCACTTCAGATGTCCTTCAAACAGCTAGATGAGGAATTCAAGGGGATGTGGAATAGGAAACTCAGAAAATGGAGCTTGACTTTGATACTTACTTGGTGTGATAGAGTAATTTACTCTCCATATAGATCTTACTGTATAAGAAAAAGGAGGAAGGAGGAAGCAGTAATGTGTCACCTTATCTAAATAAGGTACCTGTCATTCCTGAAATTCTGTTTAAACTATGATGGATGCTCTTATTCAACAAGAGAGATTTTTCCCCACAGTGAAAGACGATCCTTTCAAACAGAAAAGGACTATGATGAGACTGAATTTCCTTCTTATGGATGAGACTGAAACAATGCAGAAATAGCTGCAGAACAGGTGCCCTGGGATTCCTCTCTGACCACTTGCAATGTGTATAGTTCTAGAAAAGGCAGTGATCTGAATAGAAAAACAGCTGGGCTAATTGACTTCCCAGAAACATCTGTAATCTTTGAAGTGGTAGCATAGTCTCATGTTTATTTTCTAAGAAAATTTTATGGTCTTTTCAGTTAATTTTAATTGACTGATCTGTCATTCTAGAATGTAATCTTTTTCTATTTATCCATGTTAACATTTTGCTAATTTAGCTTAACACATTAGCTAGAAATAGATCTGTGGTATTTACCCTATATTTTTTTTTCTTTTATATTCTCAAAGCAAATGGTTTGTTTTTTTCCTATAGCTTCTATTTTAACACTGTTTTTGAAACAGTTTATCTGGCCCTGCATTTGCCTATTCCTTAATAATCTAAAGGACAATTCTCCAAAATGTGTGGTGAACCTCTTCAGCTTTAAAATCATGCAATAGATTCAGTGATCTATCCCCTAGACTAATATAAATAGGCATAGAGACAAAAAATTGCTAGTGCTTTACTAGTGTCAATTAAAGATCGACTTTTGTCAATTAAAACCTACTTCAGCACAACAAATGGTGTAAATTGGACCGCTTGATGTAAGTAGAGATATCTGGGAAGGCTTGCTGGTACAGTGCATGCATGGGTGTTTGGAGAAGCTGGGGGGGAACATAAATGAGTACTGACTGCCTGTATCACAAATTGCTATTATTTTTTGTGTTGTTTTTAACCTCAGCTGGGAAGCCAGGGACTAAGCTAGACACTGTAGAGCTGCAAAATAACTTAAAATCCATAACTCATTATATACGTTAAGTCACCAAAGGCAGGAAGGATGTTCCCATGACAAGCTGATCAACCTATCATCATTCTTGAAAGTCAAAACTTTCCAATAGCTGTGGGGTTTGCTTCTTCAGTGCTTGGAAACGTTTGTGCTACAGATATCCTTCTGAGTGGGGATTTTTGGGAATGGTGATTTAGAAGACGGTTATACATCCATACACAAAAGAATATTTTATGATCTTTGTGTATTCTTCTGTCCAAAGCAGTTGAGTACTGTACCTACAGTGAAATGGTGTTAGTTACAGGAAATAAAATGAGCAAGGGCTTAGACAACTCTTTCTTCCAGCCCACCCACTGGAACCACAGGCTTCATATCAAAATGAATGAGTTGCATTTATAGAAAGCTTATTGAAAGACCTTCCTAAACTGCTTTACTGTGCCTAATATATGCTGTTGCTCTCAGGAGCCAATTATGTTCTAGGGACACAGCAGGGTTTTGCAGGCCTGCCTAGAAGTCCTAAACCCTGCTCTGACTGAAAATCCTGCAGAAGCAAGTTCATTTACACCTCCTCGATGTGCTGTTTCATTGTTTACACAGTATTTTCATCAAAGTGTGTGCTGCTCATTAAGCCTGGGAGAACCTGACAGACGGGACCTGGAACACTTGCCATCAAATTTAGCCCAAGTCTATCTGACATCTCAGCAGGGGAAGTGGAGAGCTGTGATTCTGAAAAAGGCGGTTTGCAGTCTCTAATCTTGAGTACACAGCACTGAAAAGAGCTGTTTCTGCATAATGTAATTCATACCATCAGGAACTGTACATTCTGAATCACAGATCTGTACTTTTTGAACCCCATTCTCTAAAGTCATTTTCTTCGCTCACTGACATTTTAAGTGTTCTGTGTTTGGTGCCACTAGATTATGACACTTTGATGTTCAGTTAGAAATCCAAAATAGCAATTAGGGAATTACAAATTGCAGGAATCTTGCCATTTAACTATTAATTATATTCCTTATTGTCTTAACTAGTAAATGATTATACAAAAATGTCTCTTAAATATAAGATGCAAAACCTTGTTATAATTAGGGTATTCCTAAAGTGTCAGTCCTTACTCACTGACTTATCTCTAGAGCCTGCTGAAAATGACAGTATTTCCATGTGGAGAACAATGCTTGAGAGGAATAGAAGTATGTATGTGTGATTATAACCTGGAGACTTAGATATTGATTTGAGCTCTGGGACATGTTGAAATTCTTGCCTGATCCAGGGCATGATGTGTCATCCTGGATTGCTGCAAGTCAAGCAAGTCTTACTGGTATTACCTTTTGTGATTTATGAAAGTGAAAATATTTTAGCTTTGATGGCATAGGATATTTCAGCACTAGCTTTCCAAACATGTCATGGAATGGTACCTTGGGACTACTGCTTGCTTTGCTGCCTCACTGCAGCAGAAATAGTGCTTTACAACGTCTATAGGCAAATGAAATCTCTCTTTTTAGTCCTGTCTACTCCACCAATTTCGTTCTAATGTTATCCTGCACCTAACCTATCCTGATGCTAATATTATGTTCCTTTGCACTTCTGCAGTGCAGTTGTACGAGTAAAACTCCCAAGTAATGATGGATGCAAAGATGAAGTCCCTAGAGGAGCAGCTGCATGATGTGGATGTTCAGAAGGGAGCAGTTGTTTGCATGAGGAAAAGCAATGGCACAGTAGAGAAAGCTTAGGAAATTAATAGGAAACACAGCCTATTCTGGACTTCCAACCAAACACAGTGCATGTGCCAGGCTCCATACATAGCACTAGTTTAGATTAGGTTGCCTATTGTGGAATAAAAATCACTGAAATGCATGTTACACAGATATAGAATCCTCATCACCATTTTGTTCTACAGATCCTCTGTTGTTCTGCATTACTTGCTAATAAGTAGTTTGAAGTCTTGCTTGGTCTCTTGTGCTGAATATCCACCAGTGGCTGGAGCACATTTTCTGGTTTGGCTTCCCCCCCCTCCCCAAGTCCTGCTCTTGTGCTCCACAATGACCCTGCCTCATTAACTGTAGCCACTGTAGTACAATGCTATAATGCAATCTGCATCTCCTATACAACAGTTAGTAAAAATACAAGTAAACATACAGATAATTCTCAGTTATACACCCGGATTTCATGTGTTTAAGTGCAGCTCTGAATTTCATCAAGCTCTCTGAGTGCAGCCTGATGAACACACAAAGAACTGCACTGAAATAGAAAAAAAATGATGTTTGCCTATACAATAAGATCTCCTAAACACCTTTTCAGCAAGACTATCTGGAAAATAGACAAAGAAACAGCTTGAGAGGTGCATTTTCAGTCATCTCAAAATGCCCTTTTGCCCTGTAATTTACTTCCAGACAGTGCACACATTTTAAATGAATACTTTGCTAAAAACTGAAAAGATATTAAAAAGTGAAATGAATACATTGTGTTCTGAAGAAGAATGGGAGACAGAGGTCATTCAGATTATTTTGAAAAGGTCTATATCTCTCAGTGATGGTGACAATACTGGCAATGAAATAATGGAAGCTGGCAAACAGCAGCTGGAAAGCTCTGAAATAAAGCTCTTACAGGGGTCACACTTTTTCCAGGGGTTAGTTATGAAGGATACTAGGAATGTTTTCTGGCTTGTGTTGGGATATAGAACAGGGAGTTAAATTTGTAGCAGATTGTTGGAAGTAGGGATGTGGTGAAGCACTGGTGGACTCCACGAATAATGAGGTATGTGTGGAGTGCAGCACTGGGAGATTTCAGCTGCTTGTGTTCTGTTTGTTAATGGACACTTCCAAGTCACTTATTAAAAATATTTTGAAGCCTAAAGAGAGAAAAAAAGATTTGTAGATTTGTATTCCAGCATCCTCTGACAATATATGGCAGAAATTGCTCCTAAATTGCTTTAGGAAAGTACTCCTATGTATGATTATTTTAGAGTCATTTAATTGAATCAAGGAGCTCTGGTGATAATTTCAGGTGTATGACCTGGTTATGATTCCTTAAAACACTTGAATTACTTGCCTAGGAAAATTGAAATGAGATTAAATATTTCAAAAGGTTATGTTATGAGTCATACAGAAAAGTAACACTGAATGAGTGAAGGAAAACATTCATAAGACCAGGATTTACTTCTAAAGGCTCTCTGTCCTGTAGCTCTTTTGAGCAAATTAATAGGCTTTGGATAAGTTCAAGTCAAATCACTAGGATGCTTTTCTCTCTTTTAAGACCTGATTAAATGTTATCCTCATTGTCAATACTGAAAAATTAAAACAAAAAATATTGAGAAGGAAAGGAGAGAGAAGGAGCAGAAAAAAACTAAGTTCAAAGTAAAAAAGAACAGAAGACGGGAGAAAAGATCCTAGCAAAGAAAGAAAAAGGATCTGTAAATCTTGTGAAATTAGGAAGAAGTTAAAAAATAAAAGTATTACTGTACTGTGTAGCCAAATCATGTTCACCTACTGAGAAAAATTTAACAGAAACATGTAAATAAGTTTTAAAATTTTTGAAAACCCACTTTGAAAAGTCCCCAAACTATAGCTGCATTGAGAAGGAAGAGCACACAAAATAAGCTTTATTGGTATACACACTGCATATGTAAACCCAAAATCTGAGGAACAAGGAAGAACCATTTTCAGCATGCTTGTTGGCATTTACTTTAGAGTGAACTCTTGTTCAGACATAGTTATTTTTGTAGAAAGCTGTGACCATAAGAATTGTCATTTAACAGTGGATAGCTCCAGATAAATCACAGAAGGATGCACACTCCATACCTACCTCATCCTGATTGCTTTTGCTGCAGCTTAGTGAAAATCCTGGTACAGGACTGTTATCTCTTTTAGAGTGTTACTTACCTATGGCAACACTCAAAAATCTACTTAAATCATAAATCCAAGTACATAAATTTTGCCTACAAATTGACTGTCAGCCTGAAGTAAATTACTCATTTGTGGTCAAAAACAGAGGTCAGTCAGACAGGGAATCAAAAGGTTAGCTGCTAAAACAGGAGCAGTGACCAAAGCTCCTCAAGTGTTCTGATGTTTTATTTATATAAAAATAGAAATATTTCTATTCCCTCCCTGTATGCCAGGGAAGAAAGCATCTCCTTCCATTCTGCCTTCAGGAAAATCTGTTTTTATTAGTGCTGTCCTGCACAAAGGTATTTTTATTTCTCTGGCTGTGTGGTGCAGTTCTTTCTCCATTCATCAAAGTGTAATGTAAATGTGAGGCTATTAGTGAGAGATCAGAGTGTTCAGCTGAGTCTTTTATACAACAAGAGAACAAACCCTTAAAGGAAAATGCCTGAGAAAGGGGAGTTCTGTCTCCCTTTACAATAACACTACTCTGTATCAACTGGTTTGAACTAGACTGTGCAAGGGATGTTGCAGACTTCCTAAAAGGCCAGTAATTCTCTCCTCCTCATGGGGGGAAAAAAATCAACCCCCTGACAATACACACATGTATCAAAAGCTGTCAGGCTTTTCAAGTGAGTCCTGCACTGTTCCATTCCCTTGGTATTTTCCCATGTACTTGTTTTTCAGCAGTCTGTTTTGCTTTGGATCTTGGAAGTTCAGAATCTTTCTCAGGTTTTTATTACACTAAAGTGGAAAAAAGGTGTCTCCTAACTTTTTATAGGCATGTCTTTGATTAATAATCATCTCAGTGAAACAGCTGTAATAATGTAGCCATTTCACCCCTTTTTTTGCAGTTTCTTGTATATCTGTTGTTACACGAATGCTGGTGTATCAAGATGTGTGTTTTGATTTTTGTAAGACATAGAAATTTCAAGACTTCTGTGTTTGCCACACTGGCTTTATAGTTGAATGAAACACCCAATTACTGAGTGGAAAATTCTAAACTTGCTCTTAAACAACTTTTCACATCTGACAATTCTCGTTCTGAGAGTTATGCTCTCATTTAGAATCATGCCACATAGAGAACTGTCATTGATCATCCAAGTTTCTAAAAGCATTTTTGAACAATTTTTGGCCATTATTTTCCTTTTTTTTCCATTATTTTCCTCAACTTAACCTTTAAAAATCATGCTTTCTTGCTAATATTTTACATTCTTAACAGTTAAATTATGATGTTGTCTGCCTTTATCTCAGCTGGTAGGTTGTCTCTTGCAAAGAGAGATTTTTCTATCTGAAATTAAATGTTCAGCAACCTTATTCTCTAATAAAGTTGTAATAATAGTTGTTGGAACTGGTAATTTGGTACCAAAATTCACCTTTATATTCAAGATTTACTTTTATGTACTAGAAATAGTATATAAAAAACATGTCTACATTATTTGATGCATCTTCAAGCTGATGTTTCCTCAATTGTATTTTAAAGCACAATATCATACTTTAGTCATGATTCTTGTTCTCAGGTCTGATTTTGTAAGTATACCAGAAAATAACATACTATTTTTGCAAGATATGTTAAGTCCTTGGGAATACGGTTCTTCCCCTTTTCCTTATTTTCGTGGAGAGTGCACATGTTCTATTTGTTCACTATCTGCTGTGTGCTACAGTCTGTTATATTTCTTAAAATACATGACTGCACAGCAGCGAAGGAAGCCAACTGTTTGCCTAGTTCTGGCTGTTGCACTGGGTCGTGCAGACCTTCTG
>WEIV01021537.1:433255-494543 GCA_013390005.1 Calyptomena viridis | reverse complement strand
AAAAAATTAAAAAAACCCAACCAAACAAACAATGAGTCAAAAAAACTTTCAGAGTACCTGGGAACTATTTTAAAAAAGAGTGAGTGCAATGCTGTCAGACTACTGACCTTTCACCTAGTATTTATAAACATGCTTTGGTATGAGATGGAAGACCAAAAGAGAACTGTCATGATTCAGTTTAACATTTTGACCACTTGGAACTTTTTTAAATCTCCTTTAGTTTTGATATTTGTTTAAGTTTGTGTCATCTGTAGATCTCAAAATGTTTTCTTTGAAAATCCAAGACAATACACATAGTGTTTTTCTGTGTGTGGCTGCTCTTTCTGGAAGATCACAGCTATCTGCTTGGTAAACAAATGACTGGTACAAGATTCGAAAAGTTCCTTAATTGCAGCCTCTTAAGTTACAGTCTCCCATGAATTATGACAGCACATCCAGCCCAAAGATGATGTTTTTTGTAGTGTTGCAGTTGAACACTAAGCCTTTCTGATGAAAATGCAAAACTCTTGTCAAAAATCACGCACAATTCATATATATAAATATTTAGGTGAAAAAAAATGGTTTTATTCTATCACTACAAAATAATGCTGAAACATTTTCTGCCTATCCTTATATAAGCATAAGGCCAAATTCTCCAGGGGAAGATTCTGTTCTAGCTTTTTTGCTCAAACTTGAGCCATTTGCCAAACATCCAATTGCCTCTTGGAGTACCACAGCACCAAGTCGAGTGTGCAGTTTGCAGTTATGTGTCTTGGTCTCCAATTACCATTTATGTGATCACACAGGAGAACAGGAGGCAACAAAATCTGTTGCCCTACTGGGTCCATCTGGGAATTAAAATGTCTTTAGATTTCTAAGCTATGACAGGCATAGGTTGTATATAGAATAGGTGCTGGAAGGAAAGAGAATTAAATTGCACTGGTGTATGAGGAAGACTATGTACATATGGGAATACAGCAGTGATCTTCAACTCAAGGACTGTTCATTTAAAATTTTTTTCTGTGGGCTGAAGTTTTCCAGATAAACAGAGGAGATAAGTTTAAAAGAAAGATAAATATATTTTTGTCCTAAAATTTCAGACACAATAATTCTTGCTCAAGTTAATTTTTCATTGTCAGATACAAAAGGTTCTTTTAACAGTGTTCAATTGAATTAAATAAAAATAAATTCGTTTTTCAGCTATCCAAAAGGGGAAAAAAAAAAAAGGAGTTATTTTTTCCTTAAAATAATCAACAAATTTGAGTAAAACCCAGATTGGTGCATGGCTGCCATGAGTTAGACTCCAAATCTTTGTCTCACAGTTTGAGAATCTTCTGCCGGACTTGGAGTCGTCAGAGTAAGGTTATATGCACACAAAGCCTGTTTATCTACAGCACACAATTGTGGTCTGAATCAGACCAGTTGTCCAGTTGGGCATTAATATGGTCATACTTTTGGTGCCATCATCTGGTGAATCTCTGCTGGTCACAGTCTTCAACCCAATGGGAAGGGCCCGTGGAATCTCTGGACTCTTGAAAGGGGTCAATTCTTCTCCTGCAGCTGTTATCTTCTTCCTCTCTGCTTTTTCTCTTAGGGTTTTGGTATCTTGCAATATCAGTGCTCATTTTATGAAATTGATTTCTTCATTTTGAACTTTTTGTACCTGGTATCAACCCAGTAGCATCACCTATGTGTTCTTGTTTTGTTCTTTCCTGGCTTACTGGCCATCTGTGTGTTCTTTCTTACAGACTGAGGTGAGAATTGAAAACTGCTATTTATCATTAATTTCTTTCAGCAAAGCTTGGCCCTAGAGTCACACGTGAGCCAGCATAATTTATTGTAGCTCCAGGGCTGGCAGCCACAGAAGTGTCCTTTCTCCTCCAGCACTGGAAGCACGGGATATGCTCCATATGGTACAGACAAGTGTCTGGGATGACTCTTAAATTCTGCCTATTGATTGCTTTAGAAAGAGCATTTCATTCAGCAAAATACTGTGGAAATAATCTATGGTACTTAGAAAAGTGAGTTTCTAAAGTTGTGTTATAAGTGCATATGTACTTTAAAAGCTTATTTTCAAGTGACTCTGGAGTCTGCTAAAACAGAAAGAGATAAGAAATTAAGTGAGGTGGCAACAGTTTGAGCAAAAACTACGAGGTTTAACATAGCAAACTGTAGAGCCACCCTGTTTCTTCTCAGCACAGCCTGTTTTTGCTGGCTGCTTCTCCTCTGTTGTCTTTCTGGGATGATCAGTAGAGCTCTTATTCCCCCCTGCCTGTCACCTTATTGTCTTAATAATGCCTTCTCAATCCTTAATCCTTTGGGAGTCTTTTTTGGTTGCTTTCCCCCCCGCCTCCCTCATTTCTCAGACAGACTTATGGTTTAGCTTTCACACCTGTATTTCTCTGCTTTCTTGACTCTCTTTCTGCATCTCTCTGAACCCTCTGCACATCACTTTTTTTTCCCTTTATCTCTCATCTTTCAGCAATGTGCAACAGCCTGAAGTTTTGGGTTTCTCTTTCATTCCCCTGATCATTTCCCTGTGGAGTTTAGGTTTTCCTCATCTCTACCTCTTTCTGTTCTACTGGGTTTTTTTCCATCACACTCTTATGTTTCTATGTGTCCCATGAGAGACTGTGTCGCTGTGTTGGAAGATTTCAATCAGTTCAGTATTGTTCCCTTTGACCCATGTGAGATTATGGCCTCTACACTGCAGTTTTCTTTTCCTTTTTTCTCCCTTTTTAAGCATCCCCAGACACCCCTAGCAATATTGCTGAATGTTACAGAAGTTATTTCTCCTGAGTAGCCTGGTGCTGTTTCTTACTTCTCCTTTGCTGACATGGAGATGTACAAAATAATGTGAGTTTATGCACTAATTGTGGTTCCTGCTTAGATAAAGCACACTCAAGCAAACAATTAAAGCAGGCCTATAACTATAACAGTTTTCGAAGATCAAAATGAGTAAGGAATGTCTGACTGGAGTGGCTTAAAATGAGCACTACAAGTTATCCAATGGCTAGTATTCCACAGTCCATACCCACTTATGGAGAAAAGATCAAAGGAGGGTAACACTTTTCCTTTTCAGTTGCATACACTCTCTGTATTGGAAGTTGTCTTTTTGCGTAGCTCAAGATAAAATGATAACCTTTGAGTATCTTGATTTGGCGCTTATTCCTGGGACATCTGGGAATGCTCACTGTGAAATTATGAAAAAATGTCTTGAAGTTTTGTAGATCTCAGCATCTTTCTAAATGATCCGTGGAAGTTAGTGCACCACAGATACATTTTTTGATGCAGACTGTTCCCATATCTTCGGGCAATATATGGGTTGTTTCATCCACTGTATCAAATCATTTAATCCGTAACTTTAGCATGAAGTTAGCACATTTATATTTTAATACCTAATGCATCCATGTCATTCTGGCTTGAGTTTCTCTACATATTTCAAATGTCTTAATAGAAGAATCCCCCAAAGAATCCACGTGTTGAAAGCAGAACTTTAAATTTATTCTTGTGGGATCAAGGTCAAAGCTAAAGTTTGGTGTCACAAGCTTCGTGTAGCCTCAGTTGTCTGCTCCCAGATGTTGAGAGTATGCAGGTGTTGCTGTAAATACTGCTAATTGCTTGCTGCTATCCCATAAATATACTGTTACAGAATGGGTGTTTGCTCATAGCTGCTGTCTTCTCCTCAGTTAATGACTATGTTAACAGGGAGCTATCCTAGTTAGAAAGACTATTGACTGTGCAAGTAATTAGCTGCCGTAAAAGTAGAAGAGAAGGCAGCTAACAGGCTTTTAGGCAGTTTCTCTTAGTAAAACATTCCTTCTTATTGTCTTTTGTGTGAAGGACATGCATCTTTCTGGTTCAGGATAAAGCTCGTCAGAGATGGCTGGGCAGTGGTGGATGTATGTAATGACTTAACAGTGGTGATGTTGGCAGTGGCAGATGTATGCAGGCAGAAATTAAAAACCAAAGTGCTGTTTGAAGGCTGGGGAATTTTTTAATGTGTGGGGGTTTTTTGTAGGTTTTGGTGGGGGTTTATGGGTTTTGGTTTTTGTTTGGTTGGAAGAATTTGGTTTTCATGGGATTTTTTTGTTGAGTTTTGGTGGGGATATTCTTGGGAGGGGGGTTGGGTATTTGTGGTGGTGATGGGGTTTTTTAACATGGGTCATTTCACACCTCATGTTTGCAGTAAAGCCCACAAGTAGTCAAATTATCACAGATTATCTCAGGTGTTCCATGCAGACAAAAATGAGGAGCTTGGTGTGGCGGAAGACAAGAGCCTTTTAAACTCCAATCTCTAATTCAGCTGGCAAAGTACATCTGTGTCCAAACTGCAGAAAGAGTTGCGAACAGCAGTGCATTTTGACCTCCCAGGGTTAGGAGAGCCTGGATAAGGCTCTCAACTGCGGAAATGCCATCCCACTGGCATTTTCTTAACTGCAATTTTAAAAGCCAGGTAGTGTGACTGAAATACTTTTGGTCCCAATTTATGATCCTTGTCAGTCCTTTTTATGTGGGAGCTTTAGTTAATGGCTGTTTGAGAGCAGTCCTGATATGGGGCTGCTCGTGTCTCCTCTCTGTGCTATGGAGCCCTTCTATGAGTCCTTATGCAAAAATGAACCTAACCTGAACTCATTTTAATATATTGGCATTCACGCATATTCAGGGACGCAAATTTGGAGTGTTAGCTGTGAGGGTCTTTCAAATTAATGTCAATGCTGTGGAATATAGTATTTTCAAAATTCTATATTACAGATAATTTTAACCATACCCCAGTTTATATAAAATATAACACTTTCAGCTTATCTGTTGTGAAGGTCTTTACACTACAGCCAGCTACCATAGCTGGTTACATTGGTGCTTGTCACATGAATTTAATGAATTAAATGTGAAAGCCATTTCTTCTTACTTTTGGCTGTGACAGAGCTGGTTCAGGTTGTGTTCCGCTGAAGGAATGTAATGGTAGGATCCACGTCATATAATTTTATAAGTGTAATATTCATCAGTATATCAACTAATATGAAGAGAAGAAAAAAGAGAGTAAGAAATAAGACTACAAGCCAAATATCTTATCATTCTAATTCCTCATGGAAAGATACCACTTTAATTGAAATGTGACAATAAAAGTGAGAAATAATAGTTTCTTTTAAAAGTGGTATAATTAATGTATTTTGTCTTTCATATTGTTTTTTTCTCAAATAGGGTAACACAGATTGACTACTGACCTAATTTTCTGGAGATTTTTGGTATTTATCATCTGTTGTAAGATCTTAGAGATGTTGTATCCTTGCTAAGAATGAAGCATTGTCTTGGCTTTTAAAAGCCTGCGAAGTTATAGAAGATGCTGAAACAAAGAGGAACAACCTTTTTCATCCCTTCTTTTTATTAAGGGCTTTAAAACGGTTTTAATCCTCAGCCCAGCAAAAAGGACCCAATCCTCTCTGTAACAAATCCTTTTCCAGATGGTAGGATGGAAAATGATCTGCTGCAGATTCTGGGAAGAGGGAAGAGGAAGGGGCATTCAGGAACAAGCTGTAAAAATCACAGTCTACAACTTCTTCTTGAGGGGAAGAGGGGCAGGCACTGATCTCTTCTCTGGGGTGACCAGTGACAGGACCTGAGGGAATGGCCTGAAGTTTGTGTCAAAGGAGGTTTAGGTTGGGTTTTAGAAAGAGGTTCTTTACTCAGCGGGTGGTTGGATGCTGGAATGGGCTCCTCAGGGAAGTGGTCACAGTACCAAGGTTGACAGAGTTCAAGAAACATTTGGATTATCCTCTTGGGCACATGGTGTGACATTTGGGATGGTCCTGTACAGGGCTAAGAGTTGGATTCAATGATTCTTGTGTGTCCCAACTCAGCACATTCTGTGATTCTGTGAAAAAGAAGGGCACCTTGTCCTCTAGGAAAGAAGAGCCAGCTGCTGGCTGTTTTTGCAGTGCTCTGCTGCTCTGTGGCAGCAGAACCTGTGAGCAGGCCTGAGGATCATGAGCTCAGCCTGCCACATAGGATATACATCTCTCTTGTAGTCCACTGCTCTAGTTTGCTGCCTCACTAGAGGCAGCTCTGATATGGATCCAGGGAGACAAGCTGGGATGTCCATCGGAAGAGTGAATGTACATTACACTCCAGAGGAAGGACAGTTCTGCCCTTTAGAGTTCTGAGACTTTTGTCATGTTTTGGAATATCTGTATCACTCCTATTTTGTACATTCCCTCACACAAAAATCAGTGCCCAGTCCCTGACATCAGTGCCCAGCCTGCTGATGAAGGGAATAGCTATTTGTCCATGTGGATTGGGGTTTTAGTCTGGTTGCAATTCTAGGCAAGTTTAATTTCTTTAAATTACAAAAGAGAAATCTTCACAGTTGGACTTTTAGTGAATGTTAATATTTGGGAGAGAATATACTACTGACTAACAAAGTTGTCTTTGTCAGGTTCTCTATGCATGACAAACCCTGTTTTGTGTTGCCACTGATAATTAGGCTGTGCCAGGGAAGAGATACATGTACAGAAGCACTTTACAATGCACCTCTAAAGCAGTAAGATACTCCCAGTTACCTAATTAACTCAATGCAACTTTTTTGTGTAGTCATTGTAGCACTCTTCTTTCTAAAATTCACATTTGCTTTTATGTGATCTCATATACAATTTAATTTCCCATACCAAAAAGAAAAATAATAAATGTCAGGATATTACATAGAGTTCCCAGTGTTAATAATTAAAAGAAAATTGCAATGAGATTAAAAATATGTGTTCTATAAACTACATCTCTTTACAAAGAAAAGTCAATCTGAAAATGTTTTAAGTGTATGCCACATAATCAAAATAATTAATAGCAAGGCATCTCACAAGTGTGCATAAGTACAATTAAAAAGTCTTGGTAACCTTTAGAAATCTTAAGTTCTTTTAGCCAAAGCTTGCATTCTAAATGACTTGAATAAAGTGATTATTTTAAAGATGATTCCATCAGCTATTCGGGGACTGAAAATTTTGAAGTATTCTTTAAAACTAATTTCATGTTTTATTACACCAAACGCATGCTGACTGTTTATGTGATGAAGGTTGTGTATCTGATTTCTAGAATCAGGTATTTGTTGTCAGAGCTCTCTTTTTGGACAGTCTTCAAGATCAACTAGAGAATATCTGTGGTCTAATAGTTTCTAACAAGATATTTCTCCTATTCCTCCAAGCCCCTTCAGCTTAATACTGTGAAGTAGGTTTTTTGCAAATAAATTGGTTCTTGTTATTCTTACTCAGTGAATAAAGACCCCAGGATCAAGAAAGCTGTACCATTTCATTGAATTCATTATATAGTGTGTTTTTCTTTTATAGTCTAGAGAGCTGAACACTGATAGTCTTCTATGTGTGTCTGAAAATCTCTTGGGACCATTTATCTTTGTGAGGAGATCCATTGGAGCTTTTTGCTACCTGGACTTATTTAGGAACATGAAGAAATATTCCAATTTGATGGCTACAAAGCTGAATATGTGGCTTTACTCCTAGCTAAATGCATTAAATGAAAGATTGCCAAGTACTTGTTGCCCTCTGCCAAATTTTCCATGTGCAGAAATACTTGACTATAGTCACCCAAGTATCAGGTGTCGGACTTTCATAGCAAAGCCAGAACTTCTAGATGTTGGGTATCTAGGTTTTAGAAAGTTAATGAAAGGTTGAATAGCTTGAAGTAGTGATGAGCTATAGGCAAAGGTTAGGCAAGGCAGGATAGTTCAATGAAAATAGGATATACAAAATGGAAAACACAGTTTACCTTTTCAAAAATTAATTTTAGCTGAAATTTCTCTCAGAGAAATAGAAACACATGTGTAAGAAGTAAACCTCATCAGGTCAGAGGTCATCTCTGCTCTTATCTGAAAACCTAAGAGGATATGTGATGGCAATCCCACAGGACCAAGGCCATCCATATCCGTTTCACCTACTCTTTCCAGACTCTGTCTTCTAAGATGCACTTGAAGTCATGATACTCAATGTTGAAACAGAAGGAGTAAAACCTGCAATGGAAGTGGAATTACAAATACCTATTGATTGTCATAAATCACAGAAAGTGATTATATGGCTGAAGAATTACCTGAAATACGAGTCTAAACAAAACCTGACAATTCAAAATCAGTATTTTCTTGAAAACTTTTGTGTCTGCTATTCCAAATATGTGAATCTTCTTTTTAGGATGGGGCTATCCAAGTATTTCCACTATTTCTACATCTAGAATTTAGATCCACTGTCTTCATTGCACACACTCTAAAATGTTCTTTTTAGGTTTCTTGTGTGTAGTGATGATAATTGTGAGTTATTAATGAAGACTGCTTTATTCTCCTCCTGATTCCAGCACTGACTTACTGAATCACTTCATGCAAATAATTCACTCTTCACCTCAGCCTAGAGATTATCAAGTAAGTCAAAAAGCCCCTTGTAAGTAGTGCACTGTTGTATTAGTGAAAATGTATGTTGTTCAATTAATAATTTATTTAGTTTCTGTGCGCAGCTGATGCATGCAGTACTTCAGAGTAGTCTTTTGTGTAGCGTGGCAAGGAGGAAATAAAATGGGGTCAGCCAATAGCCTTTCTTAATATGGCCCTTCTCATCTTCTTGAGTTTAACCCTCTCAGCCAAATCATCTGCAAAACATGAGTCGTAGAGTGACACTATCAAAAAAATGACCCAGTACAGGTGCACAAGCATGTAAGAGCACCGATCATAATCAGTCAAGAGGCAGGCAGATCTGACATTTGCTGAGAGCATCCCTATATTTTATTGAGTTGTCATGCCTTGTTGCATACTTAATGAGGATGAGCCCCTTATATGCCAATTTCGCATTACAAATGTTGTTTTCCTGGGACTGTCAGCTGCAAATAGCTTGTGGCAATACATCTTCCATGCAGCAAATAAACATATACAACATTATAGCATACCCATGTTATTGCCACAACTGTAAACAACTAATAAAAGGAATGTATTTACTGTGCCTTAGAGTCATTTACTCCAGTAATATATTTTCCATTTTCGAGCCTTTTGACTTTGTGGAACATTTGGCATAATTTCATTGTACCATCATTGTCTTACTGTGTCATAATTTAAACAAAAAAACATGCTGTATACCTGCATATATAGTCATCTCCACAGATCAGGATATTTCTGTGACCAGTAGGTGTATCATGTATGATCACAAAGTCTATGGAGGTATTTTGTGTTTTAGGAATAGCCATCGACCTCAAGGCAACTGATGAAGTTCCGGTAGGACACTGACATCATTAGATGCTTCTGGTAGCATGTGGGCATGTAATAGACCAGAGGTTTTCTCCGCAACATCAAAAAGCATAGCTGGATCTGCGTGGAAATCTGTCTTCCTCTTGACAGAGGTGATGGGACACAGAGTTTGATTACACTCAAAGATGTTTTTGATGTGGTTTTGCTGGTATTTTGAGGATAGAAACACATAATTATAGAAATATTTTATCTCACGTTACTGAACTGTTAAAAGCAGAGAATATCAAATCATGCTTTCAAGAAATTTCTCAGGAATTCAGCTGAACTGTCTCTCTTCCTTCAGAGATGAGTTGTAAGAACTAGATTCAGAAAGGATTTCTTTTATCAATGAATCCCAGCCACTGTAACTTTGCTGACATAGTCTTTTTCAAAAGCATACTTTGTTGGTGGTCCTTTATCACTAGGTTCTAACTGAAGATTCTTTGTGGTCCGTTTTAACAATTTGTTCTCCAACTACCATTACCATTCTAGATTCCACAACTCCTCTTGCTCCCTTGGTTTTACCCCCTTCATTTAGTCAGAGGGAGCAACTGTAGCCTTCTCAACTTTCTGCTTGGCAGAACAAGATAACACTCTCTGTCCTCATAATGTGCCTCTTCATGCCCTTTTGTCCTGGAAAATATTCTGTTTTTTCTCAGTTTGAATTGATCTATTCTAAGTTGACAAGAACAGCACATAGGGTTCCAGAAAATATTAAAATCCAGTATAGTGGCATGAATACTCCTTTATGTTCATCAGAAACGTCTTGACAGAGTAATTTCAGGAGTGAATCTACCTGAGGTTTGAGGGTCATTGTGTTTGTGCATAATTTGTTAAAGAGAATTCCATATCTTTGTTCCATAACTTCTAATTAATGGCCTGCACCTTGTAGAAGAAATCTGCTTTCTGAGTTTTTAAATGCGGAGTTTCATTTTCCCTTTCTTATTCTGCAGTACTGGAAACTTGTTCACCCACTGGAAGATCTCTTTCTCTGCCTTAGCCTATTTTTTTCTCCAGTTTCTTAAATTACATTTTTGATCCTCTGTCTGATTTTCATTCTCAGGAATTTTGTTTGATGCTGCGCAGGTCAATAGCTTCTGTAATATATTCAGAGGGCAGTGAACATGCCTCCCCTTAATGTCCCTGTTGTTGCCTCAGCCATTGTCTTAGTAACCATCTTTACCTTCTCTCTCTTAGTTACTGTCAAAAACCCAAAAAGACGAATGTACCATAAATTCATTTCTTTACTGGCATGCCTTTACTGCACCCCTCAATATAGGTTAAATGTGTTGGCAACAAACTATCCTGGCCTTTTCAGTTTGGTGTCCAAGTTTCAGGCAAATTACATTCCTCCTTCTGTTGCCTTTCACGAGTGATATGAACAGCAAGTTGGGTAAAACCTGATGAAGCTAAGTTTGCATCATGTTTTTTCTTCACACATGACTTGCAACACTATTTTATAATGTAGAAGTATTACCTGGTGCTGAGGAATTTTAACTGTACCTCCTAACTAAGCTAGTGGCAAATTGAAAACTAATAAGTTGTATTTTGCATATCAAATGCTGCTCTGGGGACAAGCTAACCTAGACACCTACTAGATTGCAACTTCCTGCTCGGTAAAAAAGAAGTAATAAAGAAAATCATGACAGCTCGTTACATGAAAGAAGAAAATCATCACCCAAAGGAGAATAAATGCTATGTTATTACACAGTAAATGTGAGGGGATCTTAACATTTTTGTTCATGGAAATATTAAATGTTTTTCAATGCTATCTGTAATAAATGTTATTCTAAAGGCACCAAAATGATGTGTTTTAGCATTCAATGCCTACAAGACTGAGGCTATCAACATAGTTGAGCCATGTTGCTATGCAGAGCAAAAGCCAGGCAGTTTCTTTTATTGTCAATCAAAAAAATGATGTTCACAGATTTCTGTGGATCTATCCTCACAGTGTGGCTTTGAAATGGTATCTCTTTGCTCTCTGTTTCTGTGTTAAAACAATATTGACAATGTTATTGAGCATGGTGATGAGCAGTGTCTGTCCTTCAGGACAGATATCCTACCGAACATTAGAACCAGAGCATTCCCATTTCCATGTTTCAGAAATTTTTCTTTTTATCTCCATTAATATTGCACTTCAACCCTGTCATTGGTGAAATATGGCCAACTTGTACTTCAGCCTAGGAAAGGAGAGCAAGTAAGGAGAGTTACAGGGATAAACTTCAGTATTTGAAATTATTAAGGTATATTTTTCATATAATTATCTTGAAAACGAATCCTTTTCATTGTAATTTAAGTAGCATTTATATAAATTAGGTGCATGTGACATTTCTAATTGGGTATAGTTTAATGGTTAAATCAAGAGTTTTAAAATGATAATTGGGCTAGTTGTAAAATTTCAAGGTCTGTGATTTTAAAATTGAATTGCTCTTTGACTTATGTAAAAGAATAGATTGTTAACCAAGTGCCTCACAGAAGAGAAGCAGTCTAGGATATTATGATTTGAATTAGTTTTTCAAAGGAATTTAGAGTAGGCAATCTGTCCTATGATCTTTCTTTGCACACTAAATGTATGAGTCATGAGTTACGATAAAATAGTTTAAATTGAGAATACAGTGATTTAATTAACAGCTGGAATTGTGGAATTCCACATGTGAGAAGAGGTGCATTAATAGCACTCTGTGCAGATGCTCTAATGAATCCAAGGTATTCTCCACAGGAAGCTATTTTTTTTAAATAGAAAGCCTCTTGTTGCAGATGCAGTTAGGCCTTTATGAGTTCAGAACAGAAAATTGGGAACATCAAGAAAATTAGAATATCTCCTGAATTATTTATAGTCAATATATTTGTTCACAAGGCCTCTCCCCCCCCATATATTAGTTCCTGTCACTGGGAAAGGCTGTAGGACACATGTTTTCTAGCAGCACTTTTGAGTGAACACCTCTGGGTTCAACCACATCAGCCCCAGCAGCAGGTCTGGGTGCATTTCCACTAAGACTCTTGTGAACAGAGGCAAAAGCAAGAGCAGGGGGTTCCATATCCCACTGCCAGTATAACCCTGTTGGAGTGCACACCCTTGTGAGGGCGTGAGTCAAACATCTGTGAACACGCTCCATCACACCATTCCCAGTCAATGGTGCTCCACTGACTGAAGATCCTTGTGCAGAAACATTCAGACCTGTGGAATATAAGAATACATTCTGCAATGTCATAGCAAATATGTTTGAAAAACTTGATAATACAGCAAGCAAGGGGCAGTTTGGAAATCATTTCTTTCAGTGCAAATGATTTATTTGTGATTTTGAGAGTTACATGGAAGTTTCTCTTCATGGTTTCAGCAGGGTAAAATGGCCCAGGTATTAGAACTGTGTGCTTTGGGTCATGTAAAATCACAGGTTGTTAAGTGAGTGCCTCACAGGAGAAAGCACTTTAGGATATAATGATTCAGACTAGTTTCTCTGAGGAATTTAGAATAGGCAAGCTGTCCTCTGATCTTTCTTTGCACATCAAAATTATGAGTCACTTATACTGGGGACATGTGTCTGCCTTCTAAAGAATGACTGATTGGACAAATCTCAGTGTAGGAGAGAAAAAAACTGGGGAAGCATATTGAGTGATGAGCCATTTGGAGGATAGGATAGCATTCCTGCTTCCAATACAAAAATGGAGCCACTCAGTAATCCTGGGATAAGCCATGCTCAGACCAAATGAAGACTATTCTTCCTGTTAAAAGCATCTGAGTTTAGGAAGCCACTGCTAAAGGATACCAGGACTGCTGGAAATTTGCAAGACAGTTCAGGGAGAATAAGCCTATGGAGAATTACTCAATAAATAGAAATTCTGTCTGGCCAGGGAAGCCCCTGAACAGGAAATGTTTGGATGCTGGAGGAAAAATGATATTGTGTGCTATACCCCTGCCCTTGGTATCCACTTTTGAATACAGTCAGAGTTGCCTGTGCCAGTCAGGCCTTTGATCTGGAACCATTCAGGCTTTTTGGGGAGTTTTTCATATTTTAGGGTAGGCTTTGCTCACAATTTTGAGTCTTGGCTACTTCTCTGATGGTCACTCAAACCTATTAAAATATGCCAGTGTCTTCACTGAGGAAGCAAAATGCGAACCCTCATTGGAGATTATGAGAAACAACCGTTTCTTTCCTCTTTCTCTATAGTCTCATTATCATTTAAACTTTGAGGTTGATTTTAATTAATGTTATTTAATTGCCAACCCTGGAAAAATTTCTCACAGCCTCAATTAGAGATCTACTGGAACTCCCAGCACAAGTTCAGCAAAAGATTGAGCTTGGGAAATGTATCTTAATAAATCTAACCCAAAGTTGTGATAGACGCTACCTCACTCTGAGCCTTGATTCCACTTTCCTGATCATCCAGGTGGTTGTGCCCCAGTCTCCTGAACTACCACTGCTTTAGCTTTCATGAATCTTCCAACACTGGTATTTATGACACTCTTAATTTTTTTTTCCTATGTGTTCAATACTGGTCAGTTAGGCATTCCTTTCAAATTGCTGTTGTATTTGGCTACTCTGGATGGACCTCTCAGATTAATTTAATCTATGTTTGCTTTCTGTTTCAGAGTTGTTTCTGACAGTGTAAGTATGTTGATTTCTCTGTATGCTGCTGATCTCTCAGGATTCACCAAATTATTAATACCAACATCTGTTTAGTATGCAAATACTAAACCCGTGCTGTCCTCAAATCACCATTTGGATATGAGAAAAAATAGGCTACAGTTTGTCTCCAATCACATACGATACTCAGTTCAAGCTTGTTTTGACATGATTTTTCTGTCTCTTTTCTTACCTCTAAAAACGAAGATGGCAGTGGCCTAAGTGCAATTAAACACTAGCTCTGAGGCTTACAAGCTGGACTGTGTCCTGTAGCTTCTTTATTTAGGGAAGGAAAAGTTATTTCAGATTATTATAAAATAGGTTATGTTGATTTTTTCCCATATAATGTACAACAGAGTGCCTTTTCATATTGCAGCCATCAGACACTCTCAGTTATGAATAGTTTATGTGCAATAGCATCACATATAGAAGTGTGTATGGTCTGCATAACAAATACTTGTTCTAAGTATACTGAGCAATTTTTTTTCTAAAATTTTACAATTACAGCTATAGTCCAGAATTGTTGAAGGTTGTACTTCAGCAGTCATGTAGGGTAAAAGAGTGGCACCAGTATTTTATAAATAGGAGATAACTATTCCATTGCTATGGCAAGCCTTGACTTTTTAATATCTACCAATGTGATGCCCCAGTGATTTATGTGCATGTTTTGTTGGTATCACTTTATTTCTAAGGATTGGAAGTGCTGCAGCAAAGGTAAATAACAAAGCAGGATGATCGTCTCAATACTGAAAAGTTATACATTGTGAAAAACAGTGTTATCACTTGAGAAAATTTGTTATCATACAACTACAGTATCATAACATCTTCATCTTACATTTGCAGAATCTTTGCCAAAGGATCCCAACGTTCTCGTGTACTCATGAAACCTAACTTATGCTTTCTTTTCAATGGTTGAGCCTTTGCTTGTTTCCCAGTAGTGTGAAAGACACTGATGAAACTGTCTGCAATGTTTGTTAAAGCTGTAAGTGCAAGATTCTCCAGAATTCAGTAGTTTCTTGCATTTTGTTTTGAGATCTTAGAACAAGAAACTACAGTGTGTCAAAGGGACTGTCAAAATGCTATCAAAATGGCCTCAAACCCAGTATTAACTCCAAAACAAGTGTGGCTTCTATTGCAAGACGCACGTAGCCTTGTTCAAGAGCATACTTCACTTTTGCTTTAAAAGTTTGACCCATGAGCTTTTTCTGATAATCTTACAGTGTGAGACTTGGAATAAGTAAAACAAAAAAAAAGACCCCAACCACAAAAACTCTACTTGTCTGCAAAGTCAGGATTTTTCGTTAGACGTGGTTAGCTGTGCTTTGATAGGGTAAATCAGATTCATTGTAACAGTGATGGAGCTAAAGCAATAGTAATGAAAGTCCAAAGGAGCCTGGAAAATTGTTTTATTTTTTGCAAATTGGGCCCATGGTTCCTCTAAAACATGAAGAAAATCTCTGAAGAAAATTTGCAAGCCATTTTCAAGTGTACTCATAATAACCAGTTACAGTTAAAACTATAGAAATATCTGAACAATGCATCTTTAAGCATTGGAGTATGAATTTAAAAAAAAAAATCGAGTCCCTCTGAAGGCCATTTTTTTTTTACTTTAAGTTTATATGAGAAATTAATAATTGACTCCAGTATAATGGAGTAGGTTTGAGATTAAAAGGAGCTGGAATCTGTTGAATTGGTAATAAGGCCAGATCATCGAATTGTTACAGATCAAAGCCCAAACTAGAGTGGTGTCTGTGCTGACTGCAGTCATAACTGCTTCAGCCATGCTGTTCCACTAAGGACAGTAATAGAGTTAGAAGGAATTTGGGGAAGTCTGCTGTTCAGTGGTTGATAGAAATTGTTTAGTGCTACTTGTGTCTGCAGGAAAAGCTATCTGAAAGACTGAAGACTCATTATTAGTTAATATTTGTGGAAAGATGTTTGAGCAGTATGAGAATCCGAGGACTAGATTTTCAGTCTTTGAGTTTCTCTGTTTCAGAAAAGGGTGTCATGCTAGATGATGGTAATACATGAGGTTAAATGACTTTGTTTTTAGTATATCTTAGGAAAATAACATTTTATATCTGTTAATGGATTAAGGTTAACCATGTTATCACTATATGGTTAGTCCTAATGCTAAAATAAATTTAACAGCTTTTACTTAATCCATGTAATTATATTTGACCTGTCCAGCTAGTGAGCTCACTGGAAGAATATGACTAAATTTTTGGTTATAATTCTAAGGTTAAATTTATCATTATTTCTGTGAAAAATAAAGATGATATCTTATAATTTTTCTACCATACTAAAAACAGTGTCATCTTCCAAGATGACTCAGATAAAGGCACTTTCCTATGTTATATCCTCACATAAGAAAATCGGGAAACAATATACAGAGAAGTCTGCAATTCAAAAAAAGACTTTAGTAACTAACAGTTATTAAACCCAGACTTTGTTGCAAATGTTTCTTTGAATAAGGCACTTGGATGGGAAGAGATCAGGCAAATAATAAGACATAGCACAGCATTTTTGCTCTAGTTGGTTTACCTCCATGAATGAAACTCCTCATCAGTGTTTATCAGACAAAACCTTTCTGCAGTGTATAAAAGCAGATCTGTTCCATATCTGCTGCACTGCTGCTTCTAGGTTTTTATCCTTTGCTTCCTTCCAGGTATGTTTTGGTCTATTTGCTATTTCCTATTTTTCTTAAAGATATTGTTGGGCATCTTATTTTTTTTCTACTTAAATACTTGAAAACAACATCTAGTCAAAACAGCCGAAAATGCACTTTATTTGTAATGAGAAGAAACAGGCTGAGAAGACAATTTGTGCATGTTGTTTCCCTAAAATGTAGGAGAGCTTTTTCATTTCCAGAGAAGCTTCTGTAAGGTGGAATCAAAGTCATCTTATCCTTTGCAACTGAAAGAATATTGTTCTATCCCATGGACTTGGCATATACTGCTGAAAGTACCAGAAGTGAGCGATAGAGAGCTGTAGATACACTTCTGATGCAGATCATAGAATCATTAAGGTTGGAAAAGACTTTCGAGACCATGAAGTCCAACCATCAACACCATCATGTTCACCACTAAATCAAGTCCTGATGTGTCATATCTACATGTTTTGTGAACACTTCCAGGGATGAATTCCATCACCTCGCTGGGCAGCCTGTTCCAGTGATTGACAATCCTTTCTGTGAAGAAATTTTTCTTAATATCTAGTCTAAACCTCCCCCGGTGCACCTTGAGGCCATTGAACACATGACGTTGTTCTCCCTAGTATTTGAAAGTGACTGCTGCATACATCAGCATTTGATTAAGATATTGCCCTAAGTAGATCGTTCTTATATACCAAATGATCTACACATAAAAATAAAACTTTCCTAATAACCTTTTGGTATTTTAGCATCAGCTAATTTTCTGCTGAGGAGAGCAGAATGTGATTAAGGCAACAGGAAACATTTTATGGAGTGACAGGTGGTCATGAAATTATATTAGCATTTAAATGACGAAAATGGAACCTTTCCTTTCCTGGTCTGAGAATGTCAGAAAGTGAAGAATCAGGATTCATCCTCTCCTCCCATTCCCCATGGGTTATATTTTACTTTAAAAACAGCTGTTAATTTTGTGTCACAAATTATGAAGGATTTAAAAGAGTGTCATGACTCACTATAGATACTACTGGAAAACATTTTCCATCTGTGTGGCATATTTTAAAAAAGCCCTCGACCACTTGGAGAGCCAGCTTTGGGAACTTAATCGGATGTTTTTCTTCTCTTGTTAACTAAGAATCGGCTCTAGGGAGTGTTGAGATCACTGCGATATTTAAGTGAGTGATTGAATGATTCCTGAGCTGTTCTTCCGGAAAATGAAGCAACCCCCTTCTTTAGAGGTCACCTCTAATTAGAGATCAAAAAATAACTTCATCAAAAATATAAATAACTAATCAGTACGAGTCCGGTGGCTTTGTCTTATAATTAGTCTTGTACAAAGGCTCCTTGAAGTCAGATGACAGTTGGCTCTCCTGCCTCAAACTTCACAAATGAACCAATAGTTTCAAGCTGATGCTCCCTTTGAACTACTCTCCCAGGATAAATTACTGATGGCCTAAATGTTACATTTACATTTATTATTCTCCATTACCAAGAACATGTGAAGCTGCAAAAGATTAAAGCAGCAATTACTGAAGTTAGAACATTGGAAATTAAGTTCAAACACCAGAAATGAATGTTTAGGAAAACAGAAAAGACAATCACCTGAGGCTAGTTTTAACTAAATAAAATCAGTGGCTTCTACTGCATCAAAGAGGACATTTACAGATGACCATTTCTGTGTTTGTGAATTTTTGCACTAGCTACCAGCAGCTTGTGCAGCTGGGTTTGGATGCAGTCTGGATAAGGCCTTGGTGTTCAGAAAGCCAACCACGAGTCCCGGGCCTTGGCAATCTCAGATGTCAAGGGAGGTAACAGCATGGGAGAGAATAAACTTGTCCTAGAAGTTGCTCTTTAGAAAAGATTTCATAAGTGTTACTGAAGATCTTGCTTTCACTTTTTTTTTTATTTATTTATCTTGGCTATCTTTCTGGTTTTCTTTTTAGTTTTCTCTGTTTCATAAAGTGCTGTTTTGTTCAGTTCTTGGTTTCATTGCCCTTGATAGAGGAAATGCAGTTCCCTGAGTCCCAATCAGTTTAACTGGGTTTTCTCAAATTTGGAAGGAGAGGTTGAAAACAGGAGATATTTATTCGGAGAAAGAGAAGGGAGTTGTTTGGAGCAAGTTGGGATCTCTTTGCACTGTAAGCCTGTGTCATCTTCTCTGCAGCTACATCAAGAAAAAATGCTTCTAGGCTCTATGTCTTGAATGCAACCTATCAAGGCAGGGGCGGCACCCAGCCTTCTTCCAAGGGGGAAATGCACTGTGATGACAAGTGTAAATCTCTGCTCAACCTTCCCCAAATATTTGTGGCTCTAGGAAGCTCAGCAGAAAAGGCATTTCTGCCTTTGCAGAGAGCAGCTGTGTGGGGGGAGCAGAGCAGTTCCCACACCTCGGGCCCGTGAACAGAAAATGTGCTCGTGGGGTGCCTATGCATGGCTGGCTGTCTGCTCCATCCACACACTGATGTGGACTTGCACAGCAGCCACTAATGAGATTGTTTTTCAAACACTTCTCTTCACCTTTAAAATGATGAAATTAAGCTCCCATAGTTATTAAGAGCTAAAAGTAATGATTTGATCATACGCCGCATTGTAGTAGCAGGCACAGCAGAATATTGATCTGCACTCTGTCATGTTATATTTACAATACAGCTTGATCGATGTGCTATTTCTGAACCCACAGTTCTTGTATGTATGAAACTGGTGTATTTTATTGTAAGACTAATGCACGTGAAGAGATCACAACAGTATAGTCCAGGGTACTGCACACCAAGTAGATCAAGAAAAGAAAAGGTCAGCTTTGTACCTCTTCTTTTTTTTCAAATGGTCTTGCAATTTTTATTCGTTTTTTTACGTCCAGTAAACAGAAACACAAATGTGGCTGGAATTTTATAAATGCAGGGTAAAAGATATTCTTCATCACACAAACCTTACAGTAAGTGCTGGCCAGAAAAATCAGGAGCAAAGAAATGACAACTATGAAATTACCTTTCTCAGGTCACCAAAAAGGTCAGCTACAACTTTGAGGATAGGCCACCTTCCTAATCCAGGGTACGAGTCTATTATTTAAATGGTAATTGATGTAAGAGGAAAGTCTTGGGTTTTGCTAACAGACAACAAGAGAATAATTTGAGAATATCAAAGAGTTAAAGTGATGCTATGCTGAAATAGTGAAAAGAAAGTTTTCTCTAAAATTTTTATTGGGTGTTTTCTCTTTAAGGGAATAAAGTGTTATCATCCCCCACTCCTGTGCCACAGTAACAACTGCTTGAAAATCTCAATTTCCAAAGGACTGTCAATGAAGGCCAGAAATAAGAATTTAACAAAGAGAATATATTGCTATTGAAGGTCATGGTTGCAACTAGCATGCTATATAGGTATGGATGCTCCCCAAAAGAGATAACAGAGTGATTGAGGAGGGTATTTCAGTTGGTCTCCACTCCAGTTCTAATAGGTAGGAAAAGAGATTGAGGCTAACAACGATGCGCTGAAGAAAAGTCTTTTGGGGACTCTTAAAAATTGATTTTGAAAGTAAATTCCAATGTGTATATAAATACATCTGTTTCTAGCTTGTCTGTCTTCTATTAGTTTCACTCACATGAGTTTCAGTCAGTCTGGTTATTGTTATGTTGAACAAATAATAATAGTATTAAGGTGTCAATTTGAGTTTATAGATTTGCTGTAACTTTTGAGACATATCTTAATTTCCTGAATAGCTGAAGCCATCTTTTGTGACACTCTAGCTGTAAGCATATTTTCTTATTAAAAATCTCCATCTACTCTAATATACGCACTTAAAATTGCAATTCCAGAAGGTGATCAAGACCATTAACATGATAAAATATAACTTGCTTAAAACACTATCAGCTTCAGCAGTCAATTCAGACCCTCCCATTTTATAACACAGCAATCCCGTTCCTTTGTTCAGGATGTAGAATGAGAGTTGTGCTTTGTACAGGGAATAAACATGGAGAAACAGCATTAAGAAAGTCTAACTATGATTGTAAGGAAGCTATCCTAAGCTTAATTGTATGTCACCTGGGAGTTAGTGTGTAGAAATTTTTTTGTTTATTTGTTTTTTTAAGTGCTGCAGAACATTGTACTGCTTTTTAATTACTTGCAGTTGTGCATGGTGTCATTACAACAACATAATAAAAAAAAAAATGCCCATGACAGTTAAAACTTGCTCTTTTCCTTCACTGAGGTTTGCATCAGGCCATAAAGGAAAGACCTGGGAAGCAGTGCAAGTCTTCCTGTGGAAAATATGTTTTGAAATTTCGNGAGGTTTGCATCAGGCCATAAAGGCCAAGTCTTCCTGTGGAAAACATGTTTTGAAATTTCAGAAGAGCAATGGATTCTGTGATCTTGAGTGAATTCCTGCTGACCACAGAAACTGCATGTGACAAATCTGATCCAAAGGGAGTTTTTCATGTGCCAAACACATGAAGAAATCCAGATATTTGGGTAAGAGAAGTAGGATGGGAAGGTACTTGAGTTTTTTTCAGTGAAACTGGTGTGAAAGCTGCATCTAGCACCGTGTTCCTGTGTTCAGGGCAGGTGTGCAGGTTTTGGTCTTTGCTGCTTGAAGTTAGCAACTAAATTCTAATTTCTTACAAACTATGTCAAAGTCTAAAGACAAGTGAGAAGCATTTATAGGTGCTTCTGTTTTGGTTCAGACACACAATTCAAGAATAAAATTGCAAAATACAACTCAAATTCGCAAGGAGCTGAGAGGCACATGGTGTGTATTTAAAAGATTATTTAAACTATTGCTGTAAACTATGGATGCTTTTAGGAAACAAGCTCTGTCTACGTAGCAAGTTTTTGTTTCAGTGTCTCTAATGAGCCTTTTTCCTGAAATAAGAATGTAAAGCTCAGAAACAAAGTAGCTATAGGAACTCTACTTCGCCAAAGAAATGTGCATAGATTAAAAGGATTTAGAAGAGGAGGTATGAAACATTTCAGAAGAAAACATGTAGAAATTAAGAGAAGTCATGGATGCTTACATTTTTAGACACATTATTTCCTAAATTACCCAAATTACTCTCTCAGACATTAACAGAAGCTTGTAGATACAGAAGTGCTATCATATAAACTACAAACTGCAGGTAATATGAACTGTAAACTATCTGACTCCGGAGCTAAACAAATACATGTTTCTGTTCATATTTATCAGTGTTTATTTTGTTATCTGTTGTATTTGCAAAACAATACCACTGTACATAAGCTATACAAGAATAAGACAGGCTAAATTTTGCTCAGTTTAAGGAATTGATTCAATTAAAGTTAGCAGGACTGCTTGAGCAAATAAACATAGACAGTGTTTGACACTGAAAGTCTTTACCAACAATTCTAAATGGTATGGGGTGGTATCTCAGCTGGTATAAATCACTATTTCCATTAGCAGTGTCTTCAGCAGGTTTATGCTGATTTATGCTTAGAGGTTCTGGCTTTCTGCATCTGTAGTTAGTTCAGTAAAATGAGGATTTTTTTCCAGTATTTTGATATTTTTTCCAAGAAATGTATCAGAATTTAGACAAGTCCATGGAATCTGTAACATTGTAAGATATTTCCATGCAAGTATAAAAAGATTAGGAATTTTAGTACTTAGGCCACAGATGTATAAATTTGTGTGTATATATATCTATATATGTGCATGTGTTGAAATTTACCTTTTCACAGCTAGAAAGAGGCCAGACACCTGCTTCTAAAGGTGATTTTTAATTGACATAAATCTATAACCATCTTCTTTCATTAATCAAACATAGACTTAAATGACCCTTCATAAAAGACATAGTGTCCTGAATTATTGAAACTGCAGAATACATAATATTCTGAGTACAGAGGACTTATAGCATCAGAATTACAACAGTGTGCATGCAGATGTGTGTGCTTTTTCCTACCTCGTCATGCCTCTGTTTGAGATGCTTTGAAGTTGCTTGGCATCAAAGATAATGCCATTTGGATGAAGTTCAGGAACTTTTTCCATAACATGCACTGAATTGTCTAGAGCACTGATATTATCTAGAGCTTGGCATAAACACAGTTTGAGGGGCACTGAGTGTAAAGGTCTTGACAGTACTCTGATATGCATAGCTTCCCATAGTTCTCTGAAGGAAAAACAATCTCTACTCTGTACTGTAATCCTCAGTGCCACTTAGTCCTCTTTGTAGCCTTTAAAAAGTCTGTCATATCTTAAGACCTCAATTCTGATTTGAGTTTTCTTGCTGGTCTTGTAATCTGCATCTTGTGCCTATTCCTTTCTCTGAAGATCCAAAGAGTTGATTGAAAATTGCTTGGAGGGTACACGTGTTAACTTTTCCACTTGTACACAGGACACTGAACTAGATTCTGATTTCAGGTGCTTTGTTGCAGAAAAGGTCAAAAGCCAAATAAAACCAATTTAGCTTTGACAGCTTTCAAGAATCACTTTCTGAAATAGAAAGTAATTTATATTTTTTCCCACTTTGATTAAATCTTTCCCTGATGGCATGTATTTTGCTGTATCTTTTTAAGTGAAAATATTGTTCATGGCAGAAGAGGAGCCCTTAATTTTATTTAGGTTAAACATGCCTCTGGAAAAGGGCAGATCTGAAGAGGTAGGCTCTGGGGAAGAAAAGGTACTCACTTGTAATGGCTGGGAACAGATTAGGCTCTGTAGTACTTTATTTCTTTCCCCTCACTGAAGGGTGATTGTGTAGGCAGGAATGTTTGAAGACACTTGAGCTGCTCCAGACAGGAAAGATGAGTGTCACATATCTGATGAAAATAAAAGAGTTGGTGCATCATTCTTGCACAATGTTTAAAAGGTATGGAGAGGGTTTGAGCTGACAGATATAATTCGGTGTGCTGGATTTGAGGATTTAGGGTGGGAGCTGGAAAGCTGGGAAGAGGGAAGTTTGACATAGACGACTCTTTGATTGGGCTGCCCTGTGCTGAGATGAGGCAGGACAGCCCGGCAGCACTGGTCAAAATGGGTTCTAGAACAGCAGATGTGACAAAAGCCCCAGGCATGGGCTGACCTGGAGCCGGGGATCCCTCATTGCAAATACCTCAGAAATTGCTTTGCTTTAATTTTATTAATGTCAAGTTTCCAGCATTTGAAGGTAGATGTCTACCTTCTGTCATGTCTAGAACTGTTTGGTTAGAAGGAAAGCTCTCAAGAAATCTCATTAAGTTAATGCTTCAGCTTCTCAGCAAACCTATGATCCTGTTACTGGCACTTTTCCCAAACTGAGATTTTGCAGAGGGAGTGACAGACAAGACTTTATCTCCCTGCTAGGCAGCAGTGGGATGCTGGGCAAAGGAAAAGGGGCTACCCGTTCATGGTGGCAATCTTAATTGTGATCAGGAAGCTCTAAAAAGAGAAAAGCGATGAAGTTACTTTTCTTTTTAGAAGGTGGGGGGACTTTCAGCTCATTCGCTATCTCTTAACTTCACACAAAATACAGACTGCATCTTTCTCACTAAATATGTTAAGGCCTTAAGGCAGTCCTCTGCCCCTTCTCACCAGCTGCAGCTTCTCATTAGGTGGTGAAAAGCCGGCCTTCTCATGTGGTGGCATTCTAAGCACCAAGATCTGTTCTTCTCTCTAAACTACACAACGGCATCCATCCCTCCCAAGGTGATGCAGGGGAAGGATTCAGGGATGGGCAGGAGAATGCCACTGGCACAACCTTGTGCTTTGGTGCAGATGGATGTAAGCAAACTCTCACTTGGAAAGTATGAGTTCCTTTGTAAGCCCTTTGGTGAACTCTGCTGGTTTTGAGAATTGTGTCCTAAAAGGCAAATGGAATCTAAGCAACCTCCCTCTGTGTATCAGTGTCCACATTTACTGATAAATGTTTCACAAGTAGTAGGAACATGATGCGTTCCCGATCACCACAGAGGTTCCCCACAGCCCAGCTAACCCACTGCGACAGCGGCTGGTGGTGTCAGGGGGGAACACAACCCCGAAACTTGAAAGTGTGGGTTGCGTTTAAGGAACAGACCCCTGGTCTGTCCTTGGGCAGGATTAGTCCCGTAAAGATGAATCACTCACATGTCTTCAGTGGATAAAGGAGGCAAGGAGACCTTCCTAGGGTGTCTCAGTCCAAGTTTATTCCAGACTCTGGGGCAGCAGACCCACAGAGTCCTTAGTAAGCTCAGGGAAGAACAACCCAGAAAGGCCAAGAACAATAGAGTGCAAGAACTTTTAAGTGGGGGTGGTTACGTGGGAATGGACCAATGGGAGACTGGGATGAGAAGGGCTAGGGAAGGACTGACAAGCATGGACAACCAAGAGGAGTAAGGGGAGGAATAGGGAAGGTCACATGCACCCATGACTTGTTGAGAATTAGGGGATTTCCCAGGAGGGGTTTACTGACTGACAGTGAAAGTGCTGGAACAAGAGGTTTGGGTGGAGGATAGGGAAAGGGCTGGAAGAAGGACTGGAGCTGGGTGGGAGTTTAGGGGATTTACATAATAAGGGGTGTATACACTTAACAGAACAAACCATTACAGAACGGGGTGGAATAAACCATTAGGAAGAGGTAGATAAACTTAAAAACATACCACTACAGGAACATGCACTTTCCTTTCATTCTCAGGGCATTTTATCTGTTCCTTTAACAAAACTGGCAATGACATTCTCATGTCAGGTGATGTTGCTCTAGATAGGGGTAACTGCTATGTTCAGTGTGAATTTGTAGGATCCCTGTTATCAAGCAAGCATGATAGTCTACTGTTGTAATACTAGAAATCAAGTGTGTTGTGGCTGTTTACAGAATGAGCAGTATGTTCTGATGGTCCTGTTGACAGTTTTGTCTTGGATTTGATGTTAAAACACTGCAAATGCTTCTTCAGGCCTGGGCAACTAATATGAATTGAGAGATTATAAACCACGCTGAGGCTGTGCAGAGATTTTTAAAAACTCAAACAGAACACAGACCTTTATATCTTTTATGGATGCAGGGAGTGTTTTCTTTCAGCTAGAAAGGGCTAGGCATGACAGGTCCTGTAATAGAAAAACATCAAATAACCTCTCTAATTGTTCTATTCTGTGATCTTATAAAAAATGAACTGAAGGGAAGTAACTGAACTATACCCTGCATGGAAAATGCGACAGTGTTTTTTTCAGGTTACAACTGAAGATGTAATCAGAAGTAACTATTTGAGGTGTGATAGGAAAAGTCAGATCTGCAGGTAAAGGAAATACCTCTTACTCAACTAGTCAATTTACTAGTATACACTGAATATAACTATAGGTAAGATATATTAGCTCTGAGTTAACTTGATGGTGTCATCCTGCCATTGCCTCAAGAAAAGAGAATGGGATATGGTTCCTGTAAACCAACCATAGGAAGTTTTTGACCATTCAGTGTTCCTTTACAGCTTTAGTTAAAGCAAATATCTTAGGGCAGCCTTGTGCCTGAGGCACTTGGTAGGTTAGTGGAGGAGCAGGTTCAAGTCTTTGGTACGTCTCAGAGAAAAGATTAATTTAGACCTCTGCCTTGTCATTGAGTGGATTGTTTACTGAACTGTTGTTACTTTGGGAGAAAGTTCCTCTATCTACTAGTGCAGTAAAGCAAATGAAGATTCTGCTGATTCAAATTCTGTTATTTGTTCCCAGTATGACATAA
Source organism: Calyptomena viridis (assembly GCA_013390005.1). NCBI lineage: Eukaryota > Metazoa > Chordata > Aves > Passeriformes > Eurylaimidae > Calyptomena > Calyptomena viridis. Next base: position 468,413 of record WEIV01021537.1, on the reverse strand, counting down.
TTTGACACAATTATGTAATTGCTGTACTGCAAGTACATACATCTGTAATAGACAAAAGCATCAGAATAGTGCCCATAGTACCATTTTGGGCATAAAGTCACCAGCACATATGTACATTTTTAATGTTAATTTAGTGTTCTAAAAGGAAGTCAAATATCAGAAGAGCAAATAATAATTCTCAATCTAAATTCTTGCTCATTGTAGAGTGGAATATTACTACCAAGCAGAAATTTATTTCTAGAGCAAAAATATCTCTCTTGTGACATCTTCTCTAACTCCCCCACAGATTGTTATCACAGGTACAGTGATTTTTGTTCACAGGACATATGAGGGAGAAAACTGTATTCTTTGAGAGCAATGACCTTGTTGACCTCTATGTAGGACTACAAGAAACAAACTGGCCCAGGACAGGCACTGACTTGTAATTCAGGGGCAAAGAATCCTGTCTGCTGAGAAACCCCAGCATTAATATATGGTGCTCAGCTTATATTTTTATACAAGCTAGGCTAGGCTGGGGGAGAGAGAGAACAGCATTTTGGCAGTATTTTTTCTTTTTTTTTTTTTTAAATGTCTTCTTAATACCACAGCAAACATAGGCATGGATATAAATATCATTTTAAGGAATGGGGTATTTGCAAATATGGACACATACTATATGTTTGGTCTTCACTAAGAATTTGAATGTCAGATGGCAGTGGATGTGTGTAGTCCTACTCAAGGAGTCTGATATCTAAGTATTTCTAGCTTGCTGGTAATCAGGGACATAGCTGATTTTGGAAGCTTCTCTGCTCATATCACACTGAGATGTTTTCTGACTACTTATTGATTAGATCAATTTATTTCACTGGCCTGTCTCCAGAGCATTGAGCGTTTCCCAGAATCTGAAGAGTATCTTTAGAATATCTAAAATTTGTCAAAACATCAGTGATATGATGGTATATTTTTTACCTAATAAAGCTTTAAATCACTTTTTCCCCAGCCTGAGATCCCACCTAAAACAGCATTCAGTTTCACGTAACAAAAAACCTGATAAAAATTTGCAGCAACTGTTTTTAGTGCTCGCTTTTTTTTTTTTTTTGCAACAGCTGAAAACTGGTTTTAGTGGACCGAGGAAGAAAATTTATTTCAGAGTCATGAAAATAGTTTTTTCCGTTGAAGTCAGACCCCTTATTTCAGTGGGAAGTGTAGGACCTGCTGCTTCCAAATACTCAACTTCGCACAGGACTTCTGACAATGCACACTGATTATCAAGATCAAACTCTAGGAAGCAAGTTCATCTCTTAAAGTGCAAGTTCTACATGTTCTTTCTCAAATGTAAGTGGGCCTGCTGGTGTTTAATCTGGAAGATCACCCTAATATGGAGCTCCATCCAAAGAATGCAGTTTTGACACTTTCAGCGGTGACACCAATGCTCAAAGAAGAAAGAGAAGGTTTAAATCTTCTCAAAGCCCTCAAACTGATCAGAAAGAACTTAATACTCTCAGTAGCCTTTCTTGATAGGTTGCTGTTTTCCAGTACTTCTAATGTATGTCTGAATTAAGTCACACACTGTGTCCTCATTCTTGCCAAACTGACCTTCTGGATAGGATCCCCCAGCTGGACAGAAGTCACCTGAAGAGAAGTGGCTGCAGGACAGGTGTGCGAGCACTGCCTGCACTGAAAGTGATTGAGGAAGAACAATAGGAGGATTTCTTTGAGCACTAACATTATCTTTCATCCTGCTGCCTGTGCCAGCTTCTACAGCTCATTAAGCACAGGAAAAGATAGTATTCACCAGATGCCTGCAGAGCCAGTCAGCAGATGGGATACTTTCTCCCTGGTCCACGTGTATATTAGGGGAATTTTTCTTGGGGAAAAATGGTCAAAAGCTGGCAATTTGAACATGAAGAGATATATTCCTGCAGCCATGGAAATCGATTGTGGTACAAATATTCTTCTGAATATGCATTTGCCTTTTCTGTAAAGTAAAATGTTTAGAATAACAGGAAATATTGCCGTTTGGTTCTGTGTTGCCAGTCCATGGTTCCTTTCAGAAACTGAAGGCAGCCATTGCTTATCCACAAATGAATGAAAGGCATACGAGTCTAGGACTTTCCAGTCCTGAAATCTGTGTCACTGGAAGTCAATTCTTCAAAGGTTTGTCTTTGTAACAGAAAGGACCTAACAATTGTAGAGGTTTCTTCTCCCTTTGGGAGTGCAAAATATGCTCTGAGGTGCTGTGAAATATCCTCCCCCTTGTTCCCATATAACAAAGAGATTTTTGTAGTCTTTATATAATCTATCACATCCGAGAGTCTGAGTTAAGCTTTTTCTCATTCAAACCCTATCTGGTCCTTAAGATGCAACCCTCATGATGATTGTTATTCTTTTACATCAGCTTGCATGAGACTTATGCTAGGTGGAATTTAATTCTGCACCTGTATAAGCAGGACTAAGCTTACAGTCACATCTTACAAAAAACAGCCATATAGTTTATATAAAAGTGCATTTGTCTGTGGAGGATGAATAAACTCTGTTTATTTGTATTTATTGTTCCCAGTTGCACAGCAGAATTTTTTTTTTAAACTGGTTATTTTTAATCTAGCTGTTTAGGTTCATTATGAATTAATAACCATTTTGTTTTATTTAGGAAATAATTAGAGATATTTTGATTAGTTTTTGATAGACAAATCTGATTCAGCTCTAGTTATCAGATTGAGCTAGGGCTAGCATTAGAAGTCCATTGGTATGCAATTTAAGCTGTGATTATTATGGTGTCAATGGTGATGAATCTGCCTGGATAAAATAAGTGTTGTATTACATAATACAAAGACAGGCAGATAATAGATTAGTACATCCACTCCCCTTCCCCTGGAGCCATGGAAGGAGATTCCAGGCTATTAATCAGAAAGGCCTTTGACAGGGTGTGTGCTTAGAAACTGGGAGATGTATGGCAACTTGAAACATTTCAAGACTGAATACAGATGTTTATTTCCTATTTTGGTGCCGAATTTAGTCCTTTTTCTATACACCTCATCATTGTCAGGCAAATTTTTTAAGATTTTTGAAGTCTGGGACTGGTAAGTGCAGTACCAGAAGCTTGGCTCTGACTTTTATACAGAAAGTTGAATCCTGCAGTGGCACACTCTGAGAGATAAGAAAACACCACTGCATGTTCATATAACACAAAAAAGCTGTGCTATATCTTGATATATGTTAGATGTAATATGAGTAGGTTGGGAATGAATGATTTAGAGATTTTTATTTTTTTTAAATGGATTAAACTGTGTGAGACCAAATTGTTTCTGGAGGAGAGCAGAGGTTGATGGGTCAGTAATTAGAGCAGAGGAATGTGATTCAGGAGGACACTCTGCTTGCTTTTTGTTCCTCTTCCTTTGAGTTGAATAAATCATGTGGGTCTGGACATGGAACTTCTCAAAAGCACCTAAGGAAAGTTAAACTCCAGCTTGGATTTTATTCTTTCTTCCCTCTTCCATTATTGTGCAGTATTACCTTTTGTATATCAAGGATTTTAATACTTCTCTGTCTCAAAAAAATGCAGGTCTTTCTAATCTTGTGTTTCTGTGATTTATCAGTGCACAGACAGCTTTGAGATTTTTGGTTTCAAATAAAAATATCATTAAAAAACAGTTGACCAAGATCTTTAAAAGTACGTAGAGGTGAAATATTCAGTCACCTCTCTTTAATTTCATGACAATTCTTCGAATAGGACACTCCATTTAATGCTAGTTTTTATTGAATGTGTCTTTTTCAGGAAAATTATCATTGTGTTTTAGCATTTTTTTATTTAAACCAGGAATGGTTTAGAATATGCCATTTTATTTATCCATTATATATATTAATGATGGCTCTTCAGTACATTTTTGGGCTTATGGGTAGGTTCACCCTACTTTGATTATCCAGGATGTTAGGGAGAAAAGAAGTTTGAGATCATATAAGGACTCAAGTTTGGTGTGTTGGATACCCAAATTTGGCATCTTCAGATTAGCCTGCTGTTAATTAAAGAAATTAGACACTTGTAGAGAGTAATTCTTCCTTCCTCCTTTTTAACTTAAGAAGCTTAACTTAACATAGGAGTGACTCCCAATAATTAGGGATTCATCCGTGGTAGCAGATGTCTCACTTTATAGCTACCTGCCTATGCCTTTTGCTTTTTAAGCAACTCTCCTATAGATCCACTTTCTAGCAGCTCTTAGCAAATACCACAACATCTACTGCTACCCTTATCTCATTCAGGACTTTGTTATTCCTATCATACCCAGATTGTGTTTATGATGGCAGCGCCATGCAAACCCATGGGAACCACGCAGGTCTGCAACCCAGGGTGAAAGGCACTGTGCAGCAATTGGATACAGCTGCACCACAAACCAAACACTGTTTTAGTTATGGGGAGCAACAAGGAATTGACGACATGATCCTCATTCATTCTTTTCTTCCACATACTGTGGGAGCTTGAGGCTCTCATTGAGTTTCTTTTGGCAATCAAGAAAGCCTGTAAACATGCTATTGCTTATTTGGGCTGTCTGGGAGCAACACAGACCTCTTTTGTCCAGAAAGGTGAAAAAGAAGCATGAGAATATGACCACTGGAAAATTCCAGTAATTTCTGTCCCTAATGAAGGTAGAAATACAGGCGATGTCTCCTGCTATTTTGTACTCTTTGTTTCCATTCCCCATCAGGACTGAAATACAGAAGCAAGAAAAAACTAAAAATTTGAAGATCAAAAGTGATTTCAGCTATTAGTCATTAGAAAAATTTTTCCGTTTAGTTTTAGGAAAATGTCAGCATCAGCTGTCACTTAATTTGGCTCCTCTATCTCCTCCTTGTGACTGAGCAAAGTACTGTTTTCTGAAAGCTGGACGAATGGTACAGTATGTGTCTTCTGCAGTCAAACATTATCAGACAATTATTCTGGAATATTTGCTTTGACATAAGTTCAGTACAATAAAGTAGTACAAGGTTAAAGACATCGTAGGTGTAATGGACTTGTCAAACCCAATAAGGAATTTATATAATTCTGTACCTCACCCATCTCATGAGGATGTAACAAACCTGCCAATTCTACAGCAGAGACTCAGTGGGCTGGAGTCTGCCCTTATTAAAATTCTTATTGTACTTTCATCTGGAATTTTTTTCTATTTTCACTGTTTTTGACCACTCAGTAAAGGTTAACTTTAGATTATGTTATGTACATTGACTTGGACACCAAATTCTCACTCTGTTTTCAGAAACTGTCCATTCAGAATTGGGACGAAATGGCAAAACCTTCCACTTCTAATTTAACAGAAACCTCGGGGTGTTTTATTATAGTAACAATCTTCTCCAGATCCTGGGCAGCAGCAGACCTGGGAAGCTGCTCACTCATAACTGAGATCTTTCCATGGTCACCTGCACTTGAATTGCATCTGTGTCTCAAACCAAAGTCGAATAAAAAAGTCAGTGCCAACACTTTCTTCACAGAATTTAGATAGAGGAAGAATATCAGTCAAAACTGAGGCTACTGCAGGTGATTAAAATTGCACCACAAAACAAAGGGATGTACAAGCCATCTGTGTGGAGGGGGAGAGATCACTGGTTTGTATTTTTTGATGAGGTTTGAAAAGAAGTTAGATAACCAGCTACAAAGGCAGGTTTCCAAACCAGATAGGTATTGAAGTAAAGCAGATATAGAGCAGCTGTAGGCATTTTCAGTGATCTAACTTTCAAGAAGCTGGAATTAAACATCAATTGCTATGGCAAGAAACATAGTGATGATCCGCTATTGCTGGGAAAGTTTCACTCTATCTTCTCTCTGCCTGACATAATGGCTAGAGGGGGTTTTGAGGGTGAAAGTGTGGGGTTCCCCACCCTTAATATCAACAATTTCTACCTCTATCTGTGGCTGAATGCCTTTGCTCTTGTAGCTTTCATTTGAGGAAGAAAGAGGTGCTTTTTCTGTTATGGATTATATTTTTTAAAATAAAACTATTAACATGCTCTAAATGTTCACTTACAGTCTTACATGGCTGACATCCAGAGATGCTTAAAAGACATAGTCTTCAAAACTGAAGATGCCACTTATGTAGACATAAAGTCTACATTTCTCCATTTTCCTGTGTAAAACAGCCTATTTAAATGAGAGTGGATAGTTCTTAATGTAGTGGTACTGTAGGTGCTGGCAGCTGAAAGAAGCTGCCCAGGAAATAACATTAAGATTTATTTTGCTGCCATTGGGTAATTCCTTCAGGTAGGTGTAGACTGGAATGAGGAAACTGCAGTGGTAGTGACAGGCCAGGACTATGCTAGGCAAAAGGAGCCTGAGTCTCAGGGGTGTTAGTCAAAAGCCCTTTGCCAGTTGCTTCATTTTGTAGAGTGGAAACAGATATAAAAGAACCAATCATCTCCTATGTTGCTGAGCTGTCAATAATGGCAACAATTGATAGCCAAGGAGGTTGAGAAGCGCTTGTTTCCAAAAGTATTTTTTTCCTGTTTTGAAAGTTGTTTGATGATCTCTACAAGCAGAGCAATGCTTTTCTCCACCTGAAGTTTCTCAAGATGCTAGCTGTGCTTAGAGCTATTTATTGTATACTTGAGGGGAGAAAAAGTAAATCAATGTAACTTTTTGAAATTTGATGTAGAATTCGATTTGTGACTTATTTGCTGTAGTGATCAAATGTCAAAATGCTTTGGGTTAGTAAAAACTCCTGTTTTGAATATTAATGCCATCTAGATGTGACAGTATGGAAAGTGGAGGGGAACAGTAACAAGCCTGGTAGGCTGTAAACTCTGAGGGGGCAATGATGAGTTGCTAGAGACAGTCTTCTCTTCACAGAACAGCAGAATCCTCTTGGTCTTATTCAGCTGAAACCAAACCATGGGACCATAGTCTGAGGCACTCTGTGATACATTTTCATGTGCCTATAAGTTTTCCCCTGAAGTTTAAGGCTCATACCTGCTTCTCTTGCAGCTAAAAGAAATCTTAACCTTTATAATAAGAATTGCCTTGGATGCTTTGCACCAATGAATAGTTGCATGTGCGTATCCAGAAGACTGTTGCAATTGCATTGTAAATGCAAATGCCTCCCTGATATATCGTGTACATTTTCAAAACTGGAGAAACGAAAATAAAGTCCAGAGGCTTCTGTCCTCTTTCTCATTGATGGATGTAGATTTTTCTTTGGCTGTGTTAAAGAAAGTCTCTAACCCTTCCAGCTGGCTTCAGCTCATTGCTTTCTTGCTGCCTGTCTTACTGTAAATGTTCTTCTACTCACTTCTTCCTGGCACACACTTTCTCTTAGGCTGAGTTTTAATTCTTAATCATATGTCTTCTACCTTAATTATAGTAGGGGAAATCATGTCTCCAGATCGACACACAGAAGGAACCTTCCATACACCAGTGATCTTTTCTTATGCATACAGCTCAGTTTTCCCCACAGCACTACCAAGGTCTCTGCTTCATACAGAAACACATTTGTGTCTGTTGGGAAGGCAGTGACAAAACTGGTAGGTAGCACACAAGGAGAAGACAAGATGTTTGTGAAGAAAAGAAAGTGAAACCCGCCTGTTTTGTTCTCTGAGAGAGTCTTAATTTTGCCAGAATGAGTTCTAGTTAATTACCATATATGGCTGTGTATTTGTGTGTATTTAAATATACACACATGCATAAATACATACATACTCTCCTATATATGAATATGTGTGTATGTGTATTTCTGCATGTGAGAGCCCTCCCATAGAATTTACATGGTGTTGCTTCCTGTCCATAGTTTTTTAAACTTTCTCATCTTCCCCCAGAAAAACTGCAGAAAACAGCTAAGGAGACCTGTAGTTCAAAGCACCTTGTTTAGAGAAATAGCTGCATTGTGCAACATGGTATAATATAAAGACCTGTAAAACAATGTTCTGTGAGCTTTATGTTGAAAGCTGGTGGAAAAAAGTCCTTGTTGAGATCTAGAAATCTTGAATCAACCCATTTTGGGAGGGGGAGAGATGAATCTCTGCCTGCTTTCCTTCTGGGCTGTGTACATGTTTCTTTTTTAATTCCATTTCTGCTTATGTTCTTTAAGCAAATCTGCCTGACAGAGCTTTAAATCAATACCATTACAGCTCTATTTGAAGGTAAACTATTTCAAGAGGCCTGATCTACCCTGCAATTATATCATCTGCTAAGGGAGTGAAACTTTCAAAGGTATTGAAGGCTTCAAGGTTTGTGTTTTTCTTTTCCATTTCACTAGTTGACATCCACTGATAATGGCCTTACCATGATAAGAAATTAATTGAGAGAGCATTTCTACACTGCCATAATTTTATCATCCATCCTATTGCTGCTATTAGCAGGAATTCATAACCCCTTGGGTGTTTTGAGAGAATCTCTTTTAGCAGAACTCACGGTGTAGAGGTTACATGGTTAGCTCCTTCCATCACTTGGGTGTCAAATCACTGTCGGAAAGAAATTACTGGTGTATTCATTTCTTTAGCTTCTAGCCTCGTACTGTGGGGCAGGAGATGATTTGTAGTGAGCCACTGGGGAGAGGAAAGTGCTTCTGGCCACTGAAGGCTTCTAGCACAAAGGTACTTAGCAGAATCATTGTACATTAACACGGATGCACGCGGCAGCATTTTTGATCTAATGTCTGTTATAAAGTGGTGTAAGGAAATTATACCTTCTGACTCATCATGTTGTACGTACCAGGATAGTAAAATAATCGTGTTCCAGTGGATTTGTTGATTAAATTGTGTTTGTTGAATTTCCCCATGCTGACTACTACAAAGCAGGTTTTCTTAAATCCCTAGCAGCAAACGAGCCTTCCTACGTTCATAATACTGACAATGTAAAATAATTCAATTTTTCTTAAAGCCTGTTGTTTCTTCTTTTACATTCTTGAATTACTTTAATAAATCCTAAGCTGATTTATAAAGCATACAGTAACTTAGAAGAATGTGTTTGGAAATAGTTGATGTAGGCTCCAAAGCTTCTCTATGTATCTTGTGACTCTCACGGGTATTTTGCTCATTTTCTAAATGAACTGTCCCTTTACCCATTCTCCTTCTCCATGGTAGGCCAGTAAATTGAGGTAGAGTTTTGCTTTTTTTTTCCATTTCACCTGTAGTAAAAGAGTAATAGCTCTGTGAAAGAAATTACAGCCAAGATTGTGGCATGTTCCACAGCAGCTATGTGTGCTGGAACTTAAATTTATGCTCACTGAAATGTTATAATTAAAATAAAGTGAACTTAGGTACAAGGTGAACTGTTATTCACCTTTTTCACCTGAAAATTATGCTTTTAAATACATACTGCAGAATCTCAAACTTTGGATTCTCTTTCCTTTTTCTATTATTTTCTCCCCCTTTCTACTCTGCCATTAATTGAGAAAAAGAAGAGAGGTGAGAAAACTGCAAAAACATAAGATTTTTATCATCTGAAAAGCACCTGTTTCTTTTTTTAATATTATTTTTTCTCCTTAAAAATCATCCCTGACCCTTTAATCCTTAATTGGTATTTTTCATGTATCAGGTGAGATTGTTGTTGATCTCTGGCTTCAAAGATCTCATGATAATTAAGCAGTAATCATGCTTAATTTTTCCTGTGCAGCCAGTTTACGTGACTGAGTGCACAGAGGATGCAAATTACTTATGTGAAAGTGAGATTTTGCCAGGTCTCATCTTCAAAGTGGAATCACATCTTAAATACAACAGTAAAGTAAAATAAAGAGGATGCTTCCTCCTCTCCACTTTCTTCTATGTGACATTTTCTCTCCGGAAAATACTTCCCTCTGTTCAGATTCCCCCATGGGATTCCTTTTGATTGCTGCTGTAGCAGCAGAAATCAGTGTGACGAGGATTTCAGGAGCCCAGAACCAGCAGAAGGAGCTTTGCCCCTTGGCTGTTCAGAAAGAGAGCTCAGGGTGCCGTGTTTCCAGGTGAGAAACTGCCTCTGCTGCCATTTGCAGCTCTCCCAAGGTTTTCTCTTCCATGGGCATCAGTAGGCAGCTGCAGGGCACCTTGGGGGGAAGCAAGGCTGCAAGCAGACCCTGTCCTGGGCAAGCTGACTGCACAGGTCAGCAGTCCACCATTGACAGGAGCAGCACTGCTCTTTTCTCTTGTACTATTCAACACCTGAGTTAAAATAGTGCTCTTTAAAATCCCTCCTTGCCAAGCAACCCCACCACAAGGGTGTGCCAGAGTCCCTTGCCAAAGCTGGCCAAAATTCAAACAACAGTTGCAGGGCTGGTATAAATGTCAGGTAAGAACTGGTGGCTGAGAACTACCTAAAAACTTCATCCTCTGGACCACATTTTGCAGCAATACTTTTATCAAAAGGAAAATACTCTTGTGAAATGTTGGAGTGCCTCTTTTAGAAGGAAAAATGCATCAAAGAAAATGAGGGATGAATCATCCCTACTTTTATTTTCCCTGTAAGGTTACCAGGCCTTTGGGGATTTTCATTATTATTTTAAAAGGAGATTTTAGGAAATTTCTTCTTATGTCACCTCTGCCATAGGCTAAATGTGGGAAATAAGAAGAGCAACATCTTCCTGACTAAAACACAGAAATAACCCCAAATAAATAAACACCATCTTGCCTTTTATAAGTACTAGAAATGAATGCTTACAGGAGCAGAAGGCACATACTTCCCTCTGATTTCATTGACAAGAACACAGTGTAACGATTATATAGGTTTGTTTCAGAGAGCTCCTGGCCTATCATTGCTACCAGAGAAGCTGCAATTATTCAGCATCTTGCAAACTGCTGCTTTACAGCTGTTTGAGAACATCAGAGCTGTTACTGGGCTTGGACCCACAAACATTTCAATGAACCATGACATGGTGGTGCTCTCTTCTTTACTTAGATAATACCTTTCCTGTGAGGTATCTTTGAAAGAAAAGAAAACTTGTGTTTTGTTTTAGAGATTAAAAAAATGCCTTAATTCCCAAGTTCTTTATTTGCATTGTATTTATTAGATTTTTAATTTGTTGCTCTCCAAATTATTTGTTGTTCTGTCAACTGTTTGCTATATGATTTCCCTTACGGGAAAATGGAGATTCATATCCATGATCACATATCACAGTATGAATAAGACTTGCCACACTCCAGTTGGCAGGTAAGGAATATTAGTCAATAATGCTGGAATATAACTGGCTTTAGTTTCTCATGTTGTGTCACTAGATACAGCTTTATTGTTAGGGAGCCTGACCTGAGAAACAAGGACATATTTCAAATTCCAACAGGATTAACTCACTGCATTAAGGGGCTTTGATAGAGTTCAAATGTTGCTATTAACCTAAAACTGCCTTTTTTTTTTTTTGCTTTTTTCCCCTCCAAGAATAATCAGTGGTGATGGTTATTTTTGTTGCTGCTTTTCTTAAGACATTTAAATGTTGACAATTTTGATGGGTACAGCTGGTTTACAAATATCCCTTCATTTTTATGCCAAACAACATATGAACTGCATAGTTCAGAGATAGTTACTATAGCTCTTAAAATTAGAATAAATAAATAAATAAAAGAGAAGAAATGCCCTTTTAGTTTTCCTTTCATAGCAGGAGCTATTATTGCCTTTATTGTTGCTGCATTAAACATATGTTTGAATATGATCTTCAACTTTCATTGCTGTTGGGTTAAGAACACAAAGAGCATGCCCCCATCCTGATTAGCTACTTTTGTACAGCAAAAGAGAAAAAGGCAGCAATGGCAATTTCTCAGCTCATTAGGTGTGTATTCATCTTAATGGGGCATCACAGTTAAAAACTATAATGCCTTCTTCTCATTTAATACTCTAGAGAACATTCACAGTAACTACATGAAAGCAAAAAGGATTTGAATGTTGGAGATGCAAAAGTAGGTGTCTTCATTCCCTCCAGGCAGATAGAGAAGAGAGAGAACTACTTTTGATCCTTATCCCTGCCTCACTTGCCTTTCTATAATAGCCACTGGCCACAGGGCTAGGGCTGTGTGAATAAAAATGTTGACCTCTGCTAGTTTTTCTGGTGGGTCAAATTTTAGATCCACAGTCTGCAAAGATTTGGCGTCAGCTGAAGAACACAGTGTACTGAAATAACCTTGAAGGGTTATTTTATTGGTTATGAGTGTGTAGACTGATACACACTCTGATACAGAGACCCTTTGTTATAATGGAAAACTCAGTGCCTTGAAACACTTAGGTAAACAACCCCCATCTTTAAAAATATTATCTTTGTGTAAAGTAGTTGTGGCATCTTAAGCTCCAAGCTTTAAAAAGGCACGGTTTCCTGTGGTGTAGGTAATAACAGTGCCCAACTCATGCTATTTACTGAAACAACTGCTTTTCCAGAAACTACCTCTAAAAGTTATTTCAGAGCTAGCGCCCAGCATGAGTTTTTGGGGTGTATTTACAGATGTAACACTGAGCCATGAGTGAATGCCACACTTCCTGACTTGACTGCATGTGTGTGCGTGTGTATGGCGGGGGATGCTCTGTTGGCTTCCCCCCCAGGGTGCACCAGCATATGCAACTAAATTTGCTCCTGGTTGTAAAAGTGTTCTGCAACATGCTGACTTGAAAGGCTGGCATTCTACCTCTGACAGAGCCATAGAAGAGCATATAATTTATATTATATGGTCAGTTATATAGGGTGCAGAGTATTGAAATGTTACAGCATGCAGCCACCGTCTCCCAAATTCCAAATTCTCAGTAGATTTTGTTAGCCTCTCCTAGCCATAAAGTGATAGGCTAAGTAAAAATAACTGCTGGTAGCATGTGTGTTCATTCAGGATGGCAAACAGGCTTTCCTTCCAGATTGGTGAAGTTCTCATTTTCTTTCAGTTCTACCGCCCACATTAAGAATGGAGAAAGGCTGCTTCTTCCCCAATACCTCTGCTTAGGAACTAAAAGGAAACATTCAATAGAGGACTATATTCCATTAGTGTATTTTGTTTAAAAGGTAACTTTTAATTCCTTTTAATTCCTACAACGCATTTGTGAAACTGTATTAATTTAGTGAAATAAAAAAAATAAAGAAATTGATTACATAATTCAGAATATTTTTGGCGGATATTAGTAGACTAGATGATTGAACAAAATAAAGATGCTTAAGAGATTTTGAGGTTTTTGAGATGAAAAACTACTAGTGAAATAGAAATACCAGGAAACTCCTTCAGAAATAGGATGAGAGAAGACAAGGTGGATCAATCCATTCAAAAAGCATGAATCAACTGGACAAGGCAGAAGAAGCAGACAGAAGGCATAAGTTCCTCATCTGATTAAACTGATCAAGGTTCTCTGATTTCAGTGAAGTTGTAGGGGTTTATGTCAGCTGGGAGGATTTATCATTAAAGGGGGTCAGAGATGATTACTCTTAAAGAAGATGGAGCAAAATAATATGAATGAGAAGGTAAAGCAAGCTCAGAAATGCCAGTTTGGGGGTGGTGGGAAGGAAAAGGGCTGATTGAAGTGAAAGAGACAGTCTTTGAGAGCAGCTATAAGGCAACCTCTTGCTCCTATACAGAGCTTGGACCTCAGTAGACTGGGTTCTGGTTTTGTGGTCTTGATGTATTAATTTTCTCAACAGTATTTGGTTGTGGAGGCCTTTGAATAATAAATATTTCGAGAAAGCAAGCTCTTAGCTCTAAATTACTGAAGGATGAAGGAGGACTGCTACGTTCACGTAGTGAATCTCTATTCTGTGAACAACAGAAAGTACATAGAATTACGTTGCACATGTCCAGTGTTTTCCTTCTCTTCTGGCTGCTTGGCTTATAGTTTAGTTTAATTTTTTTCTATATTGCTTGTGCATTAAATATTTTATTAGGAAAATTGCAAAATAACCTATTGATTGTTGCATCAATATGTGTTAGGGAAATCCAGTCATCCAGCAGCTATGTTCTGCCTTTGGTCATCATGTACACTTGTTATATTAGGAAATTCTGCCATATTTCAAGGTTCTGTACTGGCTTTCAGTAAAAAAGATTGGTCTGTGTGAAAACAGTTGTCATTTGAGCAGGATTTGGATTGATTACTACTATCAGGATGCTTTAATTTTCATGAAGTAATTTTTCTAGCTGCACTGAAACAAATTGTACTGGATTTATCCCTGGTGGAGGGATTCCTGGGGACAATTCAACTGCTGTGTTATGGAAAAGGTAAATAGACCTACATATTGGTTCATTTTGGACTCAAAATGATAAAAAATTAAACTTAGTGGCAATATAGGTTGTTCTGCTCAAGTCATTAGTGCTATACTAATTGAACACTAATAAGGAATTAGTCTGTGTACTTGAAGAATTTTGAGGTCTAATTAAAAGACTTTGGCTTAGGTATATGAACCTATTGTTTGTAATATCTTGGCTTCTGGCAACAGATGTGCATGGATTTGAGACATGGAGAAAGCTAGCAGCACAGTGGTGGTACCAGATACAGCAGTCTTGGAAACCACAGGCCTTTCTTTTAAGACAGAAATACAGAAACTTGAAAGAATCATTTCCTGTCTAAAACCCAACCACAGGTTCCTCTATGAAACCTAATAGAGGAGAAGAGGTGTTCCAGTCCTCCTTTAATAAATAGGGGATATTCCATAATTCGTACTGCAAAATACATTTTCTCATGAAAACAGGAGTCTATAAACAAGCAGCCACCTGCTCTGTATGACCTTGTAGAGGCTGTGTTCCTTCCCATCTGCTACCCTATGGATAGTTGTTACAGCTTTTTCCTTCCTTTATCTGTGCAACTAATTTTTTAAAAATGAGCTGTAATTAAGCAAGAACAATGCTTGAACATTCTCCTTTTCCAACATCAGCTGTGGTGCTGGGGTACTAGAGCATGTGTCGTTCTTGACATCAAGGACATGGGTGGCAAAGCCTTGCACTCATTTATGGGCCAGGCAGAACCTAATGTCAATCCCAGTTGTATCTATCACCCAGACCACAGGAAGTGCAGCTTTCTTAGTGGAAGGTAAGCACTAGTGGTGTGGTACACCAGAGACAGTAGACTTTGACAGCTTAGCAACGCCCATTGTTTCTGACAGAACCAGCAGTTTCTTTGGACAAACAGCACAGCACAGGGATGTCCCTGAGCCATAACATCATGGACTCTCTGTGAGGTTGCACTAGTGCTTCTTCCTGAACGGCTGAAAGAATTTAAATGAAGAAAGGTCCATCAGAGGAGATGAGAATAAATCTTTGGACATGTTTAGATGAATCTGATGATGAATCTTGTATTCTTTTTAACACAATGAGACCACAGTTTGGGTGATCTGATAGGTAGGTTAGTGACTGATGTCTGTCTGCATAGCTATCAGCATAAATGTATTCCTTTCCTTCTAAGGAAACTGCTTGTTTTCACAAATTAGCACATTTTTGTGTCTCATTAATGTTTCTCATGTATTCTGAAGACAAAGTGATGACAACCCACTGACATAAAAACAGAATTGCATGAATTAAAACAGGCTAACTTGTAATGGAGGGAAGGAAAAGCAGAAAACCATTTGTACACTTCTGCCGAAAAAGCAGTAAAACACTGACAACAAAAATGCCCGTGCTGGTATTGTAAGCAAACCTGCTAGCTGAGCTCCTCTGTGCAACTAATTTTTTGGGCAGGCTGCCTTGCTAAGTACATGTCATTCCTGCTAGAAGGTGTCATTTTTGTCGCTGGTCTTTGTTTTTGTGGAGGCTTTTTTTGGCCAGTGCTTATGTTTGATGGCAAAAATCATCCATGTGTGAACGCTACGACCGACAGTGACTGCTGCTTTCAGGGGAGCCCTGTTCTCATGAGGCCTTTACATTTTAGCAAAAGCAAAGCTAAAGGGCACACACAATCCTGTCAGTATGGAAACAGAAAAACAGGTAGAAGGACTGAGCCCTTAGAAACAGGCCTATTACTTGTCAATAGCATTCATGGTAAGATATTAAAGTCAGCAGATCTTTAGATAGGAGCTTCCCTCTGTGCAAGCAGGACACAAGACTTCTAGCTCTGGGGTTTTTTTGGTGTGAGTCTTTTTAGTTGCTGAATTTTAATTTTTTGTTGTGATGGTGGTGGTGGTTTGGGGGGTTTTTTTTATTCCTAAAAATCTAAACATATAAGAAAAATTAATTCCACAGTTTAATTGCTGAGTACAGGGTTTAGGTGTGACTTCTGCTTCCACTTGATTGTCTGACTAAGCAATTCTGAGTCCCTAAGGGTAAAGGGTCCTTGTTCCAAGGACCTTTCTCTGAAACAACATCAATCAATTATTTCTATATTTCTGAAAATTACTCTAGACACTATCAGATGCCAAAGTGGGTAAGGACATTTTACTTCAGGTTCATATTTGATTCACGTAGAACTGTAAAGGTTCCATAAATGTTTGCAGATTTTTTTTTTCTATTTTTATGTTGCTACAGTACAAATCATGAGGGTCTTCAGTTTACCTTTTTGTCATGAGACAAAAAACTTAAGGTTTTTTTTGAGACTGTATTTAGTCTCAGTCAACATTAATTGTGTTGTCTGAATCAATACAATCTGCAGAGAGTATTGTGAGCAAGGGAAGGACACACTGGTTTGGTAAATCTGCATAAGATGCTGATTTTTATGTTTAGGCTTAGAGTCTGAATACCAGTTAGTGCCTGCTGAAGACAGTATGCTCAGCTTCTCTTCAGAGAGATTTATTTCTCTCATTTTCTTTATCTCCTCCACAAATTAAAGTTTATCAGATAGAAAGGAGCATAGAACTTGGAAAGATTGAGTGAATGGACTACACACTCTCAGCCTGGTAAGTTTAAGATGATGTCCTCCCTGCCTTCCATTTCTCTTTATTCCTGTCTTGTTAAAACATTTGTGAATTAAGACAATAGAGAACCGGCTTTTGTGATTAATGAAAGTATTCAAACTGAGAAAGAGGAGGTCTGACTGCCAGATAGATTGTTCACAATTTTTGTGGTAGAGATGACAAAGGA
The DNA here is from genome assembly GCA_013390005.1 of Calyptomena viridis. Classification (NCBI taxonomy): domain Eukaryota; kingdom Metazoa; phylum Chordata; class Aves; order Passeriformes; family Eurylaimidae; genus Calyptomena; species Calyptomena viridis. Next base: position 451,529 of record WEIV01021537.1, on the reverse strand, counting down.
GAGGAAGATTGGAACTAGATGATCTTTAAGGTCCCTTCTATGAGTCTACAAATGAGTATGAGTCAGCAAGGAGGCTTCTTTCTAGCCAGAAGTGTTTCTGCTCTATAGGCTTTTCTCTTCCCAACAGTCTCTTCTTTCTTTTTTTTTTTAGCTCTGTTCATTTCCCCCTCACCCTGCTCCTCTGCAAAGGCAGGGGGGAGTTATAGGCAAGGCTTCAACCCTGCCACATCCTGTTCTGGGCAGATCAAGGCACTGCTGTTAGAAGAACTGCTCATAGGGAAGAGGCTGTGATGTGCTGTACATGAATTCATGCTTGGCAGGCCTGCATATGTGCGTGCACTAATGACCATCCCTGCCTGGCTGCCACCCTCCTGTCCAGCCCGCACTGCTGGTCAGGCACTGTGACCAAGCAGAGTGGCTTTCCCTCCTGGGATCTTTTCTTTATGAAGCTCTTTGCCAAAATTACACAGCATGTCTAGCTCTGTTCTGGCCTGTTTAACTTCCTTCTGTGCCACTCCACCCCACTTCTCATATCTTCTGTGGAAAATACACTTCTTCCAGCCAGCATTATCTGCTGTTCCCTAGTGTAGGTGCAGGAGGGACAGCTGGACAGGGGAAGGAGGCTGAGCACTTTGAGCCATGGCAGAGACCATACAGGAGGCAATTGGCAGCAGTTGCCCATGCCACAGCTCAGGCATGGACCATTCCTGTGCCCACATAGAGGCAGCTGTGGATGCTTTCCATGGAATTAACAAAAACTTGAAGAATATATTCCAATTGACTCCTAAAGCTCTTCTCCAACTGAACATTTTTTTGTAATTATCTTCCTTATATAGTAACTATGGGCTCCTTAATTCAATTTACAATTTAAAAAACAAAAGTGGAAATGGGTTTTTTTTAAGAATAATTTTTATCTAGTTTTGTTAAAGCATTGTTCTTCCTTTAGATTTAATTTCATTATACTTCTTTCTTAATTAAAATCCAGTTTATTTTCCCCAAGTTGTTAATGACAAAAGATCACTTTTCTCATTGGATTCAAAATTGGATTTCAAAAACAGAACACCTTGACTTTTTTGTCTAATAGGATTTATTATACTATTTTGTATAATCATTGTAATTAGGAATTGCGTACCACTGTTTTAACAAAGCTTCCAGTCAGAAACACTGAAAATATTATGGTTCTTACTCATTATGAGTGAATCCTACTCTGAGCCACTCTTTACATAGACATAGCAAATTTTTCATGCTGCCTTTTTTTTGTTTTGTTTTTCAGTTACATGCAAGCAATTTATTGGGCAGTCACTACTAAAAGATCTTATCACTTTTTTTTTTAAGAATTAAACAAGAGCTCTCAATCCCTTCATCCCCTAATCTGTACTGATATTGAAAATTGCCCTCAGTGCAGGACCCGGATGCAGGACCTTGCACTTGGCCTTGCTGGCTTCAGAAGGTTTGCACAGGCCCTCTCCTCAAGCCTGTCCAGATCCCTCTAGATGGCATCCCTTTCCTCTGGTGAATCTATTATTCCACTTGGCTTGACTGGAAGAATAGCGGAGACCACCGTCTGTGCTCCTCATCCTTTTAACATTGCTATGAGGAGCACCTTTCTGGTGGTTCTGAGCTTCTTGTTGCAGTATCACTACACCCTACATGGAATAGCAGGAGCAGGTGATGCTCTGTAGCTCTCACCAGGCTCAGCAGCCTCTTGATAACATGGCGAATGTGAGCTCCTGGTAGACAGCTAACCCTAAGGAATTTGGCTGGCTGGTAAATGAGTGCTTCAGTGCCTCTTGGTAGGCAACCTCTAATTAATGATACTTTATGTGCTTTTCTGGTGGCACCGGTTCTAACGCAGGCAGGTGACTGGATCAATTTGCATGGTGATCAATTTGAATGTTCTCTTCATTCCCCAGCCCCAGAGTATCCTCTCTGTTACACAGGGGCACTTCAGGGGAAGGTTCTTCCTTCTGCCCCAAGCAGAGACAGGGGTCCAGTGTTCTTCGTCTCTCAAGCTATGTGTCAGCCAGCTCCAGGCTGAATCCAGACTTATGTTCCCCTGGCACTGCCATAAGGCAGGGCTGGAACAGCACACACTATGTTATCCATCTCTCATTGACATTCCCAGGCACTCCACTGTCCATTTATCTCCTCTCCTGACTTGTAGCTGGGCACATTAGCAGCTGTGATGCCCACGACACCCCTCATGTGCCCAGGGCACTGCCAGGTGCTAGGGACCCGTGCAGCCCATGGTCTGGACAGCTATTCAGGCCCTGGGGAAGACCATTTGGGCAGAAGTGTTGGCACAGGCCAGCTGCAGTGCTCCTGCCTGGATTTGTACCTCAGCTCTGCAGCTGTGGTGGGTGGGTACCATTTTCTGTCAGGGGGACACAGTCTCTTCAGAAACAAACAGGCCACTTATAAAGTGAGAATTCTCCTGAAAGATGCCACCTGGAGCCCCTAGTTTGGGTGTTCACAGGCGTGGCCATTCCCACTTATGGCTGTGGCTGCAGCTGCTTTGGGGCTGCTGATCCCCCTCTGCTCCTCTGGTGAGAGCTGCAGCCCCTCAGTGGTGTCTGAAGCCCCTGGAGCCACGGGTACAGTGGAAGCTCAAACTGTGCCCTTCACACCACATGAACCCATCCTGCTTGGCCATTTGCCCTACTTATATAGCCCAAAATCGTCCCCAATTCCCAGCCACACCACCAGTGGCACAGCTAGATGCAGCTGCTGTCACATGTCGCAACCTCACAGCCATGAGGAAATGTCCCCTGACTCCCCTGAAGCAGGGCTGAAAATGTTGAGTTCCTCTCTAAAAGAGATGGTTATGATGGTTAAAGTTAAACATGTGACAGTGCTATACCAGCCTCTTACCTGGTGTGTGATGCCCAGTTGTCCTTTGCCATGCAGACACGCACAACACATGCATGCTTTGGCTTCGTTTGAAACAAGAAAATGCACAATTTAGTCATTTTCTTTCTCCCCATGAAATTTCAAATGCAGCCTGCGTGTGTATTATAGATTTATGAACTCACTGTTCTGCAGAACTTCCACAGCTGAAACAAGAGTGTAGACAACGTATTACTACCTAAAAAGACGCTTGTTTGTGCAGGTCAAATTGATTTGAAGTGTTCACTTCTCATTTCCAAGGCATTATTTCTGAAGGAGTAGTTTGGGTTATTTTTATGTGCTGTGTTAATTTCATGTGGATTAGCTATTGAACAGAAACTTTGGGGTTTGTTGCTGCAAACCTGCTCAGCACTGGGAGCAGCAGTTGGGAAGTCAAAACAGAATCTTCATCTCCTTTTCTCAGCAAGGATTAATGCTTTTGTGTAACACCCAGCTTCTGCTAACAGAAGCCTGTATGTAATGAGATGGTGAAAGCTCTTCTAAAACCTTGTTTCTGAAAGATTGCAACTGGGGTTTTGTCACAGAACCTCAGCAGGCATTGTTAGTAATTAGTATCTTTATATGTAATCCTTAACAATTTTAATATATTGTTGCAGAAGCTGCGTGTTGGAGGCTGCTGAGTAATCTGTGTTATTGAAGATGAATAAGTACTGTAATTACACTGTTCTCTCTAATGCTACAGTCAGAAAAACATAGCAGGTAATGACATATGAGGAGCCTGGTTCCACTCTGAAAATGAACCGTGCACCATTAGCCTGTCATTTGTGATGCTTGAGACTGGTTTACCAAAGTGTCAAGTGTGCTAGTGGCTTCCTCCTTTTGAACATATAATACTGTAACTTTGTAAACCATATCTTTTGAATGCTGGATGTTCCTCCTAAGGAACATACTTTGAAAAGTTGTCTGGATGCTAAAAGTCAGAATTTCTGAACTCTAAATGACCAAGAAGAAGGCTTGTAAAAGTTGTCCTTGCTTCACCTCTCCCTATATTGACATAACTAAGGAGAAAAGGAGATTATCTTTCATTTAATTTGTATAGTTTCAGAAGATGAAATGCATCAGTAAGTGATGTTTCAGTTATGCTATTTCTCCTGCTGGCCTGATTTCTGGCTAAAAGTAAGAAGCTAGCTAATTGAATTTTGAACTTTTTTAATAAAGTAGTGGATAGGAGAGTGGTGACCACAATTCGTTTGGCTCTGGGAACACATTCACTAGAATGCTGATAACAAAAAAATGAGAAGTTTCAGAGATCAGGAAAAAAAAAACAAACAACCAAAATAAAACCAAACCCAAGATGGAAGAATTGAAGGGGGAAAAAAAGGTAAAGTTTAAAATAACCAAATATATATCACCTAGATAGTGACAATTTTGGTTCTAATTCAAGAAAGCACTTAAACATTTACTGAAGTGTTGCTCTGAATAAGAATGCTTTCCCCAAGTTGAAAAGGAACTGGCAATAGTCTCAGTATCTAGCATCCTATCCCTGATGTAGGAAGAGAGTAACTTGGGGACATGTAAATATTAAAAAGCTACATTTCATCTGTGCAGAGTACAATTTTTGCTATTTCAAGTGAAACATTCCTTGGGACCTTCTAAGGCAACAAAACATGATAGCAGTAAACATTTTCTTGGGAATAATTCTGACCTGGCAGGGAAATCAATTCATTGACCCAGTAGATTTCCTTGTGTTGTTTGCTCCATTGAAACACTAAAAAAACAAAATTGGGAAAGCAAACTGGCATTTGCAGAAATGTGAATTCACTGCTATTTCAGTGTCAACTTTTCACTAATAATCTTTGAAGGCTGTTGGGTGAAAACCCTTCCTCTTCCCTTCCCCCTTCCTATTGCACTTAATATATTATTATCCAATTTAGCTCTCCTGCCAAGGGAATCCTTTGCTCTCTGATCTCTGCTGTAAAAGGAATGAAAAAGCACAAGTAAGCTGACAAAATCTAAAGGAGCAAACTATACCAGGTTCATGCATAATGCAGTCATCACGTCTTCTGTTCTTTTAATATTACTGAGTTCATATGATATTCAATGCTCACACTCAAAAGAGATAGAGACGTATCTATTCCTTACTTATAGATATTATTTCTACATTAATGAATTCTCTTTCCATCAGCAGACAAAAATTCGGGAGATGAAGAATTCCTCCTCTTTCAAGCTGTCTTGATTCTAAAAAAAACTTTTATGTGATTACCAATAAATTGAGTACTTAGTTTTCTTAGAAAATAAATTTTAGCATAGCTTTCACATACCGTATTATAATACTCACCTTCCAAATGCAAATGTAGGCTAAGTAGTATTCTGGATTAACAATTAAAAAAAAAACCACCCTGAAAATAAACTTAATTACAAAGCCAATTCACTTCAATGGCATAAAAAATTCAACTTATGTAACTTTAAAATGTATGTGTACTGCACTAAGTCCCAAGGCAGTACAGTATTGGTAAGTATGAAGCAGGCTTATTTCAGCCATGAGGGAACAGCTCATGCAAACTTCATAAAGCACTTACTGCTATAAGTAATATGAAGGGTTTGGTGAGATACCATTGTGTTTCCTTCAGATAGATCCATTATAAACAACTACTAGTGGAGAGTTTGCAAGGAGATCCCTTCTGTTTCTTTAAAAGTGAAGTGGCTATAAGGAAGGATAATGAGCAGCCTGTTACATATATATGTTGTATAAAACCAACCAAAAAAAACCACCAACTGAGAGCAATGAAGGGGAAAAATGCTTCTGTTTCTCATTTCTGTTAAAGTGCATGTTGAGAAGAACATAGCTACTGCTTGTTTGCCATTGCCTACTGCCATGCTATCAGACTGTGATTTCTGTTTAATCAACATCATTTACAAGGAAACACATCACCCTGTATGAGCTAATTCTGTTTGATGAGAAGCCTAGGATGACAGAAGGGGACGAAGTGTTACAGAAGAATTTACTTCTGAGTGACAGTTAAGTTTAGTGCTCAGATTAGCAAAAAGCAGCCCAGTCATCAGCTGATGCATTGCAAAGCAAGAAGACTGAAAACATTAAACAGCAATTTGCTTTTACAGAAAAGTCAGCTGAAAGTGGCTGCAGCCTTATTTTTGAATACCCAAATGGAATTGTGCATATAATAAGGTGGTGTGCAAAGACTGGAAAAAGTATGGATGTTCCTTGCTCAGGCACTGGTGGGTTGGTGTGAGGGAGGAAGAACCTACAAAATGAAATTTTGGAAGGATGATACTTAATGCATAACTCTTAGCCAGTAACTCCTTGTTCTAAAAAGTATGAATTAGTGCTTTTTCTTTCATCTAGCTTTGCTAGAAATCCCTAATTTGATGTATTGAAATTGACACAGAAATTATGGGGAAGCTTAGAATCCTCCCACATGATGCAATATGTTCCAGGCTCAGCAGCGGCTCTCTTGGAACCCAAAAAAAAAATCTTCTGAGTGCTTGTGTGTGAGAGGATTTGCTCTAAAGGGAGAGTCTTTGCTGTAACTGCTCCTGTATGAACCTGTTGTTGAGAAATGTAGCAGCCAGCTTTCCTGTACAGCCAGATAGTGCTTCGCGGTATGTGAAGACACGAGTGGCAGCTGTGCACTGCAGCTGTGCTGCCAGGAAGGAGCTACAGATCCCTGTTTCCATGTCCTGGGGATTGTTGCTCTAAAAACTCCTGGAGAGATCAATCACAGGCACTTCATCTTTGAAGGCTTTTGAGAACAGGTCAGATAAATGTGCCACAGATGGCCCTTTTGCGATGGGGTAGATTAGATGACCTCTCAAATTTCTTTTCACCCTGTTTTCTGCAGCTCTGCAATCTATCTTTTGAGGAATAGCTGGTGCCAATTTTAAATCCTAAGTAGCCTAAGATGAATGAATCTTCTTGATGAAATGTTATTCTTCAGTCCTGTTCCATGTCTTCTAGTCTATTCTGTGAACATGGTGTATTACCAGTTTGGCAGGCAAAGCACAGGGACCAGAGAGACAGCTGGTGAAAACAGCTATCTTGTGGGTGCAACTTCTTAGGGAAAGCTATGTGGGGCAAAAGAATGGATTTGGTCTGAACCACTACAAAGTAGGGTGATTAACTCTTCCCTTCTCACTTGCTGCATTCCTCTTTCTGAGCACGCAGAAGAAGACTGGGAGTTGGACAAAAGATGGACAGAATTTGTGAGGCTCTTTTCTCACATCCACTCAGTTATAACAACAGCTATCTTGATCAGAGAAAAATGATCAGTCATCTGTGGTATTACAAAATCCCATTATTACGAAAGCAAATACAGCAACTCTGAACTTTCTCTGCAGTCTCTCTTGACAACCCACAAAATGTTCTCAAAGGGAAGGCTTGCTGGCAGAGAAGACTTAGGCCTGTGGGGTCCATAAATGGACATGCACATTTGGACTGCAGTTCTTATGCACTGCCTCTCCCTAGCTGCTAAGGCAATCCATGGTCTCAGCAGGGTCCAGGTAGAGGTATAAGGTATAAGATGTCAGATGTGTTAGGTAAGAGTGTTGGTTCATGGAAAGTGTAAGTCAAAAAGGACAGGACTGAGCTCTGCAACTACACTTCCAAGGGAAGGTGATGTGTCATTTATGAGAGTCCAGTGAGGAGTAGAGGCACCAGTGGAGCAAAGTAGTGTGGGGAGGCAGCAAGAAAAATGAAGCATCAAAGTTCGTATACGACCATAATGCAGCCAAACAGTCTGAGAAACATTGCATCTGACTGAGAGAGGAATAAAAGCTGCAGGGACATTTGCCAGTTACATGGCTGTGACAAGCTGCTCGTTGTGAATTCAGATGGCTTCTTATCCAGCATCTGGTTTACACTACCCATGTATTTTCAAGCATTAAAAAAGCTACTTATCATTTACAGAAACAATTTCCCATTGTGTCAATAATGCTTCCTGAATATTACTGATTACTCTGGGCAATGCAGAGTTCTTATCAATTATGCTGGAACATCAACGAAGGCACTCAACCCATCTTAGTGAATAATCTCCTTATTGTTTCCTTTTTCTTTTGGTTACCCAGCCTATCCCAAAAGATAGGATGTGCTGTTTGTACACCCACCTTACACGTCTGAATTAGATGTCAAAACCATGTGTCTTATTTCTCACTGCAGTGAATAGAAAGAGAGCGCCCATTTCACAGCAGAATACAGAAAAGGGACTTGTTTGTGGCAGGCTCCTCAGAGAGAATGACTCATCCCCGATTGCAAGCAGTGATGGACAGGTGGAGTGAAATGATGATTAAGGTTTAGGGATAACAGTGGGCTCTGGTTGGAAAAGCAAAACTGCTGTTCCGGATGGAAGATGGTGTAGAGCAGCAGCAATTTGAGGACTTGCCTAGAGTGGAGCAGGAGAATACAAACAGCTCAAGTTGCTGGGTAAAAATAAAAGCCTTTAAACTATAGTGTGCATGCCTTTATTTGGTGTAAAGTACGTTCAGGTTAATGTAGTTTGAAGGCTGCCTTACTCCCAGATGAGAAGCACATACATGGTGGTTTAACAGGCTTCAATATATGCTCATTAACTTTACACTCTTAGTTGGCTCTTCATAAATTTCTGATGTATTGACTCTGTTGGGAGTTCTCTTGGGTTTCTTCTAGTTCTTTGTTGCAGTTTACTGGAAAACAACAATCTCTGTGATTTCCCAGTGAAAAACCAACCCTCAATCCCATTAAGAAAAAAAACAAAAACCCAAACAAACAAAAAAACCCCAAACCAAACAAAAAAAAACAGGCAAAAAAACCAAACCAACAAAAAACCCCAACAAAATATTTTTTAAAAGGCAGAAAACTTAGCAATGGTAGCGGAGACAGTTGTTCACCAGGGACCCAGTGTACCTGTCACAGGAAATGCTGATAGCACCAAAAGAGTGAGGTAGGGTCAGTTACTAGAATGTGATTTGTATGAAAACACGTTTAGTAGTTTAAAGGTCCAGTTTTGATGATCTTTCATATTACTTAATGGGGTTTTGTATAAAATGTTGAACTTAGTATTGTGCTGGTAGTATTTATGAAATGCTACTATGAAATTGGTAAAATTTTATAGGAAAGTCGTTACTATAACCATAAAACTCCAGCTCGTCCCAAACACCACTAATGGGAAAGTAATCTGCCTGCATCAGATGAGTCAAGTGGCTGCAGACACAGCCCTGCACACCATATGAACACATGGGGCTCAGTGGGTCTGGGAGAAATAAAGTGATGGCTTTATCAGGAGCCATTAGGAAGTGCCTTCTCCCTCCCCTGTCCCTGAAGATTGAAGAACAGCGCTGTCGGTGCTGCAGAGATAGAGATGAAGAGCCCGGGCCTGGGCAGGGGGGGCTCAGCCCTCCCTGAGGCCGGTGTCAGTAATTATTAACTGCTAATGGCGAGAAAAACCATTACGGTACACAATAGGCTTTCCTTTCACACCACTAATTGTGTGATGAACTTACTTTGGCAGTAAATTGTCACATCTGCTGTGTAGAGAGATTACACTAAGTGAAATAAAATAAATACAGTTGTCGTTCCTTTATCCCTGAATGATTGAGGCATTAAAAAAAAAAACGCAGAAAAAATAAAACTTGGCAGATGGAACATATTATTAGTTAGACAAGGTTTTAGGGGAGGTAATAACTTTTTTTTAGATAACTGATATAGTAAAACAGGTGAGGTTTCACAAGACCTCCTCAATTTGTTCTTTCTGCTCTGATTGCACTTATGAGAGAAGCAACACCAAAGGTACATTTTGTGGTGTCAGTGCAAGCTGGAGGTTCCTTCCACCCATGCACTTCCATTTGCTCCTACTTCAGTAGCTTGGTCCCCCCTTGTCGTATTCCTTCAGCTGTGACAAGGCAGCTGTCTGGATCTGGAAATAAATAGCCTGGCAGAGCTGAGTGTGCTGTCAGTGATGGGTTGAGCTGCTGCTCACTTTTTCATGCTGGTGACAGTGTTCGAGGTGGACTCATTGTCATCTGGGTCATGGAACTGATCCTGCTGAAATATTACTCAGGCAACAAAATCAACAAATAAAGAGACTCAGTGTTTGGAATAAAAATATGGATAGCAGACAGTTGAAAAATGGATATTATTGGGTTTTTTTCCAGGGAGAGAGATAACTTTGGGACACTGAGGGACATTAGAGTCTGGTGGGGGAAAATGCGTCACAGAAGTAGTAATTATTGTGGACTCTGTGACTTTTAGTTCCGATTTCTAACCTCCAGTTAGTAATTATTAAACAACAGCTGGCTTTTTCAACCGCTCTATCCTGAAATATTCTGCAATTTAACACCTGTAGTCCTTTTATGAGTGAAAAAATATTTGGAAAGCAGAACAATGCTTATTGAATATGTTGCAAAATTATTTTTATCTTTTTATCTTAGGCCTGTCACTGGTCTTCAGCTCTTGTAAATACTAATTTTCATGGTCATCTACTTCTACATACTAGTTCTAAATATCAGTGTCCTATTCTGTAATTTTTTTCTGGAATCCAGAAAAAATTCTCTCTTTTTCTTCATTTCTGGAAGGTGTTCTGTACCTATTCATTATTTAGATTGCAAGATGGATAACACTTTAATGGGCAAAATCTGTTAAAAGGCTGCAGAAAATTTTGTTCCATGTGTACTTTAATGCATTAGAAATAAAAGGGAAGGCAAGAAGGAGAACATTTTGCAGAGATATATTTAATTATTGTTTCATTGTTCTACAGTAATGCATACACAGGAATTGGATATTTATATCTTTACTTAGCTAAGAAAAGAAGAAGATAATGTTACAATAGCACTTGTTGCATCTTTGGAGATTCAGTTATATGGTAAAGTTGTATCATGTCATAAAGAGACAACACATATAAATAATACTTCTTTTTAAATAAGTGTGAAAGTGAAGCTGGTTCGGATCTGTATTGCCATGTTCAAACCAAGCTTTATAATCCTCAATCCACCAGCATTTCTGTTAATGGAAATTGAAATTTTGACTGAGACATGGGCAACAGTATTATCAAAACATTGTTCCTAATAGTCGTGAACAATATTTCTAAAACTGCCAGTGCAGCAGCAGTATTTTCAGATGGACCTACAGTTAAACTGATGTCTTTAGGGGAATTTGCTTTTTCTGGTGCTTAGTCTGACGCTCTCTATAATATGTGCAGGATGATTGTCAAAAATCACAGCAATCTTTGAGGTGTCTTAGCAATAATCTCAAATTGCTTGAAAGGAATGACAAATCTTTTATTTAAATGTCTACTAGCCAGAGTCCTGCTTTCAAACATATGTCTATGTCATGTCAGTCCTTCCTTTCAATACCAGCTGCCTTTTTTATATGTCAGGTCTGTAACACTGGGTTTGCATTGCCCAAAGTCATATTTACACAATCCTCTTGTCAGTTTGATTGAGACAAATGCAGGAAGTGACAGATGGGTTAATGGTCCTACCACAGTGTCATCACATCACTTCAGGAAATGGCATCAACATGCAATCATGGTGTGATGTGCTATTAGAGTTCATTTGTCTTTAGAATGATTCTGGAGAATGGGTGAGTGTCTCCTGGTTCACGATCAGCCATAAAACTACACATCCTGCTTCTCTGAGTTCTTGATACATTATTCCATGCCTTAGTTCCTGCAGTTGATTCTTGAGCCTTAAAACTGCCTCTGGAAATGGACATTAGTCAGAGCTTCATTTCTTCAGGAAATTACTTTAGTTTAAGTTCAGGAAAACAAACAAACAAAAAGTGGAGGGTGGAACAAATGGAACACCAAACATTTATCCAGAGTCCCAAACCAAATTTGTGCAGGAACCAGATGCACCTTTGCAATTACCATTGTAGGTGTGTAGCAGAATTAATATTTTTATCACTTTCTGTGCTCCCAGTGTCCGTGGGTTCAGCAAATATTAAAAGGGGCGTTTAGTTTGAAGAAAAAGAGGCTCAGGGGAAACCTTATCAGAAACCTTATCACTCTCTACAACTACCTGAAAGCAGACTGTGGCCAGGTTGGAGTTGGTCTGTTCTCCCAGGCAACTAGGGACAGGATGAGAGGACATGGCCTCAAGCTGCACCAGGGGAGTTTCAGGTTAGACATCAGGAAAAAATTTTCACAGGAGGAGTTGTCAAGCATTAAAATGGACTGCCCAAGGAAGTGGTGAAGTCACCATCTGTGGAGGAGTTCAAGAAACGACTGGACATGGCACTTAGTGCCGAGGTCTAGTTGACAAGGCAGTGATGGTTAGACTTGATGATCTTGGAGCTCTTTTCCAACGTGAATGGTCCTGTGATTCCTTCTGCTCTCCCTTCTGTTGTTTGCAGTAGTTCCCCCTCACCCTCCCAGGCTTTGCACTTCCCTGCCTCATATCCGCTTTAAAGATGCATTAGTAAAGTTCAAGTTCCTTGTGCTCTCTGCAGTAGGCAGGTTTCTATTCACTGCCAACTCTCAGCTTCAGACCAGTACCCTCAATACTAACATACCAAGTTTTTTAGCTTAGTTTTCTATCTGTCTGCATTTATACCACTTCCCTCTCATTGAAGCCCTCCACAATAGAATGCTTTGGTATTATATAACTTCTACAAATAGGAAGGTATTTCTGTGAAAGTGCATTGTGAAATAAATTGTATTGCATTGTATAGGAGACACAATATAACATTCTCTGGAGGAAACAATTATTTTCTCAATAATGTCCATCACATTCAGCTCTTCAGCTTATGGGAGATTCTTGTAAGGTCAGAAGGGTTAGTTTCTTGGTAAAATTATTGTATTCTACCATAGAATATCCTCTTTCACTAAACATGAAAACTGCATAAAACTGCATGAAAGCAGTCTCATCATGGTCGTAAGAGAAGTGGACTTTTCTCATTTAATTTATTTGAGAAAATACATTTCCTGCTTATTTTCAAAATTGTTATTTCTAGATGTGGATGTCCACATAAATTAGATTTCTCCCTGTCTGAATCACAGATGCAGCATAGTATTGGGAGACTAGATATTGCAGAAGTTATTTTTGTAGAATAATATCCGTGACACTCCATTCTTTGAAAGTTTTCTTAAATTCTTTGTTCCAAGTCTTCTGTGGATTGACTTATAAACAAAAATTCACTTTTATTTTATGTAACCATATTTAGCCTTCTTTTTTCTTCAAATAACAAGTGTCACCAAAATGACGAGATTTAAATGGCACCCAGTAAGAGTTTTGTATTGCCCTCTTAAGTTTGGTTAGTAGATTTCATTCAAAAAAACCCATCTTCAGAATAGTAGAAGGTGTTCAATAAAAGTCTTCTTAGTTCTGGCCTCTCTGTTAATAGCCTTGAACTTCTCCTTAGCATTGAGCTTTGATCACTGACTGTGAAATCACCTACTGTTTAGCAGGGGCCACAGCAGGCTCTCATCTTTGGGTAATGCAACCTTACTGATGAGCCATATCAGCCAATAAACTGGATTGTGGCCTTCTATAAAAATGCACAGTCGTGTTTAGACTTTTGAGGATAAGGTGCATTATATGTAATCAAAAGAAGCTGAAAGCACTGAGTGGTACTGTCCAGGTGTACCTTAGGAGTTTCCAGCCTTAACACTCATTTAAACAGGATTCATGGGATGTTACTGAAGGGAGACAAGAGCAGCTGTGCTGGAGGCTCTTACAAAACAACTTATAAAACTTTGTGCCTCCTTAGGAAGGTGTAAAGTATTAAATACTTTTGTGGCACAAACATTGTCATTTTCACAGCTTAAATAACTGAAGAGTACAAACATGAGTCAAGAAAATGTCTGTGTCTTTATATACATTTTATTATTTTTTAATAAACTGTAAAGTCTCTATTAAGCAACACTTATTTCCAAGTCAAAAATAGTCTTTAGAAATTTAACTTTGAAACATACCCATATCCATAATATCTTCTGTGTAGAACTGAGTAGGTTTGTTTTTTTCTTACTTTCTTCCTTCTTTTAATTTATTTGGTTATCCAAAATGAGTCCTAGTTAAATCTGGTTGTGACTAATCTGAGGCAACCTTGCTTCTGCATCTGTAGCATGGATTCAAGTAAGCCTGATTCAACTTTGGCTGCTCTTCTGTCAGAAGTGGAAAGGAGGTAAAATTAGTTTAAAATGTATTTCCCCCTCAGTAAAGTAATGGCAATCTAACAGGATCTGCTTGGAACTTTCCATTGGCATGGTCAGCTAGACATTGTAAGAGTCTGTCAGATGATCTCTGATTAACTGAGACAAAAAAAAAATCAATATTTATATTAACTAAGTGGTGGTTGGCAAGTAGATGGGAAGATATCCAACGTTTAATGTAATTGACTATATAACACATAAATGGGGGGAACCCATGAAAAACTATTTTTCAGGATCTCAAAATATGCGCAAGGAGTAGCTTGCTGTGGGCCATACTCAAATACTCTTTGTGCTTTTGTGTCTCACCTTTCCCTATGCACCATCCCACTACTGGCTTAAATTTGACAAATTCAAACCATGTGAGAGCCCCTCCTCAGCACAGAACACTTTTCACTGCACATTAATGCAGTGCCTGTCACATAACAATACCTCTTTGAAATACTTTTTTTTTGAGATCAGCTCAAATACCCTCAGCAAAGAGGGTATTTTGAAAAGGTATCTTTTCACTCCTCTCTTGCAAAGAATTTTCATATAGGCTAATCTAGTCCAAATATGTATATATAATTTATACATGTTTCATATGCACATATTTGATCTGTATCTTCTTATGCAGAACTGCCCTTCAGGTAAGAGTTCTGATTTATAAGGATTAGTTCTGTTAAAATGTTAGTTGTATGTTTTTGCATTATGAAGAAAATGCATTGTTACTTGTTAACTGAAAGAAAGGAATAAGATGTTTCTTTATACATTTGTCGTAAACATCCCTAGCATAGGGGTCTGGAGAGCCAAGGAAGATTGATGTAAGGTTAAAAAAAGCAAAATTTTTATTGCAAATGTTTCAATTGATGTGTACAAGAGTAAATGCTGGAGAAAGCTAAAGAATAGCATTGCTGGAAGACTCAGCTCCCTTCTGACTCTTATAGACACATCCCCTGAAAAGAAGTTTAACAAACTATTTAAAATCAAACAATTCAAATCCAGAAATGGAAAGCTGTTTGTTACTAAAACTTCACTGGATGTGACCTTCTGCTAAAAGCACTCAAAGTGTTTACACCACCAGATCTAAAAATAAATGATGGACAGAAAATTGGCAGGATGCTCTCTGAGGTCTAAATGGTGTAATGTCATGTAGTTTGTAACTGCATGGATATTTGTCCCTACAATCCTGCATGAAGGACACACACTGTGCAAACTCTCGTTAATGTGTTGCATTGCTTTTGAGTTGTGGTTGGTGAATCGAGTCTGATATTTTCCCTTGTCTTCCCTGAATTCGTTGTGGGAAGCTATCTGATGCTTTATGAATTGCACATAGCATCTTCTGTGAAATATGCAAGTACCTGATTATAGCATCCGCCTGTACTTGACACCTTCATTGACAAATTTGTTAAAATTATTTTCTCTTTGTGCCCCCTCCAGAATATTATGAGAATATTATTATGCTTGTGCAGAGGAGGTCACCCAGGAAGGCCTATGTGATGAAGAGGAACAACTCGTTTGCCATCTCATTCATACCTCTCCAGATTTTTAAGATGAATTATTTATCGAAGAAGCTTCTGTCAGAAGTTTGGACAGCACATGTTTTCTTTAATTATTCCTGACTTTTTTTCTCCAGTGAAGCACATGTTGAGTTTCTTGAAGAGAAAGTAAAGATGCTTTGTCTTCAGGATGCCAAAGAACAGACTGACAAAAGATGTTTCTGTATTTCCTTGCGTGCTAGCAGTGACTATGCCACAGATCCTGCTAAGATATTCAGCTCCCTACATGTGGGAGACTCCCACTAGCATCAGCAGGAGCTGAAACGTGCTGGACTGACAGTTCTGGATGCTGAAGGTCTTTTTGTCATGTAATATCCATTTTAATAGACTAGACAAGACACCATCCAGTATCATCACAGTCTTGGTAATGAGAGGGAAGATGTGTTGAGAGGACATGAAAATTAGTTATACCCACCATTGAGATCAGGCATGTGTGAGAAGGGAGAATTCTAGTGAGAAAACTTCATGTGGACTGAACTTGCCTGTTTGAAAATCAGCCTAAGTTTTTTCAGTTACTTTAATTTTCAAAAGAAGAATTCAGTGCCCCTCTCTGCAGAGGAGTCAGATAGACTGCATTTACAAAGTAACTGCATGCAGAAAATACCAGAACACAATAATTTGTCTTATTCAAATTTACATTACTTATGACTTTCTGTGAACATTTGCATAAGAAATATACTGTTTGCGTGGACATTTCTGTTAGGACATTAACGTATGCACATACTCAAATACACATATGAAGAAGCCCTGGTATGCAAAGGCTCCCACAAACATCTTAAAGTACCTTTGTGAGAAACCAACACCACGGAACATGCTCTTCTAGCAGGTAAGGATTGCAGCCTCTAAAGAGGAAAAAGTGATTTCTTAAGTGCTAATTCCTGGGCTTGTTCCCCAAAGGACCTAATAATGCCTGTCACTGAGCAGGGCTAGTGGTACAGGCCAGATGGAACTACTGCTCTGGTAGCAAGAGCTGCCACAATTCATGATGCAGAAGCACACAGATGAGAAGATTTGCCCATTAGCTCATAAGCAAATGTTCATGTCAGTGAAAGTTTTGTGGAAGACCATTGGTAAAGTACCGACAGTTCTTGAATATGGGTTTTAGTTCATCTGAATAAACTATGCATTTTTCACTTAGGTCTAAAAGATGCCTTTAGGTTTTCATTTAAGCTTATTCCTTTTGGGGAAATTGAAGCTATATAAATGCTTGATGTGAAAAGAAAAGCAGGCTAAGAGATAAAGAAAGTTGGAAGGGTGGAACCCTTAAGAGAGAATATTTCACCCTTCTACTCTGAAATGAGCAATGAAGGTTTTGCTTGCAAAGTTCCCTTTCAGAGCTGAGTTACCCATGCATCCTCCACTTGCCCCATTGGCTCTGTGCTATGATGAAGGCTATAAATTGGCCTCAGGTGGGCTGGTTGAGCCCTGGTAGCAGGCAGCTCAAGGGAAGTAGCAGGCAAGCTTGGTTTCTTGTCTGTGAAAGAAAAAGACATCGAACAAAAACTCCTTCTTTTCCACCTGAAAAGAGGTAAGCAACTTTATGAAAAAAAAGCAACTTGCTTTATGAAATTATATGGCTAAAACAAGTCACACTGATATTTCTGGTGTAGTGGGGCATGTGTTTCTCCTATCCTGGGGTTAGCTGAGGTCCTGCTTCTCTTGCTTACACTTGCTTGTTGGGAGTGTTACACAATTAGCCAAACGGAAGAGGAACAAGTGAATATCTTTGTGCTGTCTATATGATAGATTTTTGGAGAAGATGGTGTTTCTGATGTAAAGAGTGAGCTATGAAGGTACAGGAATTACTCTGAGCCCTGTCAGAGGGGTCTGTTTGGGTCTGCTCATGAAAGTCCTCTGTGGTGTGGTCTTCTGAGCATAATGTGTGTTGTGGTCTTAGGTGTAAGATTGGTGTTTAGTCATTTGCGTGGTAACTCTTGGGTGTGTTAGTAAATGGGGCTCCTTGAGCTACAGCTGAGGATTCTCATTTTCTGAGTGCTATAAAAGTAAATGTCTTTCCATATTCCTAGTTTATGACCTTTGCAGGCTCATCTTGTTTCCTTCAGTGGTCTGTGGTCGTAAAAAAAAGAAACTTAGTTTTGGGAACAGAATTTTTCTCCCAACAGACTTATGTCCTGCACTCCACCCTGGTGAATCCACCCCACCATTACCACACCTGAGGTAGACTTAACCTGTAGCTGCTGAGTAAGCTACAAATCAGTTTTATTTGCAGCTTGGGAATGAGGTGTTGATAAAGAGACTGCCATAACCATCGAAGGTATCATATTTTCAGCAGAGCACAAGCACTGACTGCTCAGGGATGAGGGGTTTCTCAGTCAGCCCCCAGGAAATTATCTGCTCCCTGGTGACCAGGAGCATCAGCATTTGACTGTGGCTCTCTTTTCTCATCTTGGCTTGTCACAGGAAAACCAAAGCTGAATACCCACAGAACAATTCCTTTTCATGCTCCACTGGGGTTAGTGAGAAGCGTAGGCTGCTGGCAGTGAAAGTCTTGAGGTGTCCTCATTACAATATGAACCTAACACTTGTATAGATATCAAGTCTGTGATACCTCAATAGTTTTTTTCCATTTAATTTGGCAAAACTTCACTTTCTTTTTTGTAACTATAAATCATTGTAAAGTTTAGAGGTTTTTTTTAATTTCTATAGGTTTACTCTGTATTTCTCCTCACTTAATGATACAAGTAGATATTTTTCTTTGAATTTTTCCTCCTATTATGTTTTTCCACCTGTGAC
>WEIV01021537.1:370730-425814 GCA_013390005.1 Calyptomena viridis | reverse complement strand
TTTTTTTCCCCTTCATGACTAGCACCATTTAAGAAAAGACCTAACAGGCCAACGTTCATCTTAATTATGCTCTTTCAGGTTTGTGCACATTCACAATGCCAAGTATTCAAGGCGATCCAAATTTTTCTGCCTTTGGCAAAGGGAATTAAATGCTTGCTCCTAACACTTATATCCTATGTGCTGAATGTCACAGCCTCATTGAAGCAAGAGTGGCAATGTTAAAATGAGGTTATAGCTTCTGAATATTTTATATGTTTAGAATCACAGACAGAGGAAGGTAAACTAGAGCTCAACTAGCAGTTGAAGACTAGTAATATATGAAGATGATTAATATATGTATCACTTAAATATAAGAGTTGCTGGTTCTTGCTTTGTGGGTGCATGGCTGTAACAAGTCCTAAATATACACACCTGTGGTATCTGCATTCAGGATTATACCAGTTGCCTCGTAGAAAATTAGTTTTGAATGAGCATGAATATAAAATGACAGCCAGCTGGCTTGCCTTTTTTTGTTATGTTGGTTGGTTTTGGAGTGGCTTGAAGGTTTTTGTTGTAATGTGGTTCCCAGGAATTGAAGCTGCTGTTATGCCAATCACTGGCTCCTGTTTTTTCTTTGTGTAAATAACTGGAAGACCCTTACTCTCTGATGTGCTTTGAGAGCTCTCTATTTGTAGCTTTTATAAACATAAGAATCCTAAAATTTTGCCTCTTGAATTTACATTAAATTTATTAGATAGCTTGGGCTATGTAATTCAAATGTCTGGTTTTTGTTGTTTGTTTGGGTTTTTTGGCCACTGACTTTCGTGACATACTGTTATTTCTATATTCCTAAAATATGGACTCCTGAACTGGAATGAAATATTTAGCAATACATTTCCCTTGGTGTGCAACTCAAGATGACATTAGCTCTACTAACTTCATGTCAGCTAAGATCTCCTCTTGAACAACTTAACTCTGATCCTTAAATGCTCTCTAAGTTATTTAATAGTTACAGCCCATTGTTGGTTTTTTTTTCCATATGGCTGTATTAAACACATGTTCTTGGGCTGTTGCCAGTTTACCTGCTCACTTTTTCATCTTGCTGCCAAAATAATCTTTGTGCCCTCAGCACTTTCACAAGTGTTTCTTGCTATAGGTGCTTTCTTATTGAACTACATCAAACCTGATCCCTTCAGGATTCAAGTCACTCAAGTCTGGTTTGTTGATGTTGGCTGTATCTGGTAGTAGCTGTACAATTTAAGTTTTTAAATTTGGAAAGGAGTTGTTTGGGCTGTTGTGCAGTTCATTAATGTGTCCATTGTCAAGATCTTTAATTATGTTGTGAACATCTAAGTTACAGTAACACCATGGTAAAACGCTACTTTATATCATTATTGTTGCCCTTATCAGTCAGATCTTTGGCCTTCTGAGCTCAAAAAGCAGAGGGAGATTTTTTCCAACTCAAATGTACTTGTTATCAAATACTTTGATAATCCCATCCTAACTTTGAAGTTATTCTGTGTTGTGTTTGTCAGACAATTACTTACACAGGATCGTGGGATAATTTAGGTTCAAAGGGACCTCTACTCCAACCTCCTCCAAGCAGTGTTAGATGTGAGATGAGGTTGCTTAGGGCATTAACCAGCCAGACCTTGAAAACTTTCATGTGTGGAGACTGCACAGCCTGTCTGGGTCCCTGTTCCTCTGACTTTGTAATGAAAAGACTTCTATTCCTTTCACCTTTACACAGTTTTTATGAATATTTAGTGTTTGAAGTTAGGGGACATTTTTCGTAGTCTTTATTCAGCTGGCCTAGCTTAATACTTTATAAATGTTAGTCAGTGACAGGACAACATTTAGTGATATCAACACACAATAATATTGCAAATGCAAACAGGAAGGATTTTGTACAAATTTTCTGCTTTGACACAGAAAGGAATTTTGTTTTGAAAACATTTTTCATTCAAAAGCAAAGAACTGTGATGTTTTTCAGACAAATGAAATGTTATAATATGGTGTTCTGTAACAAGCTAATGTTCTGTATCTTCAGAACAGGCATCTGAATGGGTGAAGGTTGCTACTGCTGAACACAATTGTCACTGTGCAGTGAGTAGACGCTCCAAGTCTAGTTATCACAAAAAGCACACTGGGTTAGACAGCATTGGTTTGCACTTCAGTTGGCAGAAAAGCTGTACACTCCCTGGGGAGCCTGGTCCAAGGTAGAAGGAAAGTTTTTCCAGAGCTGAGCTCTTTCTGGTAGAGGAAATGACATCTGCTTACATCGTTTTATACCTGTTTTGAGAGTCTCTGCTGAATAGTCGTCCGCGTTGGCGTCCAAAGCTGCCAACCCAACGTACCTCGCAAGCACTGCAATTTTGCTATAATCCCTCCCCTGTGAATTGAGGCATACTCTCTGAGTGAATTACTAGGAAGAAGGATGGGAATTGTGTTGTTCTAGTGGAATCACTTCAGGAGCAGATACTCAGTGTGGGGGATGATACCTGCACTGCTCATAACACACTGCTCTAAAGAGCTGTCCCTTTGTCTCCCATAACAGATGTAAGAGAGTGCTTTAGTTTATTAAACATCATTTATCCTTCAGCCCTTTCTTTAGTTCTTCTCTGTCTCCTCTTCCTTCTAGTGCTGAGAAAAACAGAAATCCACACAAGAAAATACTTGGTAGCTCATTTACTCAGTGAAAGTCCAACAATGTCACTAAGAGATGGGGAGCCAAATTCCAAATAGCAGATAAGTGTACCTAATGATGGACTTGAAACTATTCAGGCTTCAAATTGCAAGTGCTATTACTAGCAACTTTAAAATACTGATCTTCACGTTTAAAATACCAGTCCCATTCTAGGGTAGACATGAGGTATTTTAATGTTAGTGCTTCAGTGTGGGCCTTTGTTAGGATATATGAAGTCATAGAGGATGGCTGAAATGGGTCTATAGATTTGCTAGCTTGAACACTTTAAGAGTCTTGGTGTAAAGCCCAAAGCCTTTGTTCTAAAATGTGTGATTCAAAGCCTGTTGCTCTACTAAGCCATGTGAAATGTGCACCCAATTTGTGTCTTATTTCAAACAGTAGGCACTCAAGGATACTTAAGAAAAGATACTTTAAAAGGTGTGAAGCAAAGGATATTTTTCCTAGTACATCTCCAGTTTAAAGACTTCCTGGGGTAGTATACATTTTTAAGTGTTCTGGAAAGTGTCAAGATGGCATAGTGATGTATCTAGGCTCATTTTGATCACTAGTTAGATAAATATGGTGTTAAAATTGATCTAGTGTTTGTCATCTCTTCTACCCTAATAATTTCTTTCAAAGTTTATCAGATAAATTGCATTCAATCTGGAAAATTCAGACTGATAGTCAAACTATAAAAATCTCAAGAATGAAAATATTCGGCTAAGGCGCAAAAACCCTAAACCCAGTCCTTTTCCATTAGTATACATTAATTATGACTTAACTATTTTAATATGGTCTTAATTTGAATTAGCTGCAAAAAATGCAGCTTGTCTTTGGAAGACTCATCCAATTGTTCTTTTTTAATGTATCCATCAGTATAGGGCAGAGTTAAGGCTGTTTGGGTGCCCTCAACTGTAATTATGCTATTGCAAGCAATTTATGCAATGTTTACATGCATATAATACATTGTATACTAACTTCATTAACCCTAATGCGCTTTGGATCCGGTCCAACGTTGATGTGTTGCTGAATTTGTAAAGTGCTTTGGGATACTTCAGATAAAAGGCACTGTGATAAAGTGGGAGCTAGTAATTACCATAAGCATGAGGAAGTGGTTATATTTGACTTTAGCCATTGACCCATAACTCTTGGAAAGAAATTGAAAACTAAGTGATGGATACTGCAGACTAGCATCCCATCAGAAAAACTATGTAATTTCATAGTCTCTAATCTAACTATCCAGTTCCGAAGGCAGAAGGTGAGGCATTTTTGTCTAGTTACAGTTAAACAAAGTGCCGAGTATTTCTTTTTCTGACTTGCTCTTTGCATGCTGAGCTGTGGCCTCATGTGAAGCATGTCACAGCCTCCTAAGCACCAGCATGGCCAGCTGCACTGTTTTAAAGACAATTCCATTCTGCAGTGTCCTCCTTCCTTTCAGCTGTCATGCCATCCTGTCTTTGTATTGCCTTGGCACAGTGATACACAATGCACGTGAAGCACAGACTTTGTAATCCTTCTAATGATTTAGTATTGGCATTTACGTTCATGATATTACCCAGGTGTTGACAAGGCTGCAGATTGACATGGTCAGATACCCAACAAAACAGCAATCTGCAACACTCCAGATCTCATGAAGTCTGAGCATCATCCATTTGGCTGCCAGCAGTGAAACTTGATTAGCAAGAGACAAGCAAAATGTATCCAAGAATTTACACTACATTGTGTCTCACTGAAGCTGAATTGGGAGGAATGCAAGTGGCTCTGCTAAATGAGTGCTTGCTACAACTGAAATAAGACCTCATTGCAGTTACAAGTTCAGCAGGATGTGAAGCAGAGAAACAGGCACTGATCTCTTCTCTGTGGTGACCAGTGACAGGACCCAAGAGAATGGTCTGAAGTTGAGTCGGGAAGTTTATGTTGGATATTAGAAAAAGTGTCTTCACCCAGAGAGTGGCTGGGCACTGGAACAGGCTCCCCAGGCAAGTGGTCACAGCACCAAGCCCGACAGTGCAAGAAGTGTTTGGACAACACGCTTAGGCAGATGGTGTGACACTTGAAGTGTGCTGTGCAGAGCCAGGAGTTGAACTTTGATGATCTTTTTGGCTCACTTCTCTGAACATTTGACTCAGAATATTCTGTGATTCTCTGGTGCTAAGTGTAAGAAAGGTAAACACATTGCTTCTGAGGTAAGAAAGGGAGAACTTGCCTGTCTGGTTTGTATAGTTATCAACTACTAAGTAAGTCTTGTCATGTTCTTAGGGTTTATATTTGTTTTTTTAAGTCATCTTTATTGCTTTTTAAACAGAAAATTGTTCAATTGCTCTGTCTTTGTATAGAAAATTCTATGGGCAATGATCCCAATGCTAGCTGTCGGTCACTGAATGTCATGAAAGCAGAGCCAAGAGCTTTCTGGACAGTGTTAAAAACCAAAGAAACTTACACAATCTTGCAAGAAAAAAAGAATCTTTAAAACAACCATTGACTCTTCTATCAAAAAGGGGAAGGAACCTGGGGAAGGGGGCATGTCTTCCAAAGACTTGAGGGAGGCAACGCTTTTCAAATGTAAAGTGAGACATGCTACTCTAGTCAGCCTATCTCTGCAAATTCTGAAAATAAGATCCTGGGGTTATGTTTAGTTTTCATCCCTTTTTGAAGGATCACACTGCCTAGGGCTTAGGAATGTGAATTCATTAGCAGCATATTGCTTGTCCCACTTAGGGGTGTCCCTCTCTTGCAAAGTGGTGGAGGGTGCCCTTTGGATTGTAGTTTAGCTGTGGTGCTGTGCAGGGGCCTGAAGGCAGCACAGGCAAAAAGGGTGAACTTCATCTCCATTTCCTGGTGTCATTTAATGACTTTTCCATTGTATTGGAAATATTATTTATTGCATTTCCTATATTACGTAGCAAATATTTGTCATGGTGAGTAATTAACATGTATGTCTTGGCAAAGGTCAGAACAAATGTATCATTCAACAACAGAGATATAAACCACCTCTTTCCTGTGGTGCCAGTTTTTGTGTACAAAATCTACTCCTTACTGCTGCAAAGATCCCAGTGCAAGTCCCTGTAATGCAAATATCCTTAGTTAGAAGATGGATGTCAGAAGCATCCATATCATTTACAGAGCAGTTCTGTTTCTGGGCAGAAAATGTCCTTGATGTATTTAAAAACAAAATAAAAAACCTTCATAGCAAGGAGTTCAAACCCTGCTTTCCCAATGAGAAAGAAGTTAAGTGCATTGTGTGGCACTAAATATCATCTGCTTACAAAGAGGGCATATTTTTGCCAGTAAAGCAATTTATTTAGAAAAACAGACATATCAATCTAAGGTAATTACAAATTGCAATAGGAAAATTAAAGTAAGTACCTCAGAGGCACTTGTTGTGGAAGGAATTTTCAAATAGAAACATACTGGATGGAAAAATACAATATGTTTTGTTTCTGTCCACAGTCTAGATTAGTTGCTGCATTAATATGCACTAATGTACATTTATGCACTCCTGCTAATCATATCCAGAGCACTTCTGAAGTAAATAGACTCGCTGTGTTCCAGCTAGTCCTGTTGTACAAAGCATAGCACTAATCAAGCAAGTTATCTGTGCAATTAGGGAATAGAAATCACTAGGGACATCATGTATTATGATTTGTCTGCTCTATTTTTAAGATCCTGAAATGCAAATAGGTAACAAATTGTGTTAGTGATAATTTTTTATTATTTTATCTTGAAATTAGTGTGAGGCAAGCACCCAAATGGCACATATTGACAGAAATTTCTGGCTTCTTTCATCCCTTCCCCCCTCCCACTCCCCATGCATGATGTGTTATTGAAGCACCTAACCTCCGCTTCCTTGCCAGAAATACAAGAATGGGGCTACTGTTAGATCCTGAACTATCCTAGAGGCAGATGCTTTTCTGTGCCTTGCTGCATAGGGAAGGGAGGGACGGAGGGGAGAAATTAGAGTAAATTGGGAAAGCAAGTGCATCGATATGTGCAAAACACTCTGAAATGCTCACTCTGATGGAGAATATCTCTGAGTTTGGGGGAGGAAGGGTGAGTGTCCTCAGGCCAGATAGTACAAAGCAAAAATTTTCTCATTGTATTTAACAGATTTACCATGAGGAGCTCTTTGGCCAAGAGCAAGAGCTTCAGTGCTGTCTTTGTCTTTGGAGCTCCAAAAGTGTAGAATAGAGCATGTGGTAGTGGAGGCCATCAGTGCAAAATGAGAGGCTACCTGTGCTGAGTTGTGTGGCCTAGGAGAGTTATAGTGACCAAACTGATTTTTAAGATGTAGGAAGGTCATTGCATATGGGCAACAATCATCTCTTCTACATCTGTTTGCCTGAGCCATTTGTATTTTGGCTACAGCACTGGCCTAAATTCCCAAAATTACTTATTGTGGCTTCTTCTGTGATTCCATTTATGACCCAGAAAACTCCTGTTATAAAAGCACTTCTAATTTGTCGTTTGGGAGTATACACAACCACACATTCTGGAAATCGGTAACCAGAGATGGTCCATGTATGTAGGAACAAGGCAGATGTGGTCTGAACCAAGAGGAAAGCTCACACAGATATTATTTTTTTTCAAGCAGAAATTACTTAATGGAGAAATTTAATCAAACATCCTTAGTCCTTCAGAAAAGTCTGTGCAAAGCTGTGATGGAAGGATGGCACAAAAGAGGATAGGAGGTCCCTTACCAAGGTCCTAGAGGAAAGTAGTTGTACAAACAGAGAAGGACCTTGTTTACAATATTTGTAGCTTCAGGTTTTCCTTATCATATTATTTGTTTTCCATAAAATATTGGAAATTGTATCAAATGATAGGTGACCACTAGTAGTTTTTAATCCAGATATTGGTGTGAGGATGCAGAGTGAACAGACAGTGAACTACTTCATCCTTCTGGAGAGAGGGGAAATTTCTTATTTAAACATGAATAATTTCAAAGACTGAACACATCCCACTTGTTTTTACAAGTTGGAAAATATATTTGAATGCAGTTTGTTTTCTCTGAATTCTTTGCTTATCCCCGAGTGATATAAGCCAAGCATGTGTGAGGTCTTTATGGGGAGTGGAGGATTGGTGTCAGCATGACAAAAATAGAACTCAAATATCCAAGCCTAGGAGCTCTGAATAAAGAGCAGTTGTTAGAGAGTACACAGGTGGATGTGGACAGCAGTTAGCTCAAAAAGAAAACACTTTCCACATGTGTATTGACCAGCACATCCCAGGAGTACCTGCTGTCAGGTAATTCTATTGATTGCAGACAGATTGTTGCAGGAAATAGAAGTTATTGGTCAAAATATGGTTCTCTTATAGCAAGACAGAAAACAACTGGAGCTGACTAAAATTACTAACTAATAAAAAATTAACTTACATGTTTGTTCATCTCCCTCCACTCTTTCCTCAGATGGACCTAGATTCCTTAAAATATGTGGTATTCACATCTGTTTTTAGCAGTGTTTGAATAAAGTGGTGTTTGTTTTTCCCAGCCTTTCATTAGTAGATAAATCAATAATTGTGGTCCTGAGGTGCAAGAGGGGTAACGCTGCCAGCCAACTGTGGGTCTTGAGCCACAGCCTGTGGGAATCATCTGTTGAGAAAGAGATGTGCAGGTAAAACATATTCAGGCTGCAGAGGAAAGGATGTGCGGGTGAAATATATTCAGGCTGCAGAGAAAAGGAAAATTGAGTAAAGAAAATAAACTTAGCGAAAAAGGTAGTGGAAAACAGAAAGGAGTAAGGGCTGTAGATTTGGGCAGACTGAAGAAATCAAAGGATGCTTTCTGTTCAGTGCTGCTTTCCCTCCATATTTCTTGTGTCTGCTGGTCTTTGAAATTTTATGGGAGTTTTGCACTCATTTTCTCATAAGGTTATTTTCAAAATGAAAATTCTGGGATTTGCTGATGTAAAAGGAAGTAAAAATATTACTGGGGTTTTCAATATTGCAAAGTTTTTGCTGTTGAGATGCTATAATTTATAATCAGTGACTTTTCTTGGCATCTCTTCACTGTTTGATGTTAGCTAAATGAAAGATTCAAATTGCAAATATTAAACTGAATTACAGATTTTTTGCCAAGAGGAAAGACTTCCACTTTCCACATAATGCTTTATAGGAGGAGTATCTTGTTTGGAGTGAGGGAAATAAAAACCACCAACAAAACAAAGCAAGAGCAAACAAACAAAAGCCAACCATATTGCCACAAACTAAAAACCACATCTCCAAATACTTATACTGGAATGAATTCCCAGTTGTGCTGTGATACAGATGCACATCTGTAAAAGACATGTTTTCTAACATAATATCACAAAAGGTTATTTCTTGTAGTAGGTATCTGATTCCATATACTGTATTAGTAGATTATTGTGTATTGGTATTAATAACGTATGTAAGAGGAAGGTTTTTATTCTAAACCATGTAGTTACTTGTCAATAGCTGGGGAAACTGCCACTAGATCAGGTTCACATGACAGACCTATTTTTTACATTTCATAGATGCATTGCACACCTGCCTCTATGCTTTGTCGTTATCCCACAAAACAAGCCCTGAAGCAAGTGAAGTACCTAGCTAAATGCCTTGCCTAACAGGAAATAAGATCCATTAGATCCTGATTTTGCAGAACCTGTAAGTAAGGGTTAAAATCTGACTGTGCTCTTAGCCCTCTGCAGAAGTTTCAGGAAAGTGTGTGCTCAGAGGCCCCAGCTCAGTGAACATGCTTGGTTTCCATGAGCAGTACCGTCTTTCAGCATCAATAACAGAGCACTTAGAGCACTGATGAAGCAACTCGCTCATAAGGAGACAAGATTAGCTTCAATTGATCATATCTGCAGCAGCTTCTGTCTCCTCTAGCCCTTCTCCACTCCTTTGAACAGAAAACAAAGAGAATGTGTTTTTATACCTCTGAAAAAAATGGATTTATGCTCCTCTGAAAATGTTACACTTCTGTTGATATAGGATCTGCTTGTGTGTGGGGTAATCAACAGTGTCTTCATGAATGCTATTCTAGTCATCATTGTCAGAAGATCATATTATTGTTTTAATTAAAAAGGGGGAAGGGAATTATTAAAAACTCTAAAAAATCTACGAAAAATCTTTCAGTCAGTGCTTTATTATACAATCCAGTATGCCCCTATAAAACTGCAGTGCCAAAGCAAAAAATGAGATGACAAAATCCTTCCAGTTCAGAAACACAACTGAACTGCAGCTCTAGTGCAATGCAGAGAACCTCAGCTCTCTGTAATATGAGCTACTGTCACAGTGATTGTCACATAGTCCCAACTGCATACCTTGGATGTAGACTTCCACCTCCATTTGGTGGAATAATCTTAGTAATTTCATGTGAGAACACGGTGTCATCTGAGTGCTTATTAGAATAACTTCTGCTTTGTCAAGGGTATCCTGTATTATCTGGCTTGGTTCTAGCATTTCAAAGACTGTCATAAGACCATTAGGTCACATCCAGGTCCTCTGGGTCCTATTTTTGTTAATAGAATAACTTCTTTCGCCCTTCAATCTTCTCAAATCCTCTTCCTCCAGTTATCAGGTGAAAAGTGTATTTCTTTCCACCTGAATCCAAGCAATGTGAAGCACCATGTTCACAAGCATGAAATACAGTTGTGGCTAATGCTCACACACAATCTTGGAAGTAGAAAGACAGCAATCTTTAGTTTCTGAGACACTTTAAGAAAATACTTTTGTACCTATAGTTGCTGAAGTTGTCTGTCTTGTTTCTTAGATCTTCCCAGTGCAGCATTTCTGAACAGACACCACAGGATTTGCAAGGCAATGCAGAATTACATTGGAGATACCAGTCCCAAACAAAGACAGGTGAATGTATGATAGATACCAAAAGGTCAAATTCTGCACTGACATTTACAAAGACGTCTCTGTAGGTCTTGGTATTTTTTTCTATTATCCCTGTGCTTATATTTTATATTCATGTTGTCTAGGTTCTACAGTTCTCACCTCCAAGCACACTTTTTTTTAACCATCTGTTTATGCCTGTTCTCCCCTATGCTCGTCTATATGTTAAAATAATTACCGTTTGCACGGCTATACATTTATATGAAGATATTAAAGGGTGACAAATTGAAGCACCACAAAAGCATGAATATGTTTATAGAATATTGGCTAAAACCCTGGTTTTCTTAGAAGTCAAATCCAGTAAAGGCCCAGTAGATAACTTTGGAAACCTTGAAACAGGGAAACTGGTGGGAGAACCCTACTTTGCAGGCACAGCGACCTGTCAAGCACTAACAGTTGTAGTTGTGGAGACCAACATGCAAGGAAAGTTGCTGTGATAAGTTTAGGTTGCAATGGGAAGAAAGCATAAAAGGATAGAGAACCTTTAAGCCTAGGCTTGATGGGAGCAATTTATAAGTTCCTTGCAGTGCTTATTTTACTCAAATGTGAACAACAGAGGCAGAAGGAGGTAGTCTCATAAGTCTTAAGTTATGGCTTTTTTGTGGATACCATGAAGTTAAAAGAAGTTTTGTCTCATTTCCTAATGGTATAGCTTATATAAAACCAAGATATTAACTGCAAAATTATCAGAAGACCAAACTTATCCTTAAATGAAGAATTTCTAAAGACCTGGAAATACTTGGTTGGAATTCTGAAGTTTGCTTTTTGGGTTCGTAAAGGCATTTCTTATTGCTGCCTGCAAATCATGGGATGTCACAACTTTGAGAGGCTGCAGGTCCATTGTGGTCTCGTATTGAATGTAATTCAAAAGGTAATGTTTGAAGAACTTGAAGATGATCAAGTTAAGATCTAGTTTTTGGAAATGTTAAAGTTCTTTGTGTCCTCTCAGTTCAATGTCCTTGTTCGTGCTCTAAAATACACTGTTTTAAAGTACTTGATAACATGAATTATTGTGCTGCTTCTTTTTCTTCTTTTTATTCTCTGCCATGGGTTGTAAAAGGATTTTGTAAAACAGGGAATTTTGGACTTAAAACTCAGTGCTGTTTAAGGTTGTGGAGGGACACTTCACCTTGTCACAGCTTCCTAAGTGATGGTCAATTGCTTAACAGGGTCTTTTGTGCAGGCAGCATGTTGGAAGCATTACTGTCACCTCGTATATCTTCACTTCAGTTAAATCAGAAGGACATATCTGACTATTAAAATCTAACATCTAAAAAAATTGTGTGAACTGTTAGTGAAGTTCCATGCGAAACAACTTCAGCTAAAGGTATTTCTGAGCTTTTTTCTTCTATTGTAAGCCAGAATCCCTTACTCTAGAAAATTAATAGAAATTTAATAGAAAATTAAATGCGTTCACAGATGCTGCAGCACAAGACAATGTAACTGAAGTGGGAATAATCCTATAGTAATTACAGTGCTCATACCAAGAAACTCAAATTTTCTTCTTTTGCTTTTCTTTTTTCCCTTTTGTGGTTTAGTAACTTCATCAGCAAAAACTGGGTCACACAGCGCGTTCATGGGGTTTTTTCAAACATTCTAGAGTTAACAAAGCCGCAGAAACTCAAAGCATTCTTATTGTAGTAATATTGCTAATCATAAAATAATATGTCATTAAGTGCGAATTAAGTAGTAAAAAAAATTAACTGAGTGAATAAAAAGATCGTTAAACTAAACAGAAGGTGATATTAGGAGCATGAAACCACTGAGAAACAAGTTTCATATCAGAGTAACAAAAAGGCTCTCTAATCTGAGATGTGTATCTTATAGATTGTACTCAAAAAGCAGTTCCTCAGTTGTAAGGGAAGCAGGTCTTTAGGTACTCAGAATGCTATAGCAAGTTTCCCTTCTTGTCTGTCTGTGTGAGGCGAACACAATTGGGAGAGAGATTACAAAGAAATAAAGGGATATTTGAAGTGTCAGTAATGACAAAGTATGATCCAATTCTGTTGCTAGTCTTTTAAGTAGAGCGATAAAACTGAATTTGTATGTAAAGTGACTTTCCTCTTTCGTTCATCTACCTTTTTAAAGTGTATATGGAGAATAACTTGTTCCACTGCTATTGCCTCCTTTCACGGGTGAGTTTTGATCGGAACTAAGCTATTGATGTCAGATAACATTTATTCTATTTCATTGGAAATAGCTACGTGGTCTCTGCCAAAGAGCAAGTGCTTTGCTTATCCTCGATCTGCAACCTTACTTTTAAAATTAGCCCCGGGCGCTCATGAATCACATCTCTGAACTGGTGCATCCCAACATGTTTTTTGTCTCACCTGTGAATTGTGCAAGTGCAAACCTTTGTGTACACAGAGCAGTTTTGTAGGTTTTGTCTCTTACTTCAGTGGATTCTTTGTGCCATTCCCGTGTTGCCTACCTTTTTTGCTTTTGTGTACAATACAGGTTGCTTCACTTTTGATGTATGGAGTTTGTGTATGTTTGCTGTTGGATGAGAGATTCAACATTTCTCTGATTTTTAGATTTCCATGACAAGTTAATGACTCCAGGTCATTCTTAAGTAGTACTTTATTTGGCATGACATTGCATTTACTGTAAAAGTAAGGATAGAGCAGATAACATTTTTTACAATTTGAAATAACAAAGAATAATATAGAAAAAAAATGCTGCTTAGATATTTCAGTGAAGCCAACAGTAGACTAGTTATCTAGCTATCTGAATCAGATGAAACTTTCCAACTGATTACATACCAAACAATGAAGTTGTGGACCAATATGTTAGAGGAAAAATGTATTTTAGATTTCAAGACACTAAAGAATATTGCTGAGGATTAGATCTATAATCAAAAGATGCTATAGTCTCAATGATGGAAAACAAAATATTGACAGAATTACAAAGCTCAAGTAGCTGTGCATAACCACCAAACAGATGCTACGGCACACTTCTGATCTAACCACTCAGCCAACAGCCATATTGGAAATGAAAATAGTTTTCAGGAGACAAATGAGGTTCATCCATTCTCTCTGAATAAATACAGTTGTCTTTGCTTGTCTCCCTCATTGTCCTCGTGCTATGAACTTATCTGATGCCCAGATTTTTTGTGCAGAGAAGCAAGGTTTGTTCCTGGCTTCTCTACTCAGAAGCTTCTGTCTGTAACAATTTCACGAAGAGTGAGGATGTTTATTGAGTAGATGCCTACTAGAGGTTGGGCATTTCAATTAGACAACATCACTCCTTGCCAGGGACTACCA
This sequence comes from Calyptomena viridis, assembly GCA_013390005.1. NCBI lineage: Eukaryota > Metazoa > Chordata > Aves > Passeriformes > Eurylaimidae > Calyptomena > Calyptomena viridis. The sequence goes on along the minus strand of WEIV01021537.1, from coordinate 412,026 downwards.
TAGCAGATGTCTCTTTTTTCTAACACAGTACTGACTTTTCCCTGGCATCTGAATTTTCATCATGGAAATGTCCTTCTGCAGATATAAAGGCAAACTAAATTAATCTGCAATGTATTAAGGGGAGAAGAAAGGGTCTGAGCCTTTGTGTGTATGTGTGAAGTGTATATAGCATGGCAAGCAACAAAACTCTTGATGGCTTTGTTATGGCTGTTGTTTGTTTTTTTAAGTAGTAGGAAAGTATTCTGAAGACATATGGAAATGCAAAGCAGTCGAAGCAATGGGATATGTGATGAAAAGCAGGTGTACTGTGTAGGAGGACAATGGAATAGCCTCCAGCACTTTTTATTTATGAGAATGTCCTTTATCTCTGTTTCCCTACAGCAGACTTGTGGCAAAACTGTCTTTTCAAAAGTGGATCAAAGATGCAACCAATACATTCTTCTCCTCTCTCATTTATCCTTCTGTGTCCATCATACAAGGCATTTATTTTAGGTTCCAAGGAAAGCTGAGAAATTAAATTTTCTGCCAACTTGATTTCAATGCCATCTTTATTGCTTCAGATTAATTGGTGAGCAGCATGGTGTTCTTAAATAAGCTGTTACCTAATGCAGTGAAAGTGATGGAAAAGGCAAGGGGAGACCCTTTAGTAACAATACAGCTGGTGCTTTATGAAAGTGCCATGGATTATCAAATGGGATTTCTGGTCTTCAAACTCTCATCAGTAAAGATCTATTGGTGATGGTCCCAAGACAAATAAGTTCAATAGATGCAGGCTCACAAACATAATGTTGCTTTGTACTAAAATACTCTGCCCAGAGTCATCAGAAAGACTTCAGTTTGCCAAGTACTACTTTAGGTGCCCTGTGCACCTTAGAGTAAAAGTCTCATGTCACAATTGTGATGAGATGCATCTAGCAACTGAGTTGAGACCTGGGTTATCCTTTCCTGAAACCATTCAAACATCCTCCTAAATTTTCCCTGTCCAACCACTTTTTTAGTAGAAGCACATTAGAGAAGTCTCAACTTCAGAGAAATAAAAAAAAAAGTTTCCTGTTTAAAAACATGAGACCAGCCTTATTATTAGATCTTTCTGGCAAAACTTCAGCTACCATGTCTCTAGGAGGATTAATGACAGTGAGTCAGGGTGGAGAATGGGGGAAGTAATGATGAGAGAATAGCTAGACATTAAAGTCCACAGGAATGTGGGAGCTTGGGCTCATCCAGCTCTGCCTTTGGATCAATCTCTGTTCTCACTGAAGTCAGTGGCATGGCTCCCACTTCCAGCAAAGGCATGAGAAGGAATTGTGAACCTACAGTGCTGTCTGTTTCCTGAGGATATGTTTTGGAGATGAAGAGAAATGGAAAATCATCAAACACACTGTCAGCAATTGTGTAATTGAATGTTTTCCACTGCTTGGTGATAGCTTTAGACAAGAGCATCAGGACCTAGCCTACTGTAGGTCAAACATTGCTCTTCTACACAACCCTTTGGAAAGATGTGGAACACACTTTCCAACACAAATGTACTAAAAGAAACAGAGTAACTGGGATCAGCTGTACCCATGGACTTTGAATGGTTTGTTGGAAAGGGCATTAAATACTAACACCAGTCCAAATACGAGATCTGCATTGTTTCTTTTCCAAGCCTGCAGATGGATAGTTCACTATGCAAGAGATTTTCATGACCAATATTTCAAGCGGTTCTGTTTGCCTTGGACCAGCTTTCTTTAAAAAGAGAAAAAAAAACCTTTTTTATCTGGAAGATATTTCTTTTGAATAGTGTAAAGAAATGAACAAAAAAAAAAGTTGCCTGAGGATTTCCCCCCCCATTCCTTAAGTAAGTGAGATAACACAGGAATCTTTATTAAGTTCGGTTAAACTGGGAAGTGGCAAGTAAAGGTTGGATGACAATGATTCTTTCATAAAATGTGTGCTCAGTTATGGAAGTCAATGCCACAAGATGTCATTCTAGCTAGAAATTTAATAAGAGCCATGAAAGTGGCTGAATTATTAATAATATTTTAAATGCTTATTTAAAAAAGAAAGCTTTAAAAGACATCTAAGACTTTGTGGTATGAGCTCATTCTTAGACCATAGTGAAAGAACTTGTATCATCCTTATATCTCTCTTCCCTACCTTTATTCCTTCCATCAGTGGCCTCTGCCCAGCTCTCAGACTGAATCACAAAACTCTAAATCAAAGTACTCTGTTTCTTCCCATTTTGGACAAACTGAGCCTGCTCATCATAAACAGCAGTCTCAAACATGTTGCTCATGAGACTGCTGAAGTGCTTCTCTGTGTTTGCCAGGCAATGAGCTATGACTTAATGTTCCTAGGTGTCCACCCTTCTTTTTATCTGATTTATGTTTGTGTTTAGCAGACAACAAAACTTGCATGTTAGTGAGGATCCTTTTGGTAAAATCCATTGCACTGACTTATGGCAGTTGTCTGGCTAGTAAGATTCTACCTTAGCACTCTTGCCGGTACTTCCCTCATTTTATTCTGGCTTTTGTTATTGGGAAAATGAGCCCTCCTAAGGGAAGGTGCTTCCCCCGGTACTTAATTGGCTGAGAAGCTGATGAGGACTTCTTGTGTGCATGTTCAATATTTGAATGCATGCAGACATGCATGCCGCTTTTTAGATCTTAAAATGCAGTCCTACTCTAGGGAATGGTTTCCTTTCTCCCAGGGGAAAGCTTTTAAATATAAGTATTTCAATAAATGTAAACCCCTCTGATAATTAATTTACAATAATAAATTTTAAATGTTCATTTTCTCACCCATGTCCGCTTATCACTGTGGATAAGGAAGGGAGGTGATGTGAGCAGCACCAAAATTTCTGTCTAATCAACACCAAGGTGAGGTGTACGCTTATGAGAGTGAGGTGACACAACAATGGAACCACTCCCAAGATATCCTAAGCAATTTTCCCCCAAAATTACAAATGTTGTTTCAACAAAAAAGCTCATGGTTTTGGCTTCAATTTTGTCCCACAAGCATCACTGATAAAGTTTAGATGCTGTTTGCCCCTTTCAAGTGTAGTCTCAAAATACAAAAATGCAACATTGCTATGGTAACAAGCTTCTTCTACCATCCATAAAATAAAGGGCCAGCTCTTTGTTTCCAGGGATAACATCTTATGTTTAACTGCCTTGAGCAGTGTTGACCGGGTCAGTCCTTGTTACAATACTTGAATCTGCTTGGTCAAACAAATAAAAATGCTACCTGCTGAAACTGACTGTGATGGACACGAACATAAATCCTTAACACTGACTGATATTTAATCCTGTGAACAAATGGGTGAAACACCTCCCATGTGAGGTGCAGAGCGCTCATGTTGGTTTCTTATTTGGAGTAATATATGATGGTGAATTCCAAGTGTTTTGTTGCTTGGTTTTTTTAAAATAAGGTTTCATTCCAAAGTTCTTTACTGTCTAAAATGGAAATACCTGGGTGAGACTTTCTGGTAAGTGCCAGGGACTGCTATCTAAGACACTTCATGGAGAGTAAAAGTAAAACAGTCATTACGAAAATATACACAGACCTCTGGCCTAGAAGATCATTGCATTTTGTCGTCTTCTAGGATTCTTAGCAACTTTCTTGTTGACCTTCCTGCTGTTGTACCCAAATGCTTCACTTGTGCCTCACTGAAGGACAACACTATTTTCAACATATAGTTGAAAAATGGCACGCAGAATGACAAATAGGGATGTTTTTATTCAAATGTATTTTCATATATTTAGAGCAGATTGTGCCAGAAATTACAGGTAAATACCTACTCAGGTTGTAGAGTTTATTCAAAGGTGTGGAGCTGAAAATCCAAGTGTCTCTCATCATATTTCTAAGTACCTAAATATAGTAAGCTGGGAAGAAGGATATTAAGACCTGGGCTGAAGTGACTTGGACAATAGACCAAGAAACTTACCCTATAGCAGTGGGATGGGGAAGGAATGCAAATTCCTCCTAGCAAAGGGCAGAGGACAGTGGAGGAAAGGCCTGACATGGACATCCAGAATCTCAGGAGAAGTTCTATGGGGTTTTCTCTTTTACTGGATGAAAGGGTCACAGTCCTTCCCTGCGATGCTACTGCTGCTTGTGTGTATTTTAGGTATGAACATATGTGCCTGGAGCCAGACCGTTCCTGGTGTGCAGAGCTGAGCAGGACATGTAGTGGGAGAGGGAGTTCACCGCTCTCAGGGTACTGCCCCCCAGCAGGACCATGAAGCCACACTGGCTCTAAGAGTCCCCCTTTTCCATCCCTGCATAGGAAGTGACTTCCCATCCAACATTTTAATGGAGCAGTCAAGCACAGAAGACCAATAAGATCTTCATGGTGATATTATTTGCATTCATAAATGAAGTAAATTAACAGTTGAGGGGGCCAGAACAACAGTAGGTAATGCAGGATAAAGGGTACGCCTGTGTTTAATGATTGTTTTGAGGATGAACAGTACCAGCTAAGGGCCCTGGGATCTGACTTTAGGAACATTTCCCTGTGAGCTCCCTGATGGTAAAACTGTGTGCAGCTGCCATTTAGGGACTTGTACTCCTAAAGTCAGTAAATGCAATCTTGTAACTAGTACAATGAAGCACTCTGTTCTGCTATTTTCTTAGTCTTATTATTTTATTCCCTTTTTTCGTATTTCAAGTTCCTAGTGTTCAAGTTTTCCTTATTCTTAAATGGTCTTTAGTTATTCTCTCTGTTATTCAGGTGAACTTGAGTATAGGAGGCTTAAAACTTCAACCTCCCCAGCACAGATGCTGTTTGGGATATAGATGCTTTGGATTTGTTGTCTGGAGTGACAGTACTTTGGAACTTTAGTGTACATCAATGCCTATTGCAATCTGTATGTATTGTTCTTAAAACACAAACTGTGTAGAAACATCTAGAGCTTGGGACAGACTCCATAATGAAAATAATTACATTTAATGTTAAATATTCACTACAGAACCTGCCGCTGTGGCAAAAGGTAAATCATCTATACTTTTGAAGTGTACCAGATGTTCCAGTAATGTTTCAAAATGCACGTTACTAATATGTCTGTATTTCACAGTGAAAACCAATTGTTGCCTAAAGTCTGAGGAGTGTGAAGCCATATTATTCATTGGCTAATAGCAGGCTTCATCCACTGACAAGTCAGCTCACTGACATGAAGCATGTAGTGGTAGTTGTTACTGCAAATGGACAAAAAATATAGGTTTAAATAACTTATATGGCTTTTTGCACTCTTGGCGTACAAGCATTATCTTGTGCAAAGGTTATTCAGGGCCATTTCATCTCTTTCTGTAGTTTGCTTAATTGGAGTCCAAAAGCATTTGATAGATAAAAAGATGCTACTTCAAGCACATTAGAATTGAGGTCTTTGAGATTTCAGAGAATTTTCTCTTCCCTTCCCCAGGTTATAACACAGGGCACCTGGGGAGTATTTTTCATTCCTCTAGCCACAGCTTGTGGGCTTGATCAGTGGTGGGAGGATAAGTCAGACAGTGTCTCTTCATATTCGTGAGCAGTTCCCTTTGAAGCAACAATGTAATGCCATTCTGAGGTGATGGAAGTCCTTAGGAAACCGATCTTCCTATCCCTTTTAACAGACCAAAGGAAATAATTACTTTGTAATGGTTGCCAACAGTGCAAACACTGCGAGGGCTGTTATGCATTTCTCTGCTAAGTGATCACTCCATGAGACCTCCTTTTCCAATTCTGAACATACCCAGGGCAGCTTCATACTCCTTCATAGCACCCCTCTGTGTGTGCTCTGTTGAAGTTAGCAGAGACCATATCCCTGCTAAAAAAGTCCCATTGTAATGTCTTAAGCAGCACCACTCCAGATGTGTGATGTAGGTTCATGCTTTGTGCACACAATCTCCGCATCTCTTCTACACTGATAGAGGAATTGCCAAGGGATTCTTAATTATTAATGTTGTTGGAAGTTTTCTTCAATGATTCCACCAAACACCGCCTTTTCTCAGTGTGAATGTTTTAAATAATGTTGGTTAACTTCTGCCTCCTTGTTTTCTAACCTTACTAGGTAAAAGTCATTTTTCCAGAAGTCAACATTGAAGCAATGTATTTAGACACAATTTTTACCTTTGAATGCAAAAAATAGTTAAACAAAACTGCCCACTGCTGTGTATGCTACTTTTTGTGACTTTACCATTGTTATCAGTGTGGAATATACCTGTTTATTTCTGTTTTCTTTGAGGAGATGAGGAGACATGCAGAAGTTTCATCAAGTAGTGTAAGATTTGGGGTTTTGTTCTTGGTGTCCTCAATTTAATCTCCACTCAGCAGTAATAGGAGAGATGACTCTCCACCAGGACACTGGTGCTCTCAATTGATCAATTTCTGGTGACAAAATACTTAGTGAGCTTACTTGGAAAGCAGCATGTGTGATGTATGAGGCTCTTATCTCTGGCAGCTATATTTTGAGTCCTCCTTATTTCAAAGGCAAGAATTTGGTGCTGTAACATAAGTCCTCCTCTATCCACTCCTTGTTTTTTCTCCCTTCTCTATTGTTGTTTTGGTTTGGATTTTTTCTTTTTAAAGTAGTAGCAAAATTTGTAAAATGACCAAACAATACAAACTACTTGAAGAAAGCTCTTAATCTTTATAGGTCAGTCTTGAGAATTTGTGATAGATTTTATCACCCTTTAAAGGAAAATGTCCTTCACTTTTGTGTGTTTCCTGCTCTTGTTGAAGTTTCAGCATGAAACCCTGACAGATTTCAGTAGGTGAATTCAAGCTGAGTACAACAGGTAAAGGGGTGTGCTTATCGTGGAATATTTCTCACAGTAGAGGAGAAGAGAAAAGGGAGAATGACCTTTCCAATCCTGTCTTGGGCTTTACTTCCTGGGGATGGAATGAAAAAAAAAAAGAAAAAGACATCTAGGTTTGCCAAAGAGCATTATTAGAATGAAAATAGACAAAATTCAATAGACAAATTATATTCCTGTAACTAGTCAGCTACAGGTGTAAATTTAGATCAAATCATGCTTCTCTCAGGGCAGCAACACAGAATGTGATAGTACAAAGTAATTTTGCTAGTTAGATCATTTTATCGCAAATAGGGGGGTTTGGAGACTATGAGCAAAGCCTTGGGGGGTTCACTTTGTGCTTCTGGGACATGGTGGCATTTTGCCTGAGGGTTGTGTTCCTCTGCTTTAGAAGCAGAAGACTGTGCAGATTTCCCGTCCCTTCCCAGCACTGCTGCATTAAAACACAAAGGGAGGGAAAAAGAAGACAATGAAAGAGCTTTTTTTAATTTATTTTTGGGGGTGTGGAGGGTGGTGCAGAAGATAAATGCAAAAAACAGCCTTTCTGTCCATATAAAACAAGTAATACTTTATGGACTTTTGACTTGGTGGACCTCATTAAATAGTAGTAAATGTTGATTCTAATACCTTACAGTTGACTTACATTTTAAAGCCATGCACATTTAATTGTAGGGTATCATTTAGAAGGGAAACACTCTTCAAAGACCACACAGGCATTACTGGAAAGGATATTGTGGTGTGGGAGAGATCCAGTCATAGGCATCCAATGGTTTGCTTCTACCTGAACTTAATGGATGATAATGCATCTTTTATGTCATATATAATGATAAATTTACTACACTAATAGGTCCGTATGCCATAACAATAGACCACTGCTCCAGTAAGTTCCTCTTGTATATGAAAAATTGCTTGTGTATTGAGAAGAGGTTGACAGATAAATTGCTGGATGCTACAGTGATGAACTATGTCTCAAACAAAAACTATTAAATCAAACCCTGTTAATGAAAGAAGGAGGGGAAAACAAGAAATTAGGTAAAGAGGAGAATCATTTAAATTCTCTTCAATAAACATACAGAGAATAGGGACTGCTATAAAGAATCGCTCTGCTGGGCTGATGATTTCCAGAACAATATTTAAAAACATTCAAATACTAATTTCAACTAATACATCTCCAAGACATTTGCTAATCCTTTAGTGTTTCTTAATACCTTAACATTCAAAATATTTATGCAACTATCTATTCAAAATACATTGAACTATAATCGAAGAAGATATTCAAAGTTTGGGTTTTTTACAAATTCAGAATAAGTTGGAAGACATCTCTCACATACCTAAGATCTCTGAGTCCCTCTTTTCTCACCTCATTTTCATTTCTGCTTCCTACCTTTATCCTTCCTCTTATTTCCATCCCCAGTGTGCCACGTGGCCTCAGCTTAGTGACAGCAGGGAAATATATTCTGGAAGAAGCTAAACCAACCTCTTTAGACCGTAGATGCAGATGGTATTCCATATTAAAAAAAAAAAAAAGGCTGTTATTTGATAATAGAAATCGTATGCAACTGAAAACAATGCAATTTTCAGATCTTCTGGAAAAATAAATTCGGTGAATATTTGCATTGCATTTTGTTCAGATAATATGTCTGGCAAGCAGTGCAGAATGTAGATGAAAAGCGGTGGTTGGACTGTGCAGTTGCATTAAAAACAACTGGTGTAAGAATCCACATTTATTTAAGAGAAGGAGCAAATTTTGTGGAATTTTCTATTAGCGTTGGTGAAGGTAAAGTGGCTATGAGTGGAGTAATGTGAGGATAGGGGAAGGAGTAAGATATGGAGTATTCTAAAATGTTCATTTCTGAATGTATATTTACTGCTTGCATTTCTCCCATGACTGTAAATTGTCTTTGAAACCTATACCTAGCTGCTGCAACCCATATAGAGTATGTATATACATAGCTTTTTCAGAAACATCCTTTTTTCTTCCTTTTTTTTTTCTTTTTAGTCTTAAAGGGATTTAAAATTTCCAGAAGAATTTTGTGATAGATGTCAGAGAATGGCTATCTACAATTTACAAGAAGTTGAAAATATATAATATTTAAAAAAACCCTTCTCTCAGTGCTAAATATTTCCCCTTGTCTTCCAAGATGAATTACTTACTGACAGATCATTTGGCACAGTCTTAAGTAATAATTCTAACCTACTTCATTAATTATAATGAAACTCAGTGGAAAAACCTCCTGGAAATATGTAGTTCACTGAATTTCTGTAGCAGGACACTTGCATGTAAAGTCTCGGCATACAAGAATCCACAGCCAGTTCTGAGGATCCCCTTTTTCCACAATATATTTACCAGGAGACAGCTGCTGCCCCACACAACTCATGATCTGAATGTCAAATGTTTCTTGAGGGACCCAGAGAAATGGAGTGGTGTGATGGAAATCAATCATAAATATTTTGAGCTTAAATCAACACCTGAGCCCTTGGGTTGCCTAATCAGTTCCTTAATAATTCAAAGGTCCTCTTTTGTTTCATGCTTGTCAAAAATAGAGAATGCATCGCTATTGTGTACTGTTTGGGCCACAAGGCATTCACAAACCTAGACATAACTTCTCACACAGGCTTAGTTATAGAAGAACAAAGCTTTCTGAAAGAGCATTACAAAGGGCCGTTCGTGTGTACCGCTGGATTGCAAAATCCAAACTCCAAGAAGTTCTTTCTTAAAAAAGAACCTCTTATAAACACTCAACAGTTAAAAATAAAATTAAAATACCTGACTTCAGGAACAAGAATTGCATGGGATATTCCCTTAAAATGGGACAATAAGGCAGCTGGAGGAGGGGAGGGTGTGGAAAACAAGTGTGTTTACTTTTTGAAGGCAATTCTTCATTGAATTCTCCATTGAAGGATCTCTGTCACAGACACAGTGTGATCCTCTGCGATGAAAGGGTCTTGAGTGCATCATTAGCACCCATTATTTTGACTTATCTTTAGCTGAAATATTTTAAAATAAATCAATCAGCAGTGAGAAAAGCATAGAAAAAATATTTATTGTCATATTTCAGCAGATGGTTGTAAATTTGGACCAGGTGGAACTGTGTTGGCTGATCCTAATGGAGGCCATGATTCAGGCCCTTGCACAATGGGACTGGATGGAGAAAGGATGACATTTGTCCAGAAACAGAAATAAACACAATTATCATCATTATTACAGTCCCACTGTTTGCTGCACAAAAGAATGAATGTCACAACTGTGGTATTTTTTGTAAGGGCTATTATTAGAAGTTGACCCTGAAAACATGTGCCAGAACTCTGCTAAAAAAAAAAATATTTGAAAGAAGTTAATTTTCTTTACACAAAATAAAAGCATGAATTTAAAACTCAGCTATCATCTTCGAAAAAACACAGTAGAATTTCTTTTCTGTGAATAATGAAAGAAAATAGACAATTGAGAGCAAACTTCTGCTCTAGAGGCTTAAAATCATCTCTGTTATTGTGATAGAAAAAAATCCAATTAACTTCAGTAAGCACTGGGTCACGCCCATATTTTTTAGGCTATCTTTTACTAGTAGAGTCTATGTCAACAGTTCTAAATGCATGGGACAAAACAATTATCCGTGTCAGGCTGCAGTCTATAAGGGCCGCATATACTTGCATCAAAACTAAATATGATCCCTCCTTTACTAGTGCAGAAACATATGTCAGCCTTCATTGTGCTGCTTTCCTACACATTTGGTTCAAGAATTTTATAAAGTGAAGCTGTTTGAAAAAGCACATATGGTACTTGAAGGATTTCAGATTTTTAATTATTAGTTTATTGTGCCTTATAAGTAACAGAGAGAAAAGTTGTGATCAGAGTTGCGTGGATCTTGGTTTTTCTTTCAAAGCAACTTCAGACAATGTTATTGTACTGCATGAGCACTGATTGCTTCTCTTCTAGGGCCAGGGAAGTGAAACCTTAAATGGGTTCAAGGACTGGGAAACCAGTAACCCAAATGTCTTCATTGATTGAAAACTTCTGTAAGCAGAATTACTAGATCTATTTTTTTTTTCATTGCTGTTGACATTACAGTAGTAATAAGGCTGCAACATAGCAGATCCTATGGAAACAGACTTTTGGAGGTAGACCCAGCTCATAGTAATGATAAGTAAAGGCTTTTTCAGTTGCAGAGCACATTCTAGCACTGAGATTTCTGAGTAAGCTCTAACCTAATAACCTGAGTACCAATAAGAATGATTTAGTGACCATAGTGTGAAGTCAACTAGCATTTTCTCCTTGAATTTAAGCCTATTTTATTAGCCTATCTTCTAGTGACTCTGGCAATAGAATAAACACATAAGGAAGAAGGAAAATATAAAAGCGAATATAAGACTTGGAGACAGAGGTTGTACCCAAATTATTGTGAACAGTAGAGATCTGCTAGATGCTACTTCAGAACAGGACATCTGGAGTACACTTCTGGCCTTGGCAGACACTTCTTTCAGTGCTCAAACTGTGTCAGTCAGCTCTACCACATGTTTACTCTTTGCTTTGCCATCCATTGCCCCAGTCTTTTGATGACCAAAATGGCTAGCACCAGCCTTCCCAACATGGGCAAATTTACCCATTTCACCTGTAACTGGGTTCTCACTCTGATATGTTATTTACCATTTAGGATGATACAAAAGCCAGGAATCCATCTCTTGTTTTTAAGCCATGTTTACATAACAGGGACACGATTCCCAGTCATAACTAATGTTTTATGCTTATTGTGGTTATCCATTCCTACAGAGTGCTGGAACAGTAGCCAATGCACGTATTATTAAATGCATAGCCGTTTTCCGGACATTTTTTTGGCAAGTCCCACTGAAATACTCTTGAGAATAAAAAGCTTAATTAATTATGCTGAATGTTCAGGCATTGGATCCAAAATACCACAATAGAGAATTTAAGGGAGGAAAAATATTTGAAAAGAAATCTCGTTATGTTCCTGTTCATGCCAAAAGCCACATGATTGTTCAGCTTTATTTGTGAATATAAAAATCAGAGTTTTATCCCCATGATCGTTTTTGCAAGGAAAAGACAGATAATATTTGTCAACCGTAAACAACTAATTCTAATGGGAAGTAAAGACTCTAAATTGATGAAGACATGAGCATGAGATATAAGTTTATCAAGGAATTGCAGAGGATTCTGCTGGAGACAACACAGAGAAAAAATTAATTTCACAGCATCATTGCCAGCTAAAAGAAACCGATGATTTAAAGATTGAAAAAGAACACAAAAAAAAATTAATCTTACATCAAAATATCTTACTGGTATTTCCTTGACTGTCTTGCTTTCAAGAAAATACTGTCCTCTTTTCCTTCTTTTGCTTGTATTCAGTTTCAGGACTCTGTCATAGTCTCTTAGATCTCTGACTGTGGCCTGATGATGATGGAGCTGATGGTCACCAATATTCACCAATGTCCTGGCAAGAGTTTTTGAGTTCAGACAGCCATTCCCTCTGCAATTCTTCCCTCTAAAAAGCTGCTTTTAATGTAAGCAAAGAAGTGTAATTGAATTACAGGGGATCCCATTTTATGCTGCCTTGCAAAAGTACTTCTGGATAAATTAGAAGCTGCTTGAGAAAGTTAATAGCCATTTAGTATTGGTTCAAATTCTCTTTTAAAAGATTTAAGTGGCACACCAGAATGGAAGCTTGTGTATCCATTGGTTTGACTGGTATGAATAATACCACGTCTCTAGTGTTTCCCATTGACTTTCTTTGGAACGAACTTAGATTGGATGCTGTTACTGTGATGAGAGCTACTGTATTGCACCTAAAGCAGACCTGGGTGCTACCTATATGATCCAGGCATCCAAACTTGGAGACATGAAGGAAAAAAAAGACAGTGACACTTGCTATTAAAAATAGACTGATTTTCTATTTCGTGGCCCTAGCTGGGGAACAAATACATCATGGAACTGCAGAATTGTGAGACGTGATTTTTGTGTGAGTTATCAAACCTGTTCTTGAAAACAAACAGCTTTTAAATTTAGCATGCATTATCTACTCTTTTTCAAGCTCCCCCATGGCCACTTTTCACCCATTAGGCTGTGACATTCATCATACCCTCAGCACAAAGAGGTGAGATATCTGATGGCTTCAGCTGGAGGTGAGGAGAGAGAGCCTGATATCATCAGTGAGTGCCCACCCAGGCAGAGTGCTCTGATCTCACTCCACTTTGAAATATTCAATTAAAATAGGTGTAAAGGACTGACAAGACCCACTGAAAGTGGCTCAATATTTCAAAGTGAAGAACTTGTCACGCTGGGCTGCAGGGTGTGAGAATCTACATAGGAGGGCAAAGAGAAAAAGATTTTTAGTTATAAAATATTCAGGAATATCTTGGCTCAGCTGGGAAAAGAGGATAGGAATCTGCTGCTGGAAGATAAAGCTCACAAGAAGAGTATTTCAAATTTAAACATATCTCTATTATTCATCCTAGCTTGAAAGAGATCAGCCAGTCCCAGTGCTTGGAGAAGTTGATTCTTGTTTTTTTAAATCATGGCTGATGTGGCCAGCTTGACACCCCTGGCTGGGCTGTTGTGAAGTGTATGCTAAGCCTCTTTAGTTAAAAATTTGTGTTTGCAACCATGGGTACAGAAACCACAACCACCCTTTGCACTCTGTTTGGGCTAATTGCTGTTTTTTCAACTATGTGTTTTTCCACCATGGTTGGAGATTTGCTTTAGTCAGGTTGCTTATGAAATTTGGTCTACTCAGGCAAAAGGAGGAATATTTCCACCTCCTTTCTCAAAAGACTGACTCCAGACTGATGGCTGTTTTAATGCTTCCCGACTCCTTCCACTAAGAGTTAAACTGGGTTGATAGCAAGCTTTTAGTTACTCTTGTCATAAAATTATGCTTAATTCTCTCCATGCTCACTAAAAATCCGTTTAAAGTTTTGCAGCTTTTGAGTAGGTGATGACAATTTCCTAAAATGACAAGAATCATGAATTTACAATCAACTCAGTATTCAGATGAACAGCCATGAGCTGTGCTTGCTCTTGTGACACGTAAGCAACAGCATTACAGGGATTCCCTTCAAATCTCAGTCCTCCTGGTGGCACTTGAGCATCCTTACGTAGTTATCTATTTGTTACTTCCAGCAGCAGCTGCTCTTTTCTTACATACTACAAGGGATGTGTAACAAGTTATTGTGAGAGAGGAATGAGGAATAACTGGAGAATCTTTCTGGATCCATGAGCAAGGGAATCCAGGAATGCAGCTCAGAAACATCAGTAAGGATATGCTGTAGCTTCAACATGCTCCTTCATCACTGGCACAGCTCATAATTACAATAAACGCAGATCTAGGCAGCTGCCCAGAGAGAAATCTCAGCAAATCCTAGCAGCTCTTCCTGACATCCTCAACAAATGCACATGCAAGGCTTGTTTCCTCTGTAATTCTCCTGTCTAGTCTTATATGCAGAGCTCTGCTATATTTACAAGATATATAAGTTCCCTTTTCTCCACTCAACTGTATTTCAGGCCCCTCCTCAAGTGCTAGCCCAGTGATGTTTCCTGATTACTTGCTCACAGCCAGCATGTCCACATCCTGCTATATAAATGATTTGCGGGAATTTTTTGAAAATATCACATACACATAAATCTTGAGATGATTCCTACTCATGCTGGTTTGTGGGGCTTGTCTTCATGAATTTATAGTTTACAGGAAACCAAATGTGCACCCTACTAGAAATTACTGGAAGAAAATTCTAGTCTTGTTTAACTGGAATGGGGAAAGCAGTTTTTCTAGCACCTTTGCAGATACTCTTGAAAAAAGCAGTAGGAAAATTATTGGTGCTGCATTTGTCTCTTTTTCCCTCTGTATGTGGAGCACATAGCCTGCAGCCTCTGGAAGTCTGTGATTTCTGACTTCTTTTATAAGAAGTGCTGGTCATCTCCAGCTTAAGTACCTTTCCATGAGCTTGCGTTTCAGGAGCTCCAGTCTTCTGCACTGAGTAATTTGGGTACCCTCCTCCAGCCAGTTACCTCCAGTGGTGGTAATTGTCAGGAAACCCCACACCTGTGGATGCTCCTGTCACTTCTTGGGGTCTTTGTGGTTGTCCAGGATCACACTTTCAGGCATCTTCTCTTGAGATGCCCATCAGCTGTTGCACGTGGGAAGTGGGGCAGACTCTCCTGACTAAGCCATGAAGAGCACAGGTCTCCTCCATGCACCTTCTCATGTGCAAAGCAGGGCCTGCAGCCTCACTGTTGCACCCTGAAAGAGCTTACCCAGTGCCTGTTTTGGGTTGAAGCCTGTACCATGGTGAAGAGAGGGGAATCGGGGAGAAGCCCTGCCAGCAAATGAACTGAGCCCTACCTGCATGAGGATGGGAGCTCATCAGGTTCTGTGCTGTGCCAGAGATCTGTAAAACAGGCAGCGGTTTCCACTGAGAGGTCTCTTTGTAGCCCTGGCTATATCTGTCAAAGCTTCACGTAATTCTTCTGAGATTTCTCAGTAAGTTCCCGTTAGCAGGGAAGGGAGTTGTGATTCATTGCCTTACCATGTGCACCAAGAGCAGTTTGCCAAAACCACAGTGGCTGGAAGCTGCTGCCTCCTCTAGGAGGGCTGTGCCAGGGTTGGAGCAGTGCTCCCTGTTTCCGTTGACACCAGCAGCTTCAAACACTGTCTCTTAAGGTTGTGCAATTCAAGCTGCAGTGTGGAAACAAAGGTAGAAATCTGCTGGACACACCCACTTAACTCGGATCAGCACATCACTGATAGTCCTCTTTTCTCCCCAAACATCTTTTTGGCTGTGTTCCGTGTTAGGCTCAGCTGAGCTCAGCTGAGTTGTTTGTGATAGCTCTCCAGTGCTCTCCTCCCAGCAAGAGGGTCAGAGGAAGCTCTCTTCCCCATGGAAGAGAAACAGGCTAAGGGAATCAGTTGGTAAAATGCTAAAATTCCTTTCAATCCTGGGAACAAGAAACAGTTAAGAAAGGGTTGAGATAAGAGCTGAGGGTACTGTTTGAAGGGGAGAAGTTAGTTTTTGCCCATGTTTGTATCCAGCTCACAAGCCGTCAAGTAACTACATATTTCCTTCTGCTGCTTTTTCCCTTCAAAATCACATATTGTTTCACAGTTGAAGAATGTGCTCCTGCTATTTCTACAGCACTTATTTTTTGGCACACTCAATAGGATGTCACTGCCATTGTGCTGGGTGGGTCTGAGCCGTTTGGTAATCTATGCCAGATCTATGCCTGGCTTCCTCCCTATGGTTCATTTATATAATGAACAAAGCAGGTCTAAAACTCTTGGTTTTTTGTGGTATTTCAGAACAGCTTTATTCTTGACTCTCCAATGGAATTTGCAAGTAAAGGAGTCCTACTCAGCTTTACAATATAAACCTTCTCTATTTTCCAATATTAGGTGGAGGGTGTTTTGTTTTGCTATTTAAGAACAGATGGGGTCTGGCATTCTGTTAAGTGGCAGCTGAATTCATCCCAGACACATTTCCTTGTGTTTCAGGATGAAAACCAAGAAGCATGAATCAAACTGTGTGCCACCCTCTCTCTCATGTGCACACCCTGAAACATGTGCGCTGCCAGTATTATCTCGTGTGGCTCAGCAGTAGAGTTGTGAATACTGCAAGGTCTAGAAAGGGTCTAGATCTTTGTTATTGTGAGGGAAAGCAGATCCTGGTATTCTGAAATCATTGGTAAAATCTGACAAAATGGGAGAAACAATTGTGTCATGGCAACTTCCTTGTCCAGTAATTAAGAGTGGGAGTTCACACTCCTCAACTTGTCCCTGTCTCCTGGCAGGGACAGGAGGAGATGAACTATAGGATATGATCAGCTGTCAAGATGGAATTTATTAGAGACTACTGTTACTAGCTCTTGTATTTCTGTTGACAAACAGGCATGAGAGTCTCTCTTACCACTTCACTCTGTTACAGGAGAGCATTGAGAATAATTAAGTCTTGAAGATAATCATTAATTACAGTTCAGCCATATCTCAGAAACTGCTGGTTACTCATCTGCCATAAAGTTGGTCTGTGCTCTGAACATGCCGTCTTGGTGCCTGAGATGAGTAAGGCTGTGCTCTGAGCTGATGCACTTGGCTTAGCTCCACCAAAGCAAGTAGAAGGTGACACATATCCACCAGTCTTCTGACTTTTAGATGGTCATTATGTGTCTGCTCCCAAATATGCCAGCTTCAGTGAACTTTGACTGAGGCCATACAGCTACAAGAACATTTTTCTATAACACACAGTAATTTCCATAATGGAGAAGAAACAACTTCTCTTTACATTCTCTGTTGCATTTCAGTTCTAACAGCAAACTAGAAAGGTCTCAGAAATATTCCAGAATGTTATAGGGTCTTAAAATATCTTTCCCTAGTTAAACAATATCTGATTCACTTCTTGTGTGGAAACAGAATGAAGCAATTTGTCTATGTCATGGTTTTGAACCCACTATGGACAGTGGTTTTTACAGTGGGGATTGAATAAAGACCGACGAAAATATTTCAGTTCTTCAAACTTAATCCTCACTAGCTTCTCAAAACACAACATTGAATACAGTATTAAATATTGAATCCTTGTTTAAACTGCTGTATTTGCTATCATGCTGCTTTATTTTGATGGCTTTTGATGTAATCTTGTGTAACTTTGTCAGAAATTTTAGTATTGTCTGACATGTGATCTAATTTGACCCGACAGGTACATATTCAACAATATAAATTCCACCAGGGCAATCAGTATATTGGTAAAGATAATGTTTGATCAGTGTTCTGCTGTTGAATCTAAGGATACTCTCTAAAAATTAAATGAAGCTATCATCATGGAGTAGTTGGCTGAAGTTACATGCAACTCCACCAGAATGAATTCGTGCCTTAACATACTATAATTTTACTTACTTATCTTATTTTACAGTTGTTGGAGAGGATTATAAATCAGAAAATTACGTGCAAAAGTAAAGGAATTCCACATATATCTTTGCTAACTTCTCTCCAAGATCTTTCTCCATCCTACTAGCTTCTGCAGGCAGTGTCTTAAAGTGAGCTTAAATTGCTACTAAACTCAGCACTCCTCAGTTCTTATTGAAGCCAAATTTATCTTAGTTTTTAAAATGTGTTCCATAGTGTGCACTTACATTAGGACAATGGTGTTAAATTAAGCAAGATACAATATTTGAAAAGGCTTATTAGGTAGGTACAACTGTTTGAGGAAATGCCAGGTGCAAAGATGCAGTCCAGGGAAGTGGCCACCTACATTTGAATGTGATGTGAGCGGTGAAGGTCGTGAACAGAGTAGGGAAGAAGCACTAAAGTTAGTTACTCCCTAACTCTATGATCCTTCAAAACTTAAGCTCTCCAGAAACATTCAATTGAGCAGTACTGTTAAATATAGTGTTCTGCTTCAGCTTTTCATTTTGGCTGTTACTGTTTGAATTCTCATCCAGCCTCCTCCACTCTGTCTGTCTTGTTAGTTTTCCTGCTTCCTTTTCCCTGCTCTTGGCGCTCTGTTCTTTGGCTCTCTTGCCAGCCTTCCCCCATACCCTCCCTGCCATGGAATGTGAGAAGGGACTTGCCCACTGCAGTGGTCCTGTGAAATGGGATAACAGAACAATGGGAGGGGTCCTGTGAGGGGTCAGGTATGGCACAGGTTACATCAGGTGCTTTCTCTCTGGACAGCTGAAGAGCAGCTATTTTGCAGCCTGTTTCATTGATTTGGGAAAGAGATCAGAGATGATAAGGGGTTCTTCTTTTTTCTCTTTTTACCATCCTTCGTCTCGTGATGCACCCGCATCTTATTTCTTTAAATCTGCAGCAGGAAAATAGGCAGGAGGCTGGGGGGGAAAAAAAGTTTGAGAACCATAAAGACAGATCTCTAAGAAAAAGGCAAGTTTTACCTGCTTCAGCTGAGGCAGCCTGTGAGTTGAATTCTGCCGGATTCTTTGTCCATCTCATTTTCCAACAATGCCTTTTTCTGCCGTGGACACAGTCCTCAGTTCCTCTTTTCTTTGACTATCCCCACATATTGGAGGAATTCATGTTCTCATTTAAAATTCTAGTGTTGGTGGCCTTGACTTCTTGTATTTTCTTTTCTTCAGACACTTTTGATACTTGGATGTTTATTCCTAGGCAGAGCTCAAAAATGTCATAGTAATATGAAAAGTTGTTTTTGTTTAAAGACAGTATTTCTCTGGGCTTTTTGAAGATAAAGAAAAGTTTGTAACATAACTTGAGTGTTCTCTACAGGCTCAAAAGACAGCAAGGAGGAAGTTCTGGTTATTAATAGCTTGGGGTTTGATCAGCCTTCTTGTTTTAGGCAGTGTGACACATAGTGGTTTATAGATGAGCGAAGCTTAGTAAAGCTGAGTGCCAAGGCTGTTGTCTACATCTACAAAGAGCAAGAGCAAGATCTCGCATCCAAACACACTGCAGTTAGATGTGGATTCACTTTGCTGTGCAGAGTCACCTCTCACCTCAGTATCTATGTGATCTAAGGTACCACACAGATATCCCTTAGAAAATATGCATCTAGTTAAGGCTTCGGCAAAATGATCTCCTAAGGTGATTTGAGGTCTGAGTGGTGTATCCACACAGCAAGGCTTGTGCTTTCTCCCTTAGTGCTGCTGGTGACAGAAGATGTGAAGGGACTGATGACCCTTGCAGGTGAAGGAGTTGCACTCTCCTGCCTCTGATCGTGGGAAGTGTAAGCAAACACACCTCACTGACATGGACAGACTCCCTGGTTCACACTGTTCCTGGTGATGACTGAAAAGAAGAGCTTTGCAGAGCCCTGTCTTCAGTTGTTCAAGCACAGTAAAAGAGGTGTCAGTGCCAAGAAAGGGAGACTGTTCCCTACAGGGAATAGTTGTCCAGCTGGAGGGCAAGGGGACAGGAACTCCTTGTCCTAGGTCTAATCAGGCCCAGGTAAACTGAGGGACAGCATATGCTCACTTTTGCATGCCAAAACCCAGAAGAGGCTAAAGAAAGAATATTCTCAGTATAATATTCCCTTCCCATAGCAGTGCATTAACTCTATAGTAACAAGGACTGAGAGAAAGTAAGCACCATAGTATTATTATGTTCTTTCTCTGGTAAGAAACAAAAGCTCTGACACACAGAACAATAGCCTTGCAGAGAGAAGCAGGAATATGGTGCATCATGACACTTTTGCTGTGGACATTTTGAAATGAGTAGAGACAGCATTCTTATTTTTATTGCCCTGATAATTCTATGTCTGTGGACTCTGTGAGTACATATTAAGCAGTGTTTCCAAAAACTCTAGCAGTTTCTCTCCAGGTAGAGCTCACTGTGCTTTGTTTATAGATTCTAACCTGTATGTCTTCAGGGGTCATGTAACATCACCCTGAAGATTTGCTTGTCTCTGCCCTCTTTGTGATGGGTGGGAAATGGACATCTCTAGGCAAGGTCTACTCTGTGCACCCGAGCTCAGGAAAAAAACAGAAAGATCCAGCTTTAATATTCCACTGCAGCAGCTGAGAGACCAAAGTCACCACTGCTCTGCCTGACCAGTACCACTAGTCCGCAAACTCAGTCCACTTGTAGCTAAAATGCAGGTTGATCCCAGGTCTTTCAGGTGGAGAGGGGACACACAGTATGTTTTACCTTTATGTGCCCTAGCAGTTTTTTGCAGAATGGCAAAAGCTCAGGCCCCTTCATACCACCAAGATCTTCACCCCAAAAGTGAAGCTCAATGACAGTTCAGCCAGTACTGTGGAAGGGTTGAAGGGGGCAGCATGTTTATTCTGTTTCATAGGGTTTATGATGTTCTTGGACCTAAAATTTTGAACACTTTCCACCAATATATCAGGCAATCTAACTAGTGATTCATGTTGAAACAGTTACCCAATATTTTTGTCTGAAAGCAGAGGCTGTGTATTTCTTTTTCGTAACAGATTTGTGTAGTCCCTACAACATGGAGCACAGATCCTTAGATGCACTAATTCAGTGACTGACATGATTAGTTTCTTTTAAATTATGAGTATTCATGTTGTGGTTTGATCTACTAAGTCAGTCTAATGTTTATTAATAGCTTTCATTTCATATTTGCTTCCTTATCTTTTTAATAAAATAAGCATATTACTGAATAAACGTGGTACAGTTTCACTGGTATCACCAAAAATGGACATGATGACTGAATCATGGCCACAATTAAAATAGAACAGATAAATCCGGACACTCAACTGAGCAAAACACAAGATTAATGTGGCCGATAACTTGTCAAGGGTTTATGCAAAAGATATTGCTTTGTGGTGCTTTGGCATGAGGGAAAGTTGAAAGAGACCATTTTGTTTCAATTCAGGGCTTGAGCCTGTTCTAGGCAGCATAGTGTGGTGACCTAGACAGCAAGGATAACACCAGCCCCTTCTGGTCTCAGGCCCTTGCCAAGTGAGACTGCCCAAAACAGATGGCAGTCCATCCTGGTTCGTTTAATTTGCCCTCAGCAGCTCTCTGTGAATGCTCTCTCGTTAAATCTCACTGTTGTAGCAAGTTTCTAGTTTATTGTTCATTTTTGTTACTTGCCCCTTCCACATAGCGACACAGAATCTGTCAACACAAAGGTGCTATTTAAACCCTTAACATCAGCAGTTTTTAAATTATATTCCTTCCTTTCTGCAGACTCTATACACAGCTGATGGTGGCAGACTTAGAAAGGGGGCAGGAGTAGAAGGGAATGCTTTTGGCAAATGAGGATAGCTAAGAAGTAGATATTATTAAAAGTTCCTTAAAATTCATGTGTTCACATTCACTACCGGTATGCGAAGACACCTTTTCATCATGATTAAAATAAAAAGCCTTTTAATTTTCTCTGCTTCAGGTTTTTTTTGCATATTAATATCCTTTGGTTCCCAGGACCCCTGTGATGAGCTCCAGCTGGATGTGGCAGCACAGCCAGTCTCTGTTGGAAGCTGTCTGTCAGGTTTTTGGGTGGCCTGGCCAGGCAGGAGAGCAGAGACAGGTGACATTGATGCTGAACAGAGAACTGGTGCTTTTCTTCCTGCTGTCCTGCAGTTAGTGTCCTAAACAGGCTGTATGAGAAGGAGGGGACGCACTCCCATCACACTGGTCATTAGTGAACTCTATGTTACAGTGGAAAATCCCATAGTCAAACATGTATGGTTGCTGCTTTCCTGATTAGTGGGTGCTTTTCCTGGAATTGAGTCACTCTGTTGTTGCCAGGTGTTCCTCCAGAAATGCAGATTACAGGGAGGCAGTGGGTCCATGCCAGGAAGAAAGGTGTTAATGCCTCCACTTAGGTTAATGGACATTAGTTCTGCTGACTGTGGGTCTAATGATCTAATCTGCACAATCACTGCCTTTTCTTTACAGTTGTTATTCCTCGATCTAAATTAGGAAACTAATAGTTGTAAGATCATGACTTGCTCTAATGAATTTTAACCTAGAATCACAAGTTGCTTTTGCATGTCTCTGAATAGATTGCTCTTCTAACCAAACAATTAAAATTGGAAGCTGAGCCTGTGTCCCTCATGTGTAGTCTAAACTGTATGTAATTAGCTCTTTAATTTCTATTAGAATATGAAATGGCAGCCTAAGGTTCATCAAAGACAAGACAAATCCAGTAACCTTTACAGGAGCAGCGTTAGTTCTGTGTTTGTGTGATATCAGATTGTGGTCACAGTGGCAATTTACTCAGAAGTAGTTTTGCTGCTCTTTGCAAGAACTCCAACTTCTGATTTTCCTGCAAAATAAATCCCTGTTTCGGAGCATTGATCCTTGGTGATGATGCAGAGAAAAAAAACAACAGTACATGTCAGAGAGTAGAAACCATTCTGAAAGCAGGGAGGAGCTGAGCGTGTACCCGTCTGTAACATGTGGGTTTCTGTCACTGGAAAAATCTTTTCCCCCTAAGAACAAACCCACCCCTCTGCCCCCACCTCCTTTACCTTACCTCCTTTCCAGGAACAGCAATTTAAAGTGCCACACTGGGGAGGGCAGATGGGCAGAGAGGCTGCAGAGACAGTGGGTCACCAGCAGGTTTCTCATTTGTGGAGGCTGAGCCTCGGGAAGGGCCAGATCTGTCCATAAGGCCGTGTGAAACTTCTTAGAAATACTTTCCTGTTTAACATCTTTCATCAAGATTAGCTGATTGGCAGTGCCCTGAAGGAAAGGATCAATCTAGATTTAGTAGGTGTTGTGCTTGCCCTGTGCTATATTAATACTTGTCCCTCTCCTTAATAGAGGGGGATTGGGGAATGGTACATGCGTTGGCTTCTGTATTCAGCTTCTTACTGCAATTAAGTGTTTAAAATGTCTTCTTATCCCCTGGTACTATAAATATTTAGACAGCTTATTGTATGATCATATTTATGCATGCCTCTTGTGATACAGGCTGATGAGGATTTTAAAAAAAAATGCCAAGAAACTGGGGAAAACTGAAAAGGTCCACAGGGTTCTGTACATTTCCAGGCATATGTTTGCATTGTGAGTAGCACTCTGTGGAAGTTACTATACAGCTCAACCATTTCACAGTTTTCTCTGCCTGCAACAATTACCCTACTAATAGCTGGTTTTTTTTTACTCAGACTGCAGTAACACAGGTGTGTTATCCATGTTCCAAAAACAAGAGCTGAGTCTCAGTCAGATAAATCCTAGAAAGAATGTAGGTAACAGAAACACAAGAGTGGGGGTGGTGAACATGTAGAATCAAATGATCACAGCAAAGACTAGGACAAATCTCATAATTCTAGATGGGTGCTTGGTTTTCTGTGTTTAAATACATTCATTTCCCCTTTTGTCATTGTATAAAATCAAATTAGATAAATGTATTGCCAATTCATGCAGGCTTATTAAATGGGCCTTCAACTAATGTGAGCAAAGATACCTCTTCATCTCTCACAGGAAAGATTCTAGGAAAACTT
Source organism: Calyptomena viridis (assembly GCA_013390005.1). Taxonomy (NCBI): domain Eukaryota; kingdom Metazoa; phylum Chordata; class Aves; order Passeriformes; family Eurylaimidae; genus Calyptomena; species Calyptomena viridis. The sequence goes on along the minus strand of WEIV01021537.1, from coordinate 388,370 downwards.
TAGTTTAAAAAATATTAATGGGCTTGTTTGGTTTTTTTTTTTTTTGCCCTTCACTGTAGTTGGGCCAAGGTCCAAGTCAGCCCTTCATTTCACAGTAAATAGCATCCTTATTTTAATCTAAACATGGATACTGTTATGTGTCTTGTATACTATTAAAAGTTCCATCCCATTAGCCCATGATATGCTCTTTCATGATGTTGGCCTTTGTTTTGTCCCCATTCTTCAGGGGACATCCAGAGTCATTCGACTGAGGTCAACAAAATTGTACTGACACCAAGCCAGTCTAAATGACATGTGACTCAAACACACATCTAACTCAGATGAAGTTTATTCACTGCTTGAGTTGGGTATAGATTTTTTTCCTGATCTCTCTGCACACAGATGAATTTTGTTTCCAACAGTCATCTGCTGGGAAAATAGAGATGCCGTATTTAGCACAATCTAACTCAAAGTGCAGTGAAGTGTGTAGAGACATTCCTGTTGATAACTGAGATTTAGGTTGGACCCATACAGTTTTGAACAAAATTCACATTATATTGATTAATCAAACTCTCAGAAGCAAGAACATTGTAACACCTTCCAAATTGCATGACAGCTGTTTGCAGAGGTGGCCTTCCAGCATATGGGAAAAGTGGTATCTGTCCAGCCATCTCCTGCAAATGAACCTATATCACAAAGCCAAAAATTTGTCTCTAGTGAGCATCCTCTAACCAAGGAGAAGGTAGCTAACTAACAGCTGTTTTCCAGCTGACTCAGACAAAACAGCTGCTACCAAAACAGCCATGTAGCACTCAGCATAACCACAGCCAGGTTTTTTGAAGTGCCTTCTAGGTATAAAGCCAGAACTTAGCAACACAGCATTTGTAATTTGCAGGTTTATGTGAAAGGAACGAAGCCAGCAGGAAAGGAAAAAAAAAAAAGCAAAAACAAAAACACCAAAACACACAAACCCCCAACAAAACAGAATAAAAAAATCCCCCCAAAAAACAAACGACAAATAAAACCCAACAACTAGTCAAATTCTGCTTGCACAGTAGATGCAAAAAGTGAGTTTATGTTCCAAGATGGGGAAGAAACAGAATGCCACTTCTCGCTTTTGGGTGAGCATATATACAACAGCTGTTGTATCTACATAACTTTGTGAAAGATGTGGCCACTTTTCAGAAAGCAACTTACACCAGATGTCCTCAAGGAATGAGCAATTCAGAAGTGTAATTGGAACCAAACTTTGTGAGCAGAGGAATGATCATCCAGTGCTCCATCTGTAGCTAGGAGACATACCTTGTTTTCCTACCCAGAATTTTTTGCTGGTTTGGTCTTCATTAGTTTGGTAATTTCATAGACAATATTGCCCAGGTATAACACTGGGAACATTTGGCTCCTTCAAGATCCACTTAGCTATTTGTAATCTGTGTACTCTATGACTTGCTTAGATATTAAATTGTGGATAGTTGTATCATTAAATATGGTTTTTAAGCAGCAGACAATTGATCTGGCAGTATAGGAGTGCCTTTGTTACTTTTTATTATCCTCTGCACAACAGTAAGATGAACCAAGACTAGACATAAAGAGATCTGTGGGAAGCCACTTAGTTTCTGTCTTTGTCCTGGACTGCCTACTGTATATAAAATGGGTAATTCTCCCATTTCATCTAGATTAATAGCAGTGACCTTACTTAAGTGTTTGACATGTTGTTTGTTTGTCTTTTCTAGAAAGGGAGATGCTTTGAGAATACCAAAAAAAAAAACATGAGAAAATGAAAAAGATGATCCTAAGTAGAGCAGAATTTCCACCAATTAAAAATTGTTGAGTTTTAAAGAAAAAATAATTAATTGGGAGGGAAAATAAACAAAACCTATACACTGTACTTACAAAGATATATGTTTGTAGCGTGTGTGCCAAACAGAAAAGCTAGCTCAGTTCTGTTACTGCATCCCAGGCCCTGCATACTGCATGAAAAGTGAGTGTAGCTATGAAAGGACACTGGGGTTTAGCAAGATCTGTAGTTGTCTACAAGTGATGACTTTTCTCCAGCTGTTGGGGATTAGTGGATTAGATGCCATTTTGTATGTCTATGGGTCTTAATAGGTATTTGCCACATATATATTTTTGTTCCTACTTCTGATGCTTTTGTTTGGAGACCTGTTCAAATTTGTAAATTTTGAGAAGTTAATTTTAGAATGAATAAGTCTCAATATAAAAGTAACTGGGGATATACCATAGTAATCAACAGTAGATGTAAGTCAAACTATATGCTGAGTAATGGTTTTCTGGGATGCTGCCTCTTCAGATGCTTTGGACTCTTCCTAAAGCCTCATTCTGCAGCTATGAGCTGTTTCTCTAGTTCTTCCCAGGATGATTACATATATGAAGTCACCTGGAAGGAAACAACAGATGTCAGAGGATAGCTGATCAAAAAAAAAAAAAAAAAAGAGAGAAAAAAGATATGTAAAAATAACGAGGCTAAGATCTTGAAGACTAGCTAAGTGGGAGAAAAGGAGGCCTGTAATAATAATTGCCTAGTTTTCCACAGGCTTAGGCATCTTATTTTTGGTTTCGAGATTCCCTCTTTTTGTGCCACATTATTTGAGTACCTTACTATCTGTAGCGTGTTTCTTAATACAGGCCAATGGCAGCATCCTCATTTTAGCATCATCATACAAAAATCCTCATCCATAATCACACAGAAGTGTGTGGCAGAGCACTAATGTCTCTCCAAATTTACAACAGTGTTCTAACTTTGGACACTTTCAACACATTTGTCATTCACGCAAAATGCAAGGTGTATACAGCAGCTACTGGCAGCTGGTACAAATTCATCAGTACCAGATTTGTGTCTACTGGTGTCCAGTTTGTGTCTCAAGACCTTTGAAAAGGGTCAAAGTTTCACACGGATTTTATTTGTAGTTGGTATCATTAGCTGAATCTCCTCTTGAGGTCCTTTGGTGTCTGTTAAAAAGGAGCATAGTTCAGAGGATGTCTAGGGTCTCTCTCCTTTTCCCATTTGTCTACTTCAGTGATACTTGTAGGAATTTAATTACTTTTGAGAAATCTGTGACTCCCTAGTTTGGTTGAAAGCAGCCAATTAAATAAATAAAGTATGCAGGAGAAAAGAGTTGCATGTTCATAATCAATACAATCCCATAAGCCCTGTTCCACTGGAAAGAAGGCTGAGACCTGACCTCCTCACCGTACTGCAAAGCTGTCTCACGTCTCTAACAGCAAGGATGTAGCAATAGCTAGCTGCACTAAAAATGAGCAACAGCTGAAAATTATTAATGGTGCTACAAACAAAGCACACATAAGAATTTAATACCTCTTTGTTCAAAGTTCTATATGAAGCTTTTTTCCCCTAAAGTTTTCATAGTGCACTTACATGAAATTATTTAGCCCAAATGGGCATATATGCTCAAAACACTCATAGGTTGCTGTTGCAGCAAGGTTAAATAATTTCTCATGACAAGTGAGTTTTCTTGTGGTTGTTCCCCTAGTTAGATGTGAACCAACCATGATTTCATTAATATCTTGCAGTCTTCTAGTACTAGTGGAAGTCCTGATTTGAGTAACTTAGCTTTTTGAGCAATAGAGGTGATCTCATTACCATTCAATGAGCCAAGTAGCTTTTGATTGTTAGAACTGCTAAAATTAATAGGACAATGATGGTCACTGCTCTGAGTGCTCCTGTGATTGCTTCCTGAGGGTATTACCCATGAAGACTTTCTTAACATCAAAGACCAGTTAATATTTTGTCCACTGTTGCATCATAAATAACAGCAAAGAAAAGTCTGTAATCTTGCTAATCCATTCTTTGCCAAACTGCACATTTTATAAATAAGGCAAGGGGAAGACAAACCACTCCTCTCCATTTCTCAGCATAGATCAAGTGACAGAGTGGGAAGTGATTTCCTCTGTATTCCAAAGGTTTCATTACTTTTTATAAAATACAGTGTAGCCTGTTAAGAGGAATGATAAATTATTAAACCTAAGTTACAATTCTCTAAATCAATACACGATATACATTTTGGTCACAGTATTTTTGCTCTCTTTCTTCACTTAGTAATTAACAAAATTCTGTAATATGCTATGGGTCTCCTGGGTATTACAAACAGAGAGAGTATGTGGTAATTGCCATTGAGAACCCCAAGCTAGCTATTTACTTAATGCTGATGTATCTTCATGCTTTGTCACTCCCTACAGCAGTCCTGTAATTTTGCTTTGATTTTGTACATTTTCCAGAAATCTTACTTCTAAGCTGTTTGATGGTCTTTAACAAATACATCACTTACAGAGTGCAGTAGAGCACTTGCCTCTGGAGCGCCATCTCTCGCGGGTAGGGGTTCTTTGGATAAGTAGTCTTGGCTCTGTTGTTCCTCCACAGGCTCCTGCTTGCCCTTGGTCACTGCTGGGCTGGGAACACAGCCAGACCACAGCACCACCCCTCATGGCCTTTACATCCCAGTTGCTGCAGAACCTCCTGGCAGAGGGGAGGGACAGGCTACGTGCTCAATTCCTCCCCTGCTGTGAAGTCAGAAATACATTTGAACTTGGATTTGGGAAGCCTTCCTGAGTTGAGATCCAGCCATGGCTTCTCACCTCTTTGGGTCAGCTGTAGCCAGCAGATGTGCCTCAGGAGAGCAATGGTGGGCAGCTCAGGTCTGCCCTGTGCAGCTTTTCTAATGCGACAGGGAGACATTGTCTTTTAAGTCTGTATTGGGTCTGCTTTCTAGCACAGAACAAATTTCTGCAATAAAGTGCTGGTATATTGTCTTTAGGTACCATATAGAAAAGTAGTGGTGCATACATACTGTTGCTTTTAAGAAATGGTTTTCTCTACGTTTCAAGGTGCCAAGTTGGTTAAAAGTGCCTTTGGAGGTCAAAAAGAAAACAGTTAATTTCGATTCAGCAAAATATCCCAGATGTGCTTATAACAATAGTAAAGAGGATCTGACCAGGCAATCCAGACTTCACTCCCCACATCTTTTGGGCCATTTTACATTCTATAAATGATAGGTGCAAAAGTTGTATGTATATGTAGAACAGGTGAATATGCTTGAGAGGAGGGTTTGGACTGGACCTGTCCCATTACTATTACAGAAAAATACATAGTTATGACAACACGAACTCTTCACAATGGTTAAGCCTAAGAGAAAAGAAACAAGTATTATATACAAATAATCTTTGCTTGAAATAAGTATTATTGACACAAAAAAGGGCAACTTTCTTCCCTGGGAAAAAAATAAATAGTTCTAAATAAATCTTGCTGCTTGAGGTGTGGAAAATCCCCAATGATGCCAGAAGGCTTGTAGTACAACACCTAGTACATCACCTGTCCCTGTGTAGAGTTAGTCTGTTACTGCAAGGCTACAGAAAAATACTCCACCTGGGTTCGTGAGCTCTTGAGCATTCGTGTTACAACACTGCCTTTAACAAGCAGTGTGAGAGCAGTACTGCTGCTACCAATTGTTCTGCCTTTCACACTCCTGAAAGCCTTGAATCTGGAATTATTTTGCTTCATTTGCTGAAGCCGTTGGCACTAACCTCGACTCTGAAGACATGAGATGCTAAAGAATTTTGTATGCAATGTTCGTATCCAATCCATATTGTTTCAGCTTTCTGTTTGGACAGAGCTTAGACGGTACTAATCACCTTTCTATCTCCCAAGTACAGTTTTTGCCAACACGCAGCATTAACAGGCCCCTTACACTTGATTGTGCACAATTGGAAAGCATTACGCCTCAGCATCAAAGAACATTTCAGGCAGTAAGCTAGTAAGGCAGTTCTAATTTAAATTAAAAAAGATGCTTTGGCTTAAGTGTGAGTAATAGACCTGTTCTGAAAACAATGGCTGAAACTTCTTCATGCCACGTGGCAACTGAGATGGGGAAAATGTCAAAGACTTAAACCATTCTGATCCCTAAACGATGTTCGGACAATCTTTTTCAAGTAGTCCTGTGTGTGGAATTTCTGCTTTATGGTCACTCAGAAAGTACTTGGTTTTTTCCTCCTATTCCCATATCTGTTCAGAGATGGATTCAAGCAGTCCCAAGATAAATGAAAGGGTTTTACTGAACTCCTAAGTAGGCTTTTCTAAATCTCCTATGCTGTACTGCTTGCATTAGTTTTAGATTAAGTTTATTTTTTAGATTACCCACACTGGTTCAGCAATACCTTCTAAAGCCCAAATGATGTAATAAATAATAGCTGAGGAAATGGGGAACAAGGCTCCATGAGGAAGAATCTTTTTAAAGCCTGCCAGATGTTCAGAATGGGAGATTGAATCAGGGCATGGCTCCATAAAAGGAGAAGCATAATAAGTGAAACTCATTTTATTAAATTTCTGTTCAAAAATTCCCATCATGCTTCACCACTACTAGGACCATAGTCCTGTAGGGGAAGCCATGAATTCATTAGATAGCCTGTATTTGCAGAACTACCACCTTGTCTTCTACACTTCAAGGTGAGCTTTTCTGTAATAGTTTCTATTGCTGTAATAAAAAGAAATGAGCACAAGATTCTCTAAAGTTCATAGGGAGATAATAGCATGTAAATCAAGAAGTAACTATATTAGTCATGGAAGCTGATGGAAAAAAATCCAAACTAACTAAAATAACTAACTTGCATTGATTTCAGTGGGACCAGAATGTCAGCCAGCTTCCTGCCAATGCTAATACCAGTTTATATGTCCTTATATGGGAGGAATTTGGGTAGGAGGGAAGGAAGAGAATTTACCACCTTGTAGGAGAACGAAAGCGCTTTTTTCATGACTCAGAACTTTTGGTACCCCTATTAATACATGAAAGGCTATGGCTCAGGGATGTAATTTACATTAACATAGTTCAATAGTTCTTAAACCTGAGAGCAGTTTGATGCAAGGCTCTGGAGACTACCATAGGTTGAAGGACCTTCATCTTCTGTAGAAAGCACAGGTGCAGAAACCAAAATGAAGGACTTTGACCCTAGATCAACCCAGCCCAACTTCTCGACTAAAGTTCATCCTTATTTTTTTTAATAGTCTGAAATACAAAACACACCTTCATGCAAAATAGGTAGGAGACCCAACTTACCTGACAAAACTTGCCCGACTCCTTTCCTTAAATTCCCTTTGTAGGAGTGGAGTGGGAGGAAGCAAGAGAAAGACATAGACACACACAAAGTTGGGAGCAGACTCTGAAATTTAGGCAGGATTGTTCTTCTGAAGGACACAGAAAGAAGGGAAGTCACTTGGGACTCCTAATGTTTGGGGTGGTATCAGTACATGCCTTGTGCCTTCACCCTTATTTTGCTTGTGGCTGTACATGGTTTTGGCACACTGCGTAAGACAATAATACTGTATTATGTTATTATCTTATTCTACTATATTATATAATACTGTACTATTTTACATAGTGCCACTATTGTTTGATGGAGGTAAAATACTACAAGCCTGGATTTCTCCTTCCTATTGTAATGGGAAGCAGCAGCTCTACACATTCACTTCTATAGATGCCTTTATCAGGCAAGATTAAGAGAAAAAGGTATCATTAGTCTAATAATGAGTCTGTGAGCTTTTAGCAATTACATTTTCTCCCTAACTTGTGCCTGGAAAGTGCCAGGTACCTATAGGGAAAGAGATTATGAAAGTAAGTTGTATTTTTCTCACTAACCTAATGAGTACAGAAACATACAGAGACTGAGTTCTCTTGGCTAATTATTTAGTCAGAAATCACTCTGGTTGTCCTCGCCATGAAACCAAGAAACAGAGGGAGTATAATAAATAGAAATTGGTGTCTCTGACCAGGAAAATATGTCACGGTTGGGTGGCATAGGCCTCAGGACATGCTATGTGGAAAACTGCATTTAAAGCAACCACAAAACCAAATTTAATTAAAATTTTAATAACATTTCAAGCAGAATTTCTAGTTTATACACTATATGGCTAGCTGAGTAAAGTTATGTTGTACAAATCTTCTTCCTTGTTTTAAGAGTTATTAAATAGCTAGAAGAATTTGATTGCTTTTGCTTTTGTTATCTGTCTTTACTCATTCATGAAATTCAGGTTTGGGATATAAATCATTGCCCAGATTGAGAATGAGCTTTTCTCTTTTCTGGCAATTAAATGTTATCTACTGTAGTTATACAGTACTGAAAATTCATTTCAATCCTCTGTAGAATTTCTAACTGCGAGCGTCCCTCCTGGATCCCCTCCCCTTAGGGGTGTTAGTTCATGTATGCTTGAGAAAATCAACTCTAAATAGACATAGCTCAACTGTTTAGTTAAGAAAATCTAACTTATTAACTACACAACACCCCTGAGACTGGAAATACCTCTTCTTGCACAGTAACAGGGGTACTGCAGAAGCACTATTTCAGCTTTTTCCAGTCTGCTCTAACAGCCCTTAAATCTCACTTAGAAAATTAAAGGGGAATTTCAAGTGTGCTTTATCGAAAAAGGGTTTCATTTTTGCCTTCACTTATAAAAAATTACTAACCTAAGAACTTTGATATTTTGGAGCAGGTCTGGAGAGAAGATGCCCCATTTTCATGCAACCTCTGTCCTGTCACCTTCCACAAACACAGTTTGAGTGGTTATTTTGTTCCCGGCATGCAGCAGAAGCAGCTATTGTTCACTAACCAAGGTGTCTCAGCCCTGTGAAAGCCATAGGCCTCATATCTTGAGAGCCATCTACTGGCACCTTGTCTGTTATCAGCATATTGCATATCCACACACCCTACTCAGTTACAGAGCTGGCATGTAGCAGATTGTACATCTTTCTGCTATGATGGAAATAAGAACTATTTAGAGCAGTCTAAGTTCATAAATCATCCGCAGGGGATGTGTTGGAGTCCTCCTTACACCAGACTCCTCCATGCCCTGTCCGTCAGTGCACAGTAAGGCAGGGACTAATGCAGGGTGGAGTTGCAGAGAACATCTCCTAACTGCTATGTATTTGTCCTGCACAGCATTTAATAGTAATTGCCTCACTCCAAAGCTGTGGTATGTTTTAGGAATCAAAGGAAAAACAAGTGGTGAGGCTGTATTCTGGGAAGAGTGTGCCATTTCCATAGGAAGCAAAAGCCTTAGCCAGTTCTAGTCTGCTTCTTCCCTGCTCACCAAGCAGGGACTGAGACCCTCCACTAGGGCTGCAGCAGGAGGAAGGTGGACACTCAATTGAAACAACTTGTGCCAGAAGGTCCTGCTTCTCCCAGTAGCATGGGACCGTCGGATATCAGGGTGCATGCTGTGTCCTGAAACCTCACAGGACAGGGTCTGGGAGTGGAGGGGGTTCAGCAATGACATGGATCACCAGCAGAAGGAAAAATAGTTGAGAGGTTGCAGGCAGGGAGGAGTAACTTCGTGGATATCACAAGTGCAGAGATACCTTGTTCACCTTCGGTTTGGGCTTCCCAGTATTAGTAGATGCAAAAGCCACTTTTCATGTGTTGGGCAGTGAGTACCCAGGATGCTTTCTGTTTGTGTGTCACAAACCTATGAAAAATTACTCTGTTACTATTTTCAGAGTAGCTAGGAATGGTATTTAGGACTGCGTTCTGCCTTTAATTTCTCTTTGTTTAAATGGAAGCTATTAAACTTTCCATTTAAGGCAGCAAGGAGTTCTGTATTATTTCAGAGCTTTACTTGCTGTACTTCACAAATATTTTATTTTTTTATAAGTTAACATTTATATATATATCATTTGATATCAATGTTTTAGCTACTGAAGCATCTTCATTTGCATTTTTTACTGTTTTGAGTTGGTATGCCTTCAAACAAAAGTAACTATTATTTAGAAATTGTCTGACTGATCATAAAAAATGTTTCTATCATATGCAAGCAATGACATTTTGAATAAAAATTTAATTACATGGAGTGAACTGTTTTCAAGTTTCAACAATACTTCTCTGTTTTGCTGTTTTGTTTCATTTGAGGTAAAGTTAAATACATGAGCGATAGCCTGCAAATCAGATAGGAGATTAGCGTGGCTTGATAAAACACTATGTCTGGCTAAGTATTGGTGCCATACTTTAAATTGGAAACAGTATTAATTTTCCTTAGAACATCATCTCTGAGCTTGCTGTTGGCAGTCTGTTGTATACAATCTCAGTACTGACAAAACATCCCTTTCAAATCCTGAGATAGAAAATGCCAAATGATGTTTTTCAAAACTAGTTCTTCTGGGCCTCTCTCTTCTCAGACGTGGAATCTAATTTCATAATACATAAATCATTAGTTTTTATGTGTGTGTGTAAAAATTTCTGAGGGTACTGACTTTTTATCTTTTGCAAATCTGTTATACTTAATTTTCAGTGACGCTCCATTCCCAAGGACAATCAGAAATGCTCATTCTCTGATCTGAGACAAGCCAGATGAAGGCTGTCCATCAGGCTGTCACTGCTTAGAGAACAGGACCACACGACCACTCTGGCATAGCCACTTTGGCACGATACCATGACAGAGTAGTTGAACTTATCTTAGTAATCACCTTGGGTGTGCTCTTTCTGCTCAAAAGCCTTGTTTGAGACAGATAACAGTGTCTTTGGGTGCACGCTCTGGTATCCACCCCGTGTGCCCAGTTACTGTGTCAGGGACACTCATACTGGCAGTGCACGCAGCAGTCAGACATTTTCCATTGATGCTTCCCATAACTAGGGGCACCGATGTTGGATTTCTATCCCTACACAAAAGGAAAACATGGACAGGCTGTTATCTGTTAGAAAGATTTAGCAATGTATCAGGAGACATGGAACAGGGCTTACAGGTCTGGGCTGGCACAAGGTGCTTGAATACTAAATGATTGTTTATTGTTTCATAATACATGAAGTAGGAGTATCAAATGATGATACCAGGTGCCAAGTTTAAGAAAGTTATCTTCTCACACAGTACGTGAAGCTCATGACCACAGGTCCTCCTGGTTGCTGTATGTTTTTTTGTGGTTCATGGGAAATTCATGGAAATAAAGCCTGTCAGGAGCTATTAGCCACAGGGACACTAACTCTTGTTCCTGAGCAGTCACAGCCTCCAGCTGCCTGTGAGAGTACAAACACCACTATAACCTTGCTCTGATCTTCTACTCTTAGCTAAATGTCAGAGGAACCCATATGAGATATCAGCATAGTGTGTAGTGTCTTCCACTGGCCTTCAGCAATGCTGCCTCTCACAGGAGATGACATACCTCCTTCACTGCATCTCTTGAGCAGCTGAGTAGTAACATCTACCTGTCTTCAACATCTGCTGAAAACAAGCTGAAATGGCTCATACCACTCCATGATGTGCAGTACTACATCTGTGTGTGGTTGAGCTCCTTCCTCTACAGACAGACACAGTTCAGGTGTTTCTGCTGACAGCATTGAAAAGCGGAGACAGGAGGGATCACTCAGACTGCTTGGGGTTTGTTCAGTTTAACTATTAATTTGCCTTGGAGGTTTGCAGGAATTGTATCTAGATAGAAGGATGCTCTGTGGTCAGTTGAGGTGAGGTGAATGCAACTTTGTAAGCTCCACCTTAATATAAGGTGAACCTAAATGTTTCCGGAGAAATGCCATGTGAAAATGCTGGTTTATGTCTCTGGTTGTTTTTCTTTTTCATCAAAACAGATTTATTACCTGCTAGGAAGAAAAGCAACAACTACAATTCCAATGAGGTGAAGTAGATAGAAAAACCAATGGTATACTAAGGCTGCACTTTCACACTATAATCCTTTCATGCTCTTTATTTTAAAAACAACTCTAGACAAAAGAGTCCAAAGATAGAAAAGAAATAATAGATGGATGTTACATTGCATCAGACATACGAACTTGTTCACATGGCAAAGAAACTGTTGTGAGACAGGAATGATGTCAGCGAAGAGATGCTCTGGGTTTTCTCCTTGCAGGCCCCAGTTCTGCATTTCCATTCAATACTGTCCTGAAAAAAGAGCTGCAAAAATAAAGCTGAAGCATCTCCACAACAGTAAAGGTTCCCACCACCACCTCTTTCTGTATCGGAGTCTTTGAAGGGCTTTCAAGCCATTTAATATGTTGTAGTTCTGTCTGTCTTGGGAGATGGGGGTGATTTCTACTGATGGTAGCAAAATGTCCAGTGCTACAAAGGTGCCCATAAGAGCATAAGCTCTTTGTAAATCAGTCATAGAAAAAGACTGTTAAGTTGGCTAACCCTGGTAGTAAAACAGAGTTATGAATTTCTTCTTCTCTTCTGAAGCTGTTTTGTTGCTCTTCAGAAATAAACACTGCTGAATAACCATGACTTTATATAAATAATACACTCCCTCCTACAAGCTGTATGGAATATTAAGACTCCAGAATGGACTATAAACAGATATATAAATCTTTAGGATCCATGCATTTCAATCCATCTATTTAAAACTGAAGGTAAAAGGATCAGAGTATTTATTTGCATTTTCCGTGCCCTTTGTGCAATTTTTTCTGACATCAATTTCATGTGTGGAGCAGCACAAAATAGTGTTCCAGTCTATATTACAATACTTTGTTCTGTTTCTTGGTATGTGCTGGCACGTTCAGTTGAAAGCAAAGAGTAACACAAGACAGCTTTTTTGGCATAACAGGTCACCAAAGTAGAGGAATGTTTCAGTCAAAACTTAAAGTGTGAGACACATTGCTTTAAGGCAAGTTGTTTTTCAGGCAAAGCTGAGACCTTTCTTCATCTTTATACATGAGAAGTCTTGCTCTGAAGCAGTTAATTACAATGAAAAATATGGCATGCTTTTCTCATAACTGGCCATGAATTGTATTTGGATTATGTACTTGTTCCATTGAACAACAAGAGCCATATTTCTCTCACAAGTAAGGGGGGGAAAAAGTCTGTCAGTATGTAGATGAATGCAATCTACTTGTTGTTTTATAGACCCAAAGGATCCCTGAGAGCATTAAAAATCCATGTGATATCCAAGAGTGGTATACTTTGCATTGAGATATGTGATTTAGCTGAAAGCTGTATAAAATCTGTAAAACTGCATGTAGGCAAAGAGCTCCCTACTGCCTGTGCATTCGAGTGAAACCATGTGTGCTTTTCCTGCACACATGAAAAATAGATGATCATAAAATCTGCTTGAGATTCACAAACTTCTGACAGAAACACGTGTCTAGGCTAAGTCTGCCAACTTTTGGTCAAACCAGGCCTAAAAACACACAGATCTGAAATAAGCATTGTTCTTCCATGGTGAGGGGAGAAACTCCAGCTTCATACATAGCAAGTCCATACAGGCTGTGTGTCATTTGCTGGAATAGTTAACATCCTTTCCCTCTGAGCCGAGTCTTTCAATTAGGAAATGGGCTCACAAGCCTTTTCTGGTGGGGTCTTTTAAATCAGACCCAATCTTTTGCCTACAGGAATTGCCACTGAAAATAGGTAACTCCCACACTCCATTCTCTTTAGTATTGGCCGAGAGCTTATTTAGGCAAGTCTCTTGTAGGTTAAATAGGGTTTTTTTCTTTTTTTTTTTTCCTAGGAACTAAGACTGGTGGTGGTAGCCTGCAGTAGCTCACAAACATGGTATAGCTCTCCTTCTCTCAAAGATTGTGTAGCGGGGTTTGGGTTTGTTTGTTTGTTTTCAGTTCTGTAAATGTTTGTTTCATAAACATGCCACGATTTGGTGTCAACATGGAAGAGGCTGACTCAGATGTCCCTTGTACATTTGGTGGGATTTGTTCTTAGCAGCTGTGGAACCTTATCCTGTTCTTTTAAAGACATTGTTCATAAATATTAGCTGAACTGCAAGAAGCCTTTTTTCATTGATATTCTTGACCAAGATTATCTTCCTGGGGCCTTTAGAGACATCAGGCATGGGGCATAAAGTGTTTTAATATAAGCATCCACGAACTTAGCTTTATAGTCTTTGGATAGACAGAAAAGAATGAGAACGGGTGTTGTGTACCCATAGCTTGTGTTGTTGAGGAGGTTTTGGTACACTCATCGGTACCATTTGCTTCTCCCAAGTTCTGGGGAACTTTTTGAAATCTGCAGACTTCCAAGAGCAGCACAGCCAAGATATAATACAAGTGTGAATAACTGAGGTTGCGTAATTCATCGCTAGTACACCGTCTCCTAGCCAAGCACAGCAACAGAAGGCATTACTCACAGACATGGCTACACGGGACTGGGATCAGGTGCAGTCTGGCCCCAGGCCTCCACTGCCAGCTGCTTCTGCCCAGTTCTAGCTCAGGGAGTGCAGTGCACAGCCAGGACAGACCGTGCCCTCACTTGAGATCTCTGAGAACCTGAAACATCTCAAACAGGTGCTTTTCATCTGGGAGCTGATCTCTGAACACTGGCACATGTGGCATTACCACATGTATTGCACAAAACTGTGTCAGTATCAGCTGCCCTCAAAGCCTCTCATCTGCCTGTTTCTTGAGTAGAAGCATCTCAAAACAGCGCAGGCCTCAGAAAAGCTGTAAAAGTAATGGGTTTAATACCCGAAATGTAGTCTGCCCTCACCACTTATTAGAAGAGCTCTTCCAACAAGAGTTGAGATTACTTTTGCTGGTTATCTGGCATTGGAGCCAAACATGTAGCCACAAGGAACCGTGGCGGTATTTCACTGAGAAGATGCTGGTCGCAATTTATACCTCACACTAGCATAACACTGTCTGTGTGGTTTACAAGTAGTAGTTTTTGTGTGGTGGTGAGATGGGACAGGCACATCAGGGAGTACAAGAATGCAGATATCAACTAGCCTAAGTGTTAAAGTGTAGCTGGGAATAATGTGTTACTGAGAGATTGTGTGTGCAGAGTTGCATTAAGAGGGTAGAATCCTTTGAAGCTAGGAACTACATGAAAAAATGATTGTATCTCAGTCTATAATTCAAAAGAAATTGCTAGAGAGAGTAATTGAGAAAAGTGGCTCATGGGTCTAGCTGTCCCTTTTGGAACAGTCAGATGTATTTTTATCATAAAAATGTTTTTATAAGTAAAGTTTTCATATCAACAATGAAAATCTTTCTAAGAAAATACCAGTGCTAGTCAAAGCAAAACCATACTACCATGCCTTAAGCAGATTTCCCTTCAGATAGTTTCGAGTTCATAGTTCAAACATTGTGTTTGGCAATTACAGGACCTCTGGTGGAGCTTCCATATACCAAAGTCTGAGAACAAGTATACAAATACAGGGTCTCCCTTGTGTCCCCAGGCAGTGACTGTTGTGAGAGTGGCTGAAAACAAAGCAGGGTAAACGTTAGTCAGAACTGTGTCCCTGAACCTCGATTGTTGCAGTGTTATAGGGCACTCTGGGGAGAACATGGGCCACAGCTGGGCTTCTCCTGCTGTATTTAATGACTGTGAATGCCGGGTACACTTGTAGTATCATCTTGGGCATGAGATACTGTAACAGGAGGGATACATCAGAGAGGGTCTGGCGGCTGTCTGGGAAAGATTGACCCAGCAGTTTCATTCTCTGTATTATCCGGCTAAACTTGTTTAAGGATGAGGCCAGCTGTGCCTTTATGATCTATAGCTATGTGAAAATGAAGGGGAGTTGGGGTGAAAGAAGGGAGGACAGCAGAGAAAAGGAGAAAAACAGAATAGAAACGGTGAGCCATGATAGTTGCAACCAGGGGAATGTAGAGCTGTGAGACCACATAGGAGAACCAGGGAAGTGGGAAGAAGAAACAAGGTGGGGGAGCAAAAAGATAGGAAGGGAAAGGAGGACACAGCTGAAGCTGTGTGACTGTGGTACCTGGCCAGTCAAGACACTTTTTCTTTTTAAACATCTCAGTGGTCTGTCAAGCAGAGAGCTGAGTTTTAGCAAGCAATGGTGAACATGAGAAAGAAAAAAACAAAACAAAAACAAGTTAAAAAGGAAGAGGGGAGAGGGGAAACAGAAAGAATATGATAGTATATGGAATAACATAATGGCATGAAAAGTGAAGAGCTAAGGGGAAAGAAAAAAAATTGTCTGGCACCAGGTGCTCAGCTGGCAGATGCTCTTTAAGCCCACAGAAGATGGAGAAGATTCAGTGCAACCACTAGCAGGCAGTAAAAATTAGTATTTTCTTTCTGCTAGGTGCTGCTTAAGGCTTGATTAGCGAATAGAAAGCAATAGGGACAGATTTGTGTGGATCTTCATAAGAGCTTTAGCACATATTGGAATGTGCAAATGGGTACCCTTTAATTGTAGCAAAGGCTTCGGGAATACAGGTGGTTAGATGAGGTCAATACAAATAGAGGCGTGTGGGCATAGCCGGGAGCAGATGTAGATCTACGAGGAAGAAAGGAGGCAGAAGAAAACCTGGTTTAGAGCTTATGGAGAAGCTATATAGGAATTAACTGAGCATGAAGTATTCCTTGGCTCCCACCCACTGCGCCCCCATATGAGGAGACAGTAGTACTCGTGTATGGATTTGTGTGGACTTCTCAAACCGTGTTTGCATTGAATATGTCAGCCAGTATTTTTAAAGAGTAAGGTCTAAATCTTTAACTTAGGAGTCGAAAAGGAGGCAGTACTTTCGGGAACAGCAAACTTCCAGCAGGGCCTCCTTGCGCGCATTCGAGGGGTCTGCAGGCCCGCGAGGGAACCGTGCCTATTCCCGCCCGCTCGGCCGTGCTGCCCCGCGGCGCCGCCGGAGCCCTCGGAGGTGCCGAGCTGTGCCCCGCGGGNGAGCGCCCGCCCCGAGCCCCGCGGTCCTGCGCTGCCCGACTGCTCCGCCGGCGGCTCCCACCGCGGAGTCCAGAAAGCGCTTCCCTGCTGCCGTCTGCAGAAACTGATCCGATTTTTTTTTTATTTTCCGGTCTAACGCGTCCTTGTCGCCACAGCCGCCGGCCGCCCATCCCACCGGCGGCACGGCCGCATGTTAAGCACCGGTCGGGGGACGAGGGGGTCCCGTTTACCTGACAGGTGTTCGTCGGCTTCGCTGCGCCCGGGCGCCGGGCGGCGGCGATTCCGGAGACGCACGGAGGAGGGGGCAAAGTTGGGCCGCCCCGAACCCTGCGGCAGGGCCAGGGCAGGGGCTGGAGCCAGCAGGTCCAACCACCGACTGGACAGGGAGGGTGTGGGGGACACTGCTGCTGTGTTCCCGCCGCCCGGGGAGAGAGGTCAGTCCCCACCGACCGTCCTGACGACCGTCTCCTAAAACTGAAGCCCCAGAAAGGAGGAGGGGAGGAGGATCCGCGGCGCAGGGCGCAGCGGGGGAGGTGGCTCCCGCAGCCCCGTGGCACATCGCCTGCTGGAGGCGGCGGGATGCTGCTGCGGAGCTTCGCTCCGCGCTCCGAGGGCGTGCGTTAGGTGTGTAGGGCAGA
The DNA here is from genome assembly GCA_013390005.1 of Calyptomena viridis. Classification (NCBI taxonomy): domain Eukaryota; kingdom Metazoa; phylum Chordata; class Aves; order Passeriformes; family Eurylaimidae; genus Calyptomena; species Calyptomena viridis. The sequence continues at coordinate 371,143 of WEIV01021537.1, read as the reverse complement.
GCAGCCCTCCGTGCCACCGTGATGGTGCATTTTCCTCCCGCTCCGTAGCGAGGAATGTGGGATGGTGCTGCAGCCCAATAAGACCTTGCCTTCCGAGGCTGGGCAAGATCTCCCCCTCTCTCTTCTCCCTGCTTTCCCCGCCGTGTTCGCTTCTTCACCTCGCCGGCCCTGTGCCCGCTCCAGACCCCACAGCCTTGATGGTGTTTTGTTTTCCTAACGTCGCATCCGCGCGTGATTAAATATCGGCACTCGAGTGTGCGGTCGGTAACTTCAGCAGCGCCCGGGCGTGTGTGGTGGGGGGTGTCTGGGCTACGCGTGCCTGTCCCAAGGCTGAGCCTGCCACCTGCGGCTCGGCGCCGGCCGGGGCCGTGCGCGCACATGTACGGGCGCGGAGAGGCACGGCGCTGCCCGTC
>WEIV01021537.1:238545-370140 GCA_013390005.1 Calyptomena viridis | reverse complement strand
CCAGGGCAGAGAGCGAGCGAGCCCCGGCCCCGCCGGAGCGCGGCTCTGCGCTGAAACGGGGCAGCTCGGCAGCTGGAGTGGGGTGCGGGGAGACGGAGCCCCGTGTGCGCATCCTGCGGGCGGCCGCTCCCGTGCGCACCGATCGGAGAGCAGATGGGGGTATGGACACCGGGAACCCGCTGCCCGTTCCTTAAAGTCGGGCTGACCTTTATAATGAGTTTCCTATGTAGGTCAGCAGCCGGTCCTTCTCCGATGCACAAAATAACTGGGAAATTAGACTGTCGTAGCCTTTTTAGGGAAAGAGCGTTATTTGAGGTACTGTGTGCATTGTACGTAATGTGTTAGATCGGGGGGAATTTGCAGAGTGAGCTCTTCGTTTTAAACGTGTAGTGATATGGTTAAAAGCGCTCGAATGTTTTTTTTAAAAATCAATGGATTCAGATCTTAATGGCTTTGGAGTCTGATATAGCTGTTTTGTTTAATACCTTGCTGCACACTGTTGGAGTGGGAAGTCAGCTAGTGAAATCTGAAATTCATGCTTGTATTCGTGAACTGAATCTTCAGTCAGATTTGTTGGTTTTTCCTGGAGAAAATGAAGGCAAGGGCTATGTTCACTCAGCGGCTTGTGGGGAACCTGGCACTTCTCCTGTTAACTTAGAGGTCATCAATCTTCATTGGGATCAGGCAGACCATCACAGAAAACACACAGCCTGTTTGTCTTTATTATTGGGGGCTTTGTTGTGTTACAGGCTGGAGAAGTTCCAATTTGGACTTTTGTCCAACAGATTTGTGATCGGATGGGGATAAGTTGATGACATTTCCGAACCAGAGCCATGAAATAGCATAATTACCAGGTGACTTTTGAGGAAACCAAGTCTGTGAAATAGAAAAAAAAAGGTGTTTGAGGTAGTGGAGAATATGAGCTAAGAGAAACACCAAGGGAGAAACAAGAAAAAAAGTGAAAAACTGAGGACAGGGAAGGACAAAAGAAAATCTGGACTCTGTCATTTCAGCAATAAGGTTATAGTGCTGTGTGCGTTAAAATGCAATCATCTCGTATTGTTCCTCTTCTTAGACCAAGGCTGACTTTTTTTTTTCCTCCTCTTTACATTTGAGGTTACGATGACAGAGAAAATGATCTGTTTCTCTGCGACACCAATACCTGTAAATTTGATGGGGAGTGTTTAAGGATTGGAGACAGTGTGACTTGTGTCTGTCAGTTCAAGGTAAGACGATTGATATTTTGTTCTCTAATTTGATAATGAGAATACAAATCAAGGATTACCCTTTATTACCTATCACTTGGCAATTTATGTATGCAGAGAAGTTAAAGGGAAAACCTGGCAGCATATATAAAAACCGGCAGGAGAACCAACTGGTGTCAAGAAGGCATAAGTTTCTATGGGAAAGTGGAGATGCTGTGGCTTTAAATATTCCTTTGGGACTGCAGTTTCAGGTTGTACATTTCTGGTTTTTCGTCTCTGCCCTTTTAACAAGGATTTAGAGTCCTTTCTAAATTCATTTCTGATACAGATCATGGCTTATTGTATTCGGAGTTCTGATCTAGTTAAAGAAATGGATCTGTAATGTGCTTATGCAATATTTTCAGGAAGGGCTGCATAGTGACAATGCTTCTGCCTGTTTATCTGCCCAGCTGATCAGATTAAGGAACAATCCCTCTGTTCCAAAATGATGAACTTCCTTTAGGTTTTATATAGTTTTAGAAGAGCTATTACTGAGTAGTAGGGGTTTTTCCTTCTGTTTCTTCTCTCTCCCTCTCACAGTTACATCTAAACCTGAGGCATTCTCAAAGTCAGACAATTTCATTATGAAGGATTCCATTTAATATGTTTTAGCCAACTCACAAAACAGCTGGGCTTTAAATAATGACCTGAATAAAAACTGAACAAATTAAAGGAGTTTTAAGCATATACCAGCACAGGGTTGTATGTATGTTTATGCCCCAGTGTTTTTTTGCATTTTAATGTGTATTCGTGAAGTTGTGAAACTTACAACATTGATTTGAGTGTTTACAGTAGAGCAGGCCAAATAGTGCACAGTTCAAGATCGTGCACATCTGTAATGATTATGTTAATATTGAGATTTGATAGACTATTCACTTTGGAGCATGACAAGTACCGTTTGTATTTCCAGAGCCAAATGTGTCTTCAGAGAAAAAACCCAAGTGATAAATTCCTTCATTTAAAACAAAGAAGGAATTTTCTCTAATAAGAGCAAGATAGTTACTTTCTGAAGTGCTTGCGTTTCCCATGTTGGAAGAGAATTTATATTGACCATGGGAGGTTTTTTTTCCCATTTGCAGTTTGCATGCAATCAAAAATTCAATGTGAGAATGCTCTTTGGAGCATTTGCTTTGGCTCAGCATATTCAGTGATCTGAGGGCTGGTCTATTTTCTCTTTCTAAGAAAAATCTGTAAGGCAGTGAAAAGTCTGTGACTTGTCCCATTGCCTGGTGGAAAGTGAGGGCAGATGTTTTGCCATGAGCATTGGGAACTTAGAGCAACCACCAAGAGTGCTTGGGTCTTGTCTTTTGTCCTGGTTTGGTGTTGCCATTTGGCATAAAACAGTGGACTCAGCCTGGAAGTTGCAGATGTTGCTATCAGCAGGGAAGAAGGCATTGGGAGCACTGTTCTTCCAAGGCAGGATGCTAGTCCCGGGTGATTTTGGGTAAATGAAGCTGAGTAAGCCTCTCCAGGCTGTCGTCTCCTCTTTGAGAGGTGGACACTATAGGTATACTGAGTTTAGCAGTTTTATAGGGGGCAGTTGAAACAGATTTAAGGAAATCAGATGATTGGTATATGAATATGTAAATAAGATCTAAAGAACAAGTTGTTTCTGATCACTAGGAAATGGTTTGAAATCAACCGTAATCTTTGGTTTCAGTGGCCTTTGGATCAGGCCCTGTAACCACTCAGAGCTCTTTGCCTTGATATGAGCCCTCTGTGGAGCCGCAGGGCTGACTGTGACCTTGGAGGGCAAATTACCTGTGGCTGATCCTGTGCCAGCGCTGCGAAGGGCAATGTGGTGCCGGGGGCTTCTGTAGTCAAATGCGTGTGCTTTGATACAGGCAGAGCTTGGGGGGATGTTAGCTTCTCTTGTAACATCAGTGGACAATGTGACAAGCCAAAAAGATATGCCACCAGAGTAGAAAATTAATTTCTAGTGCGGTATTTGAGGCTGGCTAAGTGAGAATAGACAAGGATGGAAAGCTAATTTTGCCTCTGTACTGTTGAAAAGTCATGGGCTGGCCAGCCTGTGTTTTGAGGGGCTGGGGAAGGCAGAAATGGCTGGCAGGGCTGCTGCAGTCTTGGTTTGGGCTTTTTAAAATGAGAATCACAGATGCATCATGTCTGTCCAAGTGGAGTTAAAATTAGGGTGAATATGGTGAGGCTGCTCTGGAACATCTGAGTTAGGCTTCCTTACCTGAAAAACCAGAGGGCACGTGCTGATAAAGAGGTTCCTATCAGCTGGTTCTCTTATCATAGTCTACTGTGACTCCTCAGAATGAGACATTCATTGCATTGGAAAACACCATATCCCACTCTGATCAGGAAGTGCACACCCATTCCCTGTTCAGGGCAAGCCCAGACTTTGGTGCTGGTGAAGAGGCAAGGCACTGGGATAGTGCTGGTTTCAGCAGGGGGGCTGAGCGTGGGAAAAGCCAGTACCCTTTCCTTTCCTCAAACTCAGCGAGTTCAGCTGAAGGTGTAGAGCTGCGCTAGCAGGCATGTGGTTGGAGACAACGATTCACTGGGGTCTGTACCCATTTGCCCGAAGCCATAGGTCTGGCAGCTGGAGCTCTTCCCTCTTACATTTCATAAAAAAATATACCGGGGTATTTCCATCAGTGTTTTTTCTCTTTAGTCACAAGGACTCTGGACAGTCACTGTTTTTTATATGAGGAAGGAGTCCTGTTTTCATGCATGTTGAATCTCTCATGTGCTTCAGTGTTTGTGAAGCTGGAACATCACCTGTCCAACTTGCAGCTTTGTTATCTTTCTGGAATATATTTCTGTGCTACTTGGTTCAAGATTTAGGTGGCATTTTGGGAGTAGTTAATCCATGAAAGTAGGAGGAAGTCAAGCTTTTAACAGTGTTACCAGGAGGAGGAGTTATGCAGATTACCATTTTCTTTAGAAAAGAATCCTTCTGCTTTCAATGCCCAGCACTGACCCAAACACTTGCAAAGCTGTTTTGTCCCTGGCTGTGACGGCAGGCACTGGAGGGCTGCAAGTGCTGAGGAAGGCAGCCTTTGACTGACATTTGGCTGAATTGGATGTGTCCACTTCCCTGCTCGACAGCTATTTTAAAAACTTGCATGTATAAGAGAGAAGTGGACAGTGTGGCACTGTGCTGCTGGGTTTAGAGGGAGTTTTAATATGGATTTCCCTGAGTGCTCAGTCAGTCTTTACTTAGAGGATGTGGAATCATTCCTGTGTCTAGGGCTTAGTCTGTTGAGCTCTAAACCAATGACAAAAATATATTGCTAGACTGAGGAAACTGACTTTCAATGTCTAACGTTCTCCAGTATTAGCAAGAAGTATTTTATGACAGTGAAGAGCTGGAAGGACAGGCTTCAGCGTGGTCAAGTACAAGAGTCTAGCTCCAGTGGGTTAGGAACAGCCTGGTGACTAACATCACAACCTTCTCCTCAGTGGTCTTCTTTTCTTTCCTGAGTAACTTCCACTACAGTTTCAAGTTCAAAGCCAAGGCAGGATCCATCTGGAAGATATAATTTCCCTTGTTCCTTGTGGTTCTCACCTTTTCTATCTGAATACCAGTTTTTCAAAGGTGATGGTGGGCAGCAGATGAAGAAATACATCTTCGTATTATATCTTTGAAAGAAATACATCTTTGATCAGCACAGTTGGAGAAAGAAAAGGCTACATTACCTGTGCTCATCATGGAATATCCTCTGCCTCCATTGGCCAAAGCCAAGCTTGACTGGGGCAGAAGCCACAGGAGAGATGGGGAAATTCTCTTCAAAGAGTTGATGCTTCCTGGAATCCTGGTGTCTCTCAATTGCATTTTAAAATTGTTAAGGTTTGGGAGAAATTCCAGGCTAGCTCATGATGGAACACTCCTTTCTGTGGATCAGGATTTCACTGTTGTACAGCCGCCTGGCCTTACAGTTCTGCAGCTGAGTCAGTGTAAGATCGTCCCCTTGCTCTGGGAAAAACCAGCAGAAAGTTGCCACTGTGCTTCTTGAGCAAAGACTCCGACATTGTTTCTACATGTAACAAAGCCCTCTGAGCTACTGCAAGCCAAATTCCACACAAATCCATGTGTCACAAACAGATAGTATATCTAAAGCGATGATTTAACAGCGGTGCTTTAAAAAATAATGCATTATTGTGTTAATTGTCCTGGTTATGTATTCCAGATCAGCCTCCAGCAATTGCTGTTGAGCTTCTGGATGAAACTGGCATTTTATGCTTGAAACATTGCTCAAATTTGGAACATAGTGGTGAAAGTAGCCTAGAAACACTTTTATTCAATTGTTTTAAATCTCTGCGTGGAGGAACCCTTTTTTAGGAGCAGGAGGAGAAAATTTCTACTGTTGTGGCTGCTGGTTTTCTTCCTTATTCTGAGGGAAGAGGGTGCTGGGGTGGACAGCAGATTGGGAAGATTTAAGAGAATACAATGCAAAAGGAAAATGTCATTTGTTTTGGCCCAATCAAAATGTCACTCTGACCAACTATGAATAATTTCTTGGCAGCTGTTCTGTATGGAGGCCTGCAATTAATGCAATCTTTGCAATTGTTTGTGTTAATCACTTCTGTAGTCATTCAGTTCAAAGCATTTTTGATGTTAATATCCCTGAAATTTCAATTCTGCGTTTTACATTGGGCCTAACAAACACACCTCAAATACTTTGTGGCATAAGAGAGCTAAATAGGATATATGATTTCTTCTAAATTTTTACTCAGATTTAGGCAGAGGTGAGCATTTGTAAATAATAATTGTGATAATTCCATTTGTTCTAATTAAACAATGAGACATACCAGAAGTGTGGTAATCACGAGATAATCATATCCCTGGTATAATTACCGTGTACAGGGCACATCTAAGTATTTCTAAGCCTCCGAGTGTGATTATCTTGTGATAACTACACCTGGTAGGTTGCCCAATTTTCAATACAAAATGAAATTATTATTTTTTCAAATGAACAAGAGAGGGAAAAGCTGTCTTTCAGTGGTAGAGGGAACCAAGCAGGTAGCTTGCAGAGCTCAGCAGGAGTTTGAACCAAAGGAGGGGTGCATTGTGTGAGAAACTTGTGTGCTAGCTGAGCTCGCTGCAGTGCTGCCACTCCTGCCCACTGGCCACCATGGGGAGAGCTTGGACCTTTGTGGAGCATCCCAGCCGCAAATCACCAGGAACAGAAATGTGTCTGCACAGGGAGGGATGGATTTTGATTGTCGGTGTCTTAGAAATAATTTCCCTATGTCCAGTCAGTTCTAATTATAGTGAAGTACTTAAATAGTCACACGCGCGCGTGCGGACACTTGTGTGTGTGCAAGCAGACGTCTTCATAGCAGTGAGGGTGTGTATGAGCAGGAGGAGGGGAAAGCAAGCCTGTTCATTGCATTTGTCTTTAGCTATCCAATGGAAACACATGAGCTGTTATTGCAGATGCGAGGAGCTGTTTGTCTTGCCCATATTCCTTCCCCAGGAATGCCCCCTGCTCGTTCTGGCAGGGAGAGGCCTCTCTGGGACACTTATTCAACACTTTGCCCATTCAGGTTACCTTTTCCCTAACCTATTCAAGTCTGATTTGTTTTTTTAAAAATCCCCCCTTCCACTCCCCTGGTAGCTGTAAAGGTGAAGAGAGAAGGGTCAGTGTCTCTCTCTTTGTTGTTTTCTTAGTGTTTTAATACTGGAAGAGGGTGGAGTGGCACCCAAATGGATGCTGCGCCACCTTCTTGTGTGACTGACGCTGCTCTCTGTCTCTTCCCATCAGTGTAACAATGACTACGTGCCCGTGTGTGGCTCCAATGGTGACACCTACCAGAACGAATGCTACTTGAAACAGGCTGCCTGCAAGCAGCAGAGCGAAATACTCCTTGTGTCCGAAGGATCATGTGCGACTGGTACGTATAACGTGCTCCAGGCTGCTTGTGGACCTTGCTGTGCCCCCGAGTACAATAACCTCTGGATGGCAAAAGCCGTTTGAGTTCCTGCTTTGAATTCATTATGGTTAGTTCTTTGCAGTCTTGGGCATGAGAAGTTGCTGCCATCCTTCCTTTTTAAGTAACTTAGTATAGGCTCACAATCTATGCTACAGTGTACCACTGACACTGTTTTGGAGAGTTCAGCACAGAAGTTGATTTGTTTTTTAATATGTATCTTGTGCTCCTAATCATCCTGTGCCCTGCATACGCTTCTGAGATGTTAGGACAAGTAACTGGAAGCAGATTAAGTGAGCAGATGTCTCATAAATGGGCATCTGGATTACCACAAACCTCTCTGTAATCTGGAGAGAGAGAACTGGAGCATTATTGCCTGCAATCCAGTTTCTTAGGTTTTTCCTTATCCTTATAGGGCCAGATTCCCAGCTGGTATGATTCAACAGACCATTGGTTGTAATGAGTCCTGCCAATTTATACCAGCTGAAGATTTGGTCCAAAATACACTTAGTGAACAGATCTGTGCAACAGGGGTTTTGTTCTGGACTTGTGAAAACTGACTGGTGTGTGAGACAGCTTTGCTTAACTCTGAGCATCGTGACCTGTTTATATCCCTGCTTTTATGAAGAGGCAAGAAAGGTGAATGGGCAAAATCTGTCAGAAAAACCGAGTTGCTTATGTGCGGGAGTTCTTGATGTTTTTCTTTGGTGCTCAGTATCTGCTAGAGGTGGGCAGTGAAGTTAACTTGAAAAGAGCAGGAGGAGAAAGTCTTTGTTCTTGAGAGAGTTCTTTAAACTTAAAGCAGAATTTTTTCATGCTGAGGATGGAGGAGTCAATAAAAAGTACATTAGACAAACTTTTTTCAGTGCTGTAATTTTGTGTTTCATACACCGGAGAGAAAATAAACTTCTTTCCCTGGAAATGTTGTTCTTCTCTGAAGTTGTTACCTGACAATTTTCAAGAAGAAAAAAACATATGCTGCAATTTTTTTGTCTATAAATTGGTTTTAAATGGAGCTCAGGCTGACAAAGCCTACTGTAGTGTAGGATTTGTTCAACTTAGTAAATTCTCTCAGCACAGAAAATGGTCTTTTTTGGTTCAAACTTTTAGATTAAAGGGATAATTTCAGTGGATTGCTACAACTTTTCTAACGCTTGCCTACTGGCAATGACTATGTTGGAAACATTCTCTTTGAAACACATTGTGGATTTCAGAAACAGAGAAGTTAAAAATAAAAGGTTTCCTGAAGTCATGATCAAGGTCTTGGTCTGTTTTTCTTTCTCCTAAGGAGGAGGCTCAGGGGAGAAGGGAGCAGCCATGTACCTTAAGTTTTCCCCTGGGATGGAGCAGAGAGGTTACTGAAGAACCCCCAGTAGAGACCTGGGCTTCTTGGAGAACTGCCAGTGAGCAGCCCTCCTGGCCATGACTGGCATGGGTCTGGACACTGAAGGCTGGGGCAAGAGGAGAGACACAAGGTCTTTTTCCTCCAAAGAGCCAAATAATGTGGTAGCTCGTTGTGCGAGGCAGGTGATAGCGGGAGTTTATTTATTTTTCTGTGCTGGGCAGACCTGGCACACCTGGAAGAGCAGTGCTTCTCAGAGCTGTGAGAGCACTGTAGTAAAGACATCTTTCTTTCCTCTTTCCTCAGTAGCTCATTTGGGAAAGAGCATCAGGACAAAAGATGAGATCAGGAAAATTGAGGGCATGGTCACTGGGAAAACACCGTTATTGCTGATCCCTTTTTCAGCCACCTTTTGCATCTGTCCTATGCAGCCTTGCTGTATCTATATCTCGTATTTTAAGCAATTTTTGCAACCAATTATTTAAACAAAGATTTTTCTTTTCTTTTTTAATTTTGAGCAATGATGGTGTGTACAAGCCAGTTCAGATCTGCCAGACCTTGCTGTCAGTAAACAAGACCTAACAGTTCATAGGGTAATTGGATCCTAAAGCAGCTTTTCCAAGCTCTTTCTATTTCTCTTGATGCTGATAAATGCATAACTGTTCCACTAAGGGGAAGGATGGGATGGCAACCTCGTTCCCTTTGCTACAAAAGAAACTCCTCTTATGCGTTATTTTTGGTAACCCTATGTTTGTGTATTTCTGTGCTTTGCCTTGCTTAGAAAGTTCCTTAATGAAGCTCCAGGCTTGGCAATTTTGTCATGTTGCACTTTCTAAATTTGTGACTCTCATCTTTCTAGCCAACAAAACGTCGAGATGGGAAAAAATAAAGATAAAGCTCTCAATTTTGAAACTCAGCAACAACCTCAAGAAAAATGGTGCTTCAATCATTTATCTGAAGACTTTGAGTATTAGTAGTTTAATTTCAACTAGTTATGATCTGATGAGATGTCACTGTTTTGTAAAGAGAATTTACAATTGGTCTGTCCTCAAACAAATGAGTTTTAAACTATCTCCTTGGTGGTGAGGATTTAGTAGTGACCAGGTAACTTTGCATAACTGTTGGAAACAAAACTTTATTGGTTTTAGTACCACAAAATGAGGCAGAGACTTGTGAGGATATTACAGTATTCCATGGCTTACATTATTTTCATGTGATATAGAGACTTTAAGGAAAAAAATGGAGACATGAAAAAGATGTCTTGAGTTAACTACATTCAGATTATACGTCTATAATTTACTCAGGGATTACATCAAATGTAAGGTATGCTGTAGTACACTTAACTGAAGTCTTTCTTTGCATGCATATGGGACATACTGTAGCACATGAATGTAAATTTCTTTCTGTTCTTTTCTCAGATGCTGGCTCAGGATCTGGGGATGGAGGTAAGAGCCATCTTAATATTTCTGTGCTTATGTGTACACACATTGTCTTTCACAATTTTGGATTGTAATTGCTTTGCAATTTAGTTGTTGCACTACGTATTGTCTTTCATTCAGCTCTTTCTTTGAAAAAAGGAGTATTTTGCATTTTAGTCAAGTTGGAACTTAATCATGACATGCTGTTTTCTAGGGAAATTCAGAAAGCTGTGTTACTTCTAATAGGGCTTGGAATTATTCATAGGTTGTGCTATGAGCTCTATCTCCATCTACTGTTACAGTTGCACTCATTTGTTTTATGTTTAGGGTAATATTTCTTTTGTTTTTAAAACATGAGCCAAACCCTTGGCTCCTCCTCACTGGAGAATTCAAGCCAAATATTTTGTGGTAACAGAGAGCACTCTTTCAAAGATATGAAGTAATGTCACAGGGAAAGAACAATGTGTTTTTATAACAACAGCAACAACAAAACAGAACGTGGAAATAAATAGTCCAAACCCTTTGTGGCATACAGGGGATACTGTAAAATGTAGGCAAAGTATTTAAGTTGGGAGTTAGGTTTTTTGGTTGGTTTTGCTTTTGGTGGTTTCTTTATTTCTTAGGTGCAGTCTTTAATGGATTTGCTTGTTTGACAGCAATCCTTGGAAGTATAAATGTTGGGTCTGGGTAATGCCCTGCCTTGAGATAGGGAATGTGCCTTTTGAGTGCTATTTTCATGGTGGGGCTGGTAGGTCAGGCTTCTCTAGGAGGGCCAGGGCTAGTTTGGGTAGCTCTGGAAGGTTATCCTTAAGAGTTACCCTAATTTCTGCCCAAGATCCCTGAGTGAGCTCTAGCAGCCCTATAGCAGGAGAAAGGCAAGGTCAGCATCAGGCTGGGATGCTGCTGGGTTCCTCTGGCTGAGGCAGCTGAGCCAGGTTTCCACTTAAGACACAGGCAACTGATCTGGGCTCTTACCCAGTTTCATGGCTGGTCCTGGTTAGATTCAGGTTTTTCAAATACAGTCACATTATTTGGCAAAATATCACCTAGTCCTTGTTTAATTTAGGTAACCAGTGTATTAGAGAGCACAATGTGTATGTAAGTATTACTTTTACCTATGAACTGGTCAAAAATGTGAGCATGAGACACCTGCAAGGGACCTGATTTTCTGATATTGGACTCAGGCTGCTTTCTGGAAGTCAGGACACTTTAAAATCCTTCAGGTCTGGCTCCCCAAAGGCCACAACATAAAATATTGCTAATAATTTTCAAAAGTTTTGTCCAGCTATTTTGCTATAATATCCTTTTAGATTGTCTTTCTAAACCATTACACAAGAGAAATGCGTTATTCAGTGCTTATCAGAAATCTACAATTTGATTTATATGTATGACAAGATTTTAACACTTATGGTCAATTAAATCAGTTTTCAAATGAAGTTGTGCGAAATTTGTCATGTGTGTACCAAGGAAAACAGATAAGATTTCGAGTTTGTTTTATAACCCTGATATTTACTCAGTTGGTTAGATCATGGTGCTAATAAGACCAACTTTGTGGGTTTGATCCCCGTATGGGCCTTTCACTTAAGAGTTGGACTCACTGATTCTCCTGGGTCCATTCCAACTCGGAATATTCTGTGAAATCTGTGAACTGAGGAGGTGGGAAAACAAACTTGGCCACTTTCTGAAAGTAATGTATTCCATTCTCAAAAAGCATAGGAATTTAAAAGCATGGTTTCCAGACAGTTTCATTTCAGAAGATAAGGTTGACAGAAGATGAACAGGACCTTGGGACTGACTGGGAAGGTAGTAAGGAAGCAGATTTGTGAAGGAGCCTGAACCAAGTTGGTATATGTATTTAAAGGTCTACAAACCTGCCTTGTATTATTCAAGATTTAGTAGGCAGCTATGGTGGTTCTTAAAGTACAAAAGTATATTTATGTGCTCTAAGAACCTAAATCCAGCCGAGTAAATATTGTCACTACATCACTCTTTACTAGACAAGGTGGTGTTGTAAAAGATGTAATAAATTTTGGATGTCATCACAGAAAGTCTTGTAAAATCCACTCCAGCAATCATGAGTGGGATATGTTTCTATGAGAAGCCTGATGTCTTAGTCAATCTTGTGTGGTTTCTGTTTTTCTGAAAATTTTCCTTTCTTATGCTTCTCCAGGCAGTTATTAACAAACTAACCAATGCAGTATCTTTTTTAGCAAAACTACAGCCATAGGGACCCTCCCAGACAACCATACCTCTGCCTAATTCAGCAGAACGAGGCTGTGCTGGATGCTGTAGGTGCCAGAGGTGCTGAGTACATCTGCAGTGAGGCACCTCAGACACTGGCAGCCCTTAGGAACTGCCTGATTTGCTTGGTTTCTTGTTGTGTTGGTGCACTGACAGGACACAGGGTAGTGCAGTGCTTCAGCATTGCTGTTTGCTCTGTGTTGTGCCTGCATATGTGGTGCTTTCACAGCTGACAGACTTTCTACTAAGGTTCAGATCTGTGCAACTGTTGTCTTTGGAAGGTTCCTTGCAGCCAGGGAGATCCAGGCTGGGAGGTGTGGGGGGCTGCTCTGGGTTTGGGCAGGCTGAGCAATCCTTCCTGGGCATGGAATAGCAGACTCTGATTAAAAAGACTGGATGGACTTCTACTTGAAGGGGTCCATAAGTCCTGTCCTTCAGTCTGAATTGCTTAAAACTGTCCTTAGCAGCAGCACTCAGAACTTGTAGGTGGAAAAGGATGTTGCTTCACACCACAGTCCCTCCATGTTTTTCTCATGGGTTCTCATAGTGTTTTTGTGTATCACTCCACAAGCTGTGAGATAAGGGAACTAATTTTTCAACAGACTTTTGACCTGTGGTTGGATTCTTTTGTCTGATGAGGTACACATCTAATAAGAAATTTACTCAAATTGTGAACTAGCACGACTGACACCAGTTCAGCTTTCAGTACTGCTGCTTCCTCCACTGCTTCCTCAGTGGAGCTCATCACATGAAATTAGAATTGCTAAAGGGTTTGGAAATAGCTGAAAAAGGGTTGATGCAATGGACAAATGTAGACAAGTGCACTATGTGGTCACACAAGCCTCCTTTTCTCAGAAAACTGGACAGAGAAGGAAAACAATACAGCCAGAGGCTGTGTTTTGCCTCCATGTTTTCTTTCCATATATTCCCATCTGGGTTTGCAGAGAATTCTTCTCAATTTATTATGTCGAATTCGGGGTTTTTTGCTTTCCTGTCAGGGACACTGAGATTAGAGAGGTCCTGGCTTCTTAGCACTTCAGTGATCTTGACAGGTTTTCCAGAGGTGATTTAAATCCTCCTTTATGCAGCGCTAACATAAAAAAGTCCCCTAATTTGTGAAGTGACGGGGGGAACCTTAATCTCATTTGCTTACTGAGCCTTCAACATGTACTTTTGTGGCTATCCAGTAGATGGGTAAGACAGTAGGTGTTCAAGTTTCTTACTGCAGTAGACATTTTCACTGTAAATGAAGATGAAAAATGCAGAATCAAGAGCCATTTCTGTGTTTTGATTGCAGAAGCTGGGAGTATGGTGTGGAATTATTTAAAAACCCACATCGCAGAAAGATACTAATCAGAAACGCAGAAAGGATGAATGTGAAAGAGTTTATACAGAGAGTAATTTAAAGAGATTCCATTCATTTTCATCTACGCCGTTCTCTAGACAACTGGGTTTTTTTAGAACCCAATGATTCATGTTTTGGTCTTGAACAGCTTTATAATGAATTCTTGCTCGTTTCCTAGCTTCCTTCTAACAGCTTCCTTGCAAGAGTGACAAACTCAAGTATTTCATTATAACTCTTAATGAGCTAAGAACATCTCTCCTTGGTTTCATTTTCACACTGAACACTTCCTTCCCCTCCCTGCATTGTCTGTATTCTCAGCCCTGTTGATTGGCTTGCATTTGCAGTCTGATGGATTTACTGAGGGTGACTGTCACACCAGGAGTTGCTGTGATCCCCAGCATGGCAGTGCATGAGCACCTGCCTTGAGTTAGTTTCAGAGCCTCATTCAATTTCCATTCGAGTCCTACTGACTTGATTGGGAATTGCATGGGGCCCCTGGGTACACAGATCTTATCCTAGTTTGATTTTTATGTTAATTCTTTATGATCTACACTAAAGCAGAATGAAAAAAGCCGGTCATAATTCATCAATATCATTGTCACCATTTATTTAACAGTAGCATCTAGAGGTGCTAATTGTAAGATTAGGACTCCAGTGTGGTATACCCTGATAATGGGAAACACTTCTTCATAGTGAGGGAAAGAATAAAATCTGTGAAGCAGAATCTGGGTATCCCAGTTGGACAAAGGCTGGAAGTTGCATCACACTTCAGCATCTGAATTGGGAATAACATGTGCCACTTCAGAGCCAAGCCATTGCTGGGTCTTTTGAACCACAATGTTTGTCAGCAGACCCATATGTCATCCAGAAAGTATCGGAGGTTATACTGCTTTAAATTTATTCCTAATTCGTTAGATGAACTTGAAAATCAACAACCTCATAAACCATCTTCTTTTCCCCTTCTCTCTGCCTCTCTTGTTTTGTGTGTGTATTTTACAGATAAGTGTTGGTTGGTTGGTTCTTCTTTCAATTTATCCTTTCAAACTTATCCAGAAAAATTGAAGAATTGAAGAACAATGCAGCTCTTTGTAGGTACCAACATGTAGATTTAATGATAGATTTGGTATTCTGGTCTGCCTTGACTAGAGGTATCTGGTCTGTTTTGACTTAGAGGTGTGTGAGTAAACACATGCATATTATAAATCTATATGGGGCAGCAGTCATCTTGAAACACTAACCCAGAGAAAATGGTGGGGGGGGGTGGTGAAATTAACACTTTGAATTCTATGCTGTATTTTTAAGGCAAATCATAATTTAGCGTGTATATCTTTTTTTTTTCTTTAATCAACAAGCAAGTGGTCACTTTGACCCAATTGCATTTGCATTTGTCTCCATGCTGGTTTTGTATGACTAACTTGAGTTCGGCAGCTCTGCTGCTTTTCCAACGATTTCCCTTTCTGCTCTATTACAGTATACATTGATGGGCAGGGCTATGCAGAACACAGTGAATATTGCTGCTAACACTGTCCTAGCAATCACACTTGAGCCAAAATGCTCCATAAAACCTGAAGTTTATACTGGTTTGAATGAAGCAGTGTATAAAATGCCATGCTGATAAACACACACATACACACATGTTCTCAATTTATGGGAGAATACTCTGACTGTTCTATTTTTACCTCAGAAAGAAAGGGAATTAATATTTTGAGCAACAGACCCTGTTCCTTCTTTGCCTGAGTGTAACAGGTGATACAGACTTCTCTCATGTGAATTTAGAATACCTGCTGACCCCTCATGATATTGTCAACTACAGTAAGGCAATAGGAAAGCTTCTTCTACTCTAATTTAATTTGGGAGATACAATTTAAAGCAGCGTCAGAACGTACAGAATCAACTATACGCAACATGAACTGACTGGGTAAATACCTCTGGAGAGAATGTTTAAATCTTAAATGATTGACCTGACTGTGGATGGTCAAATATATGTCTCCTTTGTTAAACAGGTTTTTACCTTGTTAACCTCAGAATGGCACTGAGCCCAAACCAATAAGCTCTTTGAAAGGCCAGGTTTATTAGCTCAGGCTCTTTGCTGTCCTAACATGATTACATGACTTCTAGTTCAGGGCTGGTGTGTATCTGACCTATATAAGAGTTAGGTCAGGAAAAGGCAGTTAATGTCTCTTCATGGCCTTTAAAAATTAAGAAAGGATGAAGTTCCCATATGTTTTTGTTGACTAGATGAGAAGCACTTGGGCATTCATAAGCTCCAGACTTCTAGGCCCCTGCCACAGGCATTTTGTGGTGGGTAGGATGCATTAGTAGTTTTGGAAATCCTAGGAAGATGTGGAACGGAGAGGAATGCCAGCTTTTGGATTCCTTTCAGGCTCTCATTGGAGCTGAGTATTGAGCTCATCAACCCTGCTTGACTGAGACGTTCTAGCAAATCCCCACTGCTCCTGTGGACTAGAAGCTCTCCAGGGTTGTGGATAAAGTACCAGTGTGGAAGATGCTGGGTTTGGATATAGTTGCCTGGATTCTGCCCGTGTTTCACGTTCTGCTTCTGAAGTTAGAATGCAAAAATCTAGTGAAAAATGATGCATTTTATACCTGTGCTTGCTTTGTAATTAATGGGCCAAAGTCCTTGCTGTGTTCTTGGTGTGAGTTCACAGGTCCCACCCATCAAGCAGGCTATCAACACTGAGAAATACCATGGGAAAGAGTTGACCAGTAGTGAATGATTTGTGGCCTGTTTTCAGGCATTCATGCAAAACTGAAAAAAAATGAATAGAAGATGCCATGAACATCCACAGACTTTTGTAGGCAAGTCATTCATACCCTCTTTCCTACATTATGCAATCCTTTGTGGTTTTGAGCACTTCGTGTAAGTAGTTCAGAGCTATGCAAGGAGACTGAATGGAAGATGCTCACCTACATCAAAAATCAGAGGATGCTCTAGTTTTGCTTTCAAAGTCAAAATTGCTTTTCTTCATCAAAACAGCAAAAAAATCCAAAATATGCTGTCTAATCATGTGCAATCTATAAATCCATGAATAACTATGTCATCAAACCATCAAACAAAAATCCTATGATACTCCAGCAAACAGATTGAAAAGGGAGCATCCAATCACAAATAGTCATTTATTGCTCTGTTATTGTAAACACAGTGAGAGAGAGATGTAGTGGTCTAGATTTATCTGCTACATCTCTGTAAACCTGGATTAATTTTCCTTGTGACAACTGTGGAGTCACTAGAGATTAGCCGTGAGGACAGTGAGAGGCAAATCTAGCCCACTGTTTTGCTATTCTGTGCAGGGACTTCTTCCACAGGGGAAAAAAACTGGTTTTAAGCTTTTAAATAGCTTATACCACCCTTGCTATATAAACACCTTACTTCATGGGGTAAGAGCATGTGCTCAAACACATGCTTCATTTTTATCACATTTTTAAATGCCATTTGAGTTTTTCTTCTGAATGTGAATGTCTTGCACAAGTGGGATCTGTGGCAGCCTTGGAGTGACCAGAACTACTTCAGATCCTCGTGCATCCTTCATTATATATTCTGTGGTTTAGTGATTAAGAAGCTGATTCACTGGGCACTTGCTTTCAACTGGTTTTGGCATGACATAGGATTTTGTTAGATGCTCTCATGAGATCTTAAAAAGAACACATGGGGTGGAAACTGCCAAGTCTTTCTAAAGGTTCATGTACTTGCTTTTCTTTAACTCCTACATTTCAAACCTAAACTGCATCTGAAAAATTTAATATATTCTGCACCAGATGTTTAAATTCCTTTTTGTCTGAGAGGCTTTCTTTCCTTTCAGAGATTGGGAAGTAAAACCAGAAATTTTGCCTGCTGTTTTTGAAGTCAGTGTGAGCTTATCTTCAGGAAGGGTATGACTGATTCCCAGACACTTAGCAAAATGGACATTGCCACCTACTTTATGTAAATGCACATACAGGACAAGTTTAATGAGTGTGGTGCAAGCCCAGGAAACTAGAACAATCCATGATCAAATCCAGATGAGTTAAAATTTTATGGTACAGCACTACCAATTCTTGTTATTTGTGTTATAAGTCTTAAGTTGTAAGATGTTGCCCCAAGAGTTTTAGCCAAGGTTTTTGAATTGTGTTATACAAAGTGCTTAGTTTTTCATTTAAAACAAACACATAAGATGTTTTTAGGCCTTATTGCTCAGGAGGATACTTGAGTAGAAGGCAATAATGTTCAACAATAGGGTGATGTCTAAATTGCATTTGGAAAATACCGTGATTCATGGAAGAAGAGGTCAAAATCATTCCATGTTATTTCATGGGAATTTTTGAATTCCTTGGACTTTTTGATCTCATTTGTTTTAGCTGCATGGTAGTTAGATAATGATGGTGCCTATTTAAACCCATTAAAAAAGCAAATATCAAAGCGAGGCTTTTTTTACCTCTACAGCCCCAAATATCTTGCAGGTAGGAATTTAAAGAGAGTTAGTTAAGGAACTTTCATGTTGGGTTTTGGTAAATCTGAGAACATGGGAAGGATCTAAAGGTAATGTATGAGTATGGGAATGAGAGAATGTATGTGTATGGGTATTAAAAATGGTAAGGGGGAATAAAAATCCAGATATTTATAGGCCTGCCAATCTGACATTGATTGAGGTAGAGCAGGACATGCAGTCCCAGACCTGCTCAATAAAGAAATAAACCAGAACTAATAGTGAGCAATAGGGGCTGATGTAATAGGTTCTGTCAACTAATTGAAATGTTATTTATGAAGCTACAAGTTTGCTTGATATAGTGTACGTGGATGTCAGTGTAAGTATTTGGCACGCCACTACATGAAACTGTTATTAAGGGACAAGAAACATGCAAAATTGACGTGGTACACAATTAGTGGAGTAAAAACCACTTTTCACAATGTAATTACAAGTGGATTTATTGTTGTTAAATGGACAGCACAGGAATCAGCCTTATGCTATTTATTTGTTTGTTTTACCAGTGACATAGGTGGGCACATACTGTCCTCATTGATCAAGTTCTCAACAGATATAACTGGGGAAGTAAGACTTGAGTGGTTCACTGTTGCAACCCAGTCTGATTTACTAGGTGCACTGGTGTAAGAGTGGGATCTCCCATGTGGCCAAACAAAGCCACAACCATAGAGCAAAGACAAGAAAGCAGAGGACTGAGTGGGGAAATGCTGCTGGAAACAGCGATGCCACAAAGAAAGCTGGAGTTTTGGTAGTT
The DNA here is from genome assembly GCA_013390005.1 of Calyptomena viridis. Taxonomy (NCBI): domain Eukaryota; kingdom Metazoa; phylum Chordata; class Aves; order Passeriformes; family Eurylaimidae; genus Calyptomena; species Calyptomena viridis. The sequence goes on along the minus strand of WEIV01021537.1, from coordinate 351,411 downwards.
AATGGGCTTGTGTGGGAGTCCTCTGTGAGCACAGTGGGGCAAATATACCCTTAAACATACCCTGGTGTATTTAAGAATCAGACTCTTGAGCAGGGGTAAGGGTGTCAGGTTACCTCCACCTTTACCAGAGGGATGTCTGGAGCTCCAAAGGTACTGAGAAGCAAGGGAGAAGTCTGTGAGCAGCCAAGGGTGGTGGTTGCCAAGCAAACACTTCCGTGAAAGCTTTGATGTCTTCAGCTTTGTAAAGGGAAAGGAAAGGGCTGCATAGGTCATGATCCGTAAGTACCAGTGTGGGGAACACAAATGAGCAGCAGGGCTCTTTATGCCGACAGACAAAGGTTTAATGAGATGCTGGGCTGGCAATTAAAGCTAGACAAACTCTGAGTGAAGTTTAGATGTGTGTTTGTAAATGAAGGCAACAGCACAATGAAGTAAGTGATTAAAAGTTATGTAGGATTCTGCATCACTTGAGGTTTTGACACTTGAGTGTCTCAAATGCTGCTCAAATGAGGATGAATTTGAAAGTCCAGGGCCTCTGTCACATCAGAGATTGCAACAGGTGCTCAGCAGACCCTTAATTCTAGGTGCTGTAAATTAGTTTACACATGAAATAGGCAGAGTTTAGCCTATTTTGTTCAGCAAGATTGCTGTGTTAAGCAATCCGGAAAGGGATTGATTATGTGGATATGTTTGTTCATTTCAAATCCACAAACACAAGTGTGTTTCTCTCTACCCTCTTGCATCTCACTGTGTACATTTACTTATGCAGGTAGTGGAAGCAATGTGGGCTTTAGTAGTAAGTGCAAAACCTCATGCATAATGCTCTGCTAATTGCTCTGTATTTAAAAATAGGACATACTGCACTGCGTTTCATCCTAAGACTTCTTTATGTTGCCTGGCACTGGATAGTTTCAGTAGCTCAGGTCATCTGAATCATGACAGGACCCTTTGGGCTTCTCTCTGTGCTTCTCTGATTCCCAGTGTATTTACTGGTCTACCCACAGCTGGTGCTTGGAAAGAGTCCTGAAGAGGAGGAGGATCACCAGCTGTCTCTGGAGGATCTGTCCAGGATTCTTTTCATTTCTCCTGGTGTAAAGGGGCAAGACCAGAGGGGAAGATCATGCCCAAAGAGATCTGAGGTTGCAACCAATATTGATCATGATTAAATATAATTTTATTTTTATCTGGTACTACAAAGAGCCTCTCTGTGTTTGATGTGATGTGTGTGACATGTTTGGGAGATGAGAAGGAAGGTGCCAGAGTAGGCTGGAATTGCTTTGGCTCATACACATTGCCCACTAGATTCAGACAGAGAGGCATCTTCGTATTTGTTATAATAGGGCCTTGATAAATAAATAACTTATTCTTCTGTACAGTGCCTGAAGTTTTTATCAAAAGAGGAGGGAGCCTCTTTTATATGAATCACAAGGCCAGTCTAAGACCAGTCTATGCTGTAAATTCATTTAGACAAATGTTGAAGTGAATTGATGGACTCAGGTTTGTTTAGATTAGTGGCCTATTGAAAAATGAGTTGTCCTGTGTGTACAATTTTTCAATCTGTTTACATCTAATTAGCTGTTCAGATTGGCTGAAATTAAGCGGTGTCACTTGTAATGCGTTCAGAGGTGAGGATATGATAAAATAGGCTCTTTTATAATCTCTTCAGCAAGTGGCTTGGAGCACTGGCATGGTGTGAACCGAGGGCGTATGGAAGATCAATCTGTAATGTGGAAGCAAATACAATCAAGCTGCAATCTCACACATGTAGTGAGTTGTCTAATCATCTCTCTGGTACTCAAAGAGGGAGCAAGTTTTTCCGTCATCCTCTCTCAGAACTCCTTTTTTGGCAGATATGCCTGGCTGTCTAGGGAATGGTGTTGGGATGGCTGCCCCTGTACACTGGCATCTTTACCTGTTTCACTATTGATTCCTGCTTGCTAGATATTCCTCCCTGGAGACAGGTCATTTGAACAGCTTGAAATCTAAAAACTGATTGCTGCAATGTCAGGTTTCTAATTCTGCAGCTCAGCTGACAACTCTGGAAAGTCCCTATCAAAGGCAGAAAATACAACACTCTTCAGCAGACTTTGTTCTGCCACCATACGGCCCCAATTCTATTTTACTGCTCCAAAGCCTACAGGCTTTCACATGTTTCTGACCGAAAATTCTGCTATTAATATGTAAGCTTCTCGGCAATTAAGCTGTGCTTATTGCTGCATCAGTGCTTTTAGACCGTGACCAGCAAGCAGCACCCTCTGTATGGCAGCAGCAGTTCAGTTCTCATGCTTAGTCATGGATACATGTCTAAGGAGATTTTGGCACAGGTTTTCTCAAATATTTTTGAGTTTTCGTCAGTCTTTTCTTCCCTGGCTCTCTGGAGGCCTTTGCTAGTAATGTGCAGAACAATCCCCTGCCCTTGTGTAGCAATCCCCAAGAAATACAGCATTTGAGTATTTGCAGAGTGGCAAGCTTTCACACGGTACTAGGTGTTGTCTTCTGCCTCCAGCTCCCTGTGACGTGGCACAACAGTGCTGTCTCCTCTCAGTGGCCCTGTAGTACAGGACATCATAGTGTATGTTGTTCTCCCCCACCCCGTTTGTGTGAGGAGCTTCAATGGGGCCATGGCCCACCTTCTTGGTGGCCCCTCTTCCTAGGACCTGGTGTGCCAGGATTAGTGGTGATGCACCTGAGTATCTCTGCTGGATATGAAAGCTCAGCAAAGTGGGTCAGAACTTCGGGGGCAGGGTCCTGTCATTCACTCAGGTGCCAGAGCAGAAACAGCAGAAAGCTTTAAAAGCTGGCGGGAGCACTGCCCTGTGAAGCCTTTGCAGGCAGCACTGGAGAGACTCAGCAGATGACTTGGTGACAGCACACCTCATGGAGAAGATTGCCTGGGCAAGCTGTCCATGTGCCAAGAATCTACCTAGACAAGAGCAATAAAATGACATCTGACACCTGCCCAGGCACCTTTGTAATCACAAACACCTCCTGACCCAGCTCCCTTGGATACTGCCCATAGCTCCTTTTGGACTCCTTACATTTCCCAAAAGGAAAGGGGAGTTGACGGCACTCAGAAGTTACAAGGTCAAACCATGAGATCTCAGGAGCAAGTTTGGCTCCATCCTTTCTGTTGGAGTTCTTTTGATTTCCTCCTGGCGTTTTTCTCCTCTTGCCCTGGTGGTGGTGACTGTCCCCTTGCTGTGGTGGTGTCTGGGTCAGGCCAGGTTCCCTTGTGTCAGCAGGGGAGGCTTGCATCTTGTCTGTGCTCTGGGATCCTGTAAAAATGTGCTTGGATATTTTCCTTTGACTTCTCAGTTACCATTCACGTGGTATGCTCTGTTAGTCTGTATCCTCTGGGGTGGGTCAGATCTGAGGCCCTCGATCTCCACATTTCATCACTCTCCTAAGGGTGAAGGTGGCAAATGCCTAAGCAGTATTTACAGGCAGCAACAATAATTTTGGGGTTTTTTATTTGAAAAGAGAGCATTTTACATAGAGAGGAACTCTTCTAACCAGTAGAGTAGATCTATATCTGAACCCATTAGTGTAACTTCTGGGTTTGGGTTGGAAAGACACAGTACATGCCAGCTCCTCTGCTACGAGGAACTCTTTTCTGGTTACCTTTACCTGCATAATAGATGCTTTTAGGCTGAAATCTTCCTTATACTGTTCAGGAGGATTCTCTTGGATTCTTTTTGTTTGAAAACAGTACCACGAACCATTTTTGAATCGACAATAGTATGTATGAAGTAAAAAGTTTTATTTGTAAGTCATTCATTGTTACTTGAAAACAGCAGTTTTAACAGACATGAGCTCATACTGGGCTGTCTTCTAGAGGATTTTCTGTTTTCTTTGGGCCTATCCATCTACCTGAAGTTGAGTGCCTCCTTTCCATTTCAACTCCTCTGCTATATATAAATCTGTTGGTAAAAGTGAACCTCTTGATTTCTGTGGGTGGTTAGACAGTTGTGTTAAGGTAAGCTAGGTTTACAGATATCAAAGATGGAGAATAATCTATGATTTGATACAGTCTCAAGCCAGTGCCAGGGTGGACAAAAAAATACCCTTAATTTGGAAGTAATGCCAAGAAAATCTTTAGAAGTAGTTTATGTATTGGAAAGAATATCTGAAATAATTTTCTAGACTGTTATAGTTATTTGCAAACAATTACAAAGACAGAATTCAAGAAGGTTTAAAGTTGATAAAATAATGGGAAGAATCCTTTATACATAGTAGCCTGAAAATTTACCAGGCTACTTCATTCTGTTTTCCTTTCGTCTTCAGGTCTTTCTGCTTCATTCCTTTTCAATTTACTCATTGAAAGAGAGATTTTGCTTTGTCTCAACTAAGGAATTAAACAGGTGCTAGAGGCAGGGAAAGTGGTGGCATAAACAATCTTTCATTGTATTTCATTAAATATATCAGAAGTCTCTTCTTTATTGAAAAGATTATTAGTGCAATCTGTGTAATTAGGAATATGCACCTCCTTTTGTTTTAGGCGATACATTGTGGCGAGGCATATAATCTGCATTTTCTCCCTTCCTGTTCAGGATCAGGGACTCAACAGTTATCTCTACTGTTTATGTGTTTAATAGCATTGTAGAACTAACTGCTGAAATGCTATTAATTTAAAGGGACATAGAGGGAAGGTAAGATCCTCAACAGGCTCTGATCTGACAGCAGTGAAGATCGTGGGAAGCTGTGAGATTGCACAAATTGCTAAGGTCAGGTTAAATTAGTGCCCAAGTACTTGTAGAGGTAGTAGGTGCTAGCATGTATGATACAGCTGTCACTATGTAAATCCCTGCAAACTCTAGTCTCAAACTGATGGCACAGAGAATTCATTTAGCCGTGTCACTTGTCAAATGGTAGTGTGTCAGAGTGGGGCAGGCAATGAGAATTCTTTGTGTTTTTTAGGACTTAGTGTCACTTTTACTCATAAGGAGTTAGACTGGTTCAGCTTGATGTCTCAGCTGAGCTTATAAGCATGCTGAAAGTTCTAGCAACCTTTATCTTCATTACCTCCCCTGAGGGAGAAGAGTAGTGATGAACGTGCCTCCATGTTGCAGAGACAAAAGTAAGCATAATGTCTTGGACATTTATTTACATAAAGGGAAAAGGGAGAAGACATCACAGAGTACCCCAGCCCGGTGACCCTTGGGGGCACGTGACCCCCTGGGGACCAAGAGAAGTGGCGAAGGAACACAGTGAAGTGCAGAAGAAATAACCAGTGTTGTCTTATCCCCCCGGCTATGGTTGCATTGTTTTTGTCTGGAAAAATTTAGTGCCAAAGGGTTTCGTAAAAGACAGCAAGGTTGTGTTCCAGAACTTCTCTTTCTTTAAGGTAAGCGGTCACACAGGGCTGCTGTAACGTGGCTCTTAGCAATAGCAGCCAGTTATGCCATAAACACCATCAAGACAAATGTAATGTTTACCAGAGGCAGCCATGAGATAATTTATCTAAACCTTAGTCTGCCGCCAGCCAGATTAATTTTTGGTATATTTTACATTGCACTGTCATTAAAAAAATATGTTAAGAATAATAATCCTCTCCTAGCTTGAGTTTATTAAAAGTGCTCAACAGATTCCCCTCTGTTTGAAGGAAGGGTGAAATACGTGCTTTTTAAGAGCGCCTGTTGTAACCGCCAGTTCACTATATAGTTTGCAGGCATTGTAGAGGATTAGCTAGAGAGTACTCCAGAGGTGCTCTTCAGTTGTCATCCTACAGCTGACAATGTCAAATGAGGGAGAAGAATGTAGGTAAGAAATGCAAATAAGCCAGAGAGTGAAAATGTTGCTTTCTCCTTTGGCTTGTCTTTCAAAAACAGAAGGTAGAATTTCTGATCCTTTAAACCTACCCATGAATGAAAGTATGTCAGGACATGCTCCAAAACATTTGCCTACCAGTGTCTCCTATGTAGAAACCATTCTGAGTATGAAAAGCTGTGCCTCTGCTTTTACACACAGAATTGTAATTTTGTAAAAAAATTCAAGCTTTTAAGCCAACCACAGTGTCTTTGTGATAAAAAGAAGAGAAAGGTCAGTGAAGCTTGTCCTTTATAAGAAGCAACCCCAACTGGTGGTCAGAAAACTGGAATGGTAAACTGAGCCATGTTTATGTGGGGCAAACACGATCAAGCTTTTCACTCATTTCAGCTACTTCTGGACAATTGTTTTCAACTAGATCTAGTCTTTAGCTAAACTTAATTGAGAAGCTGGTCTTGCTAATGAATTTGTACGAGTTTACTGGCCCTGGAAGTTTTTGCTGTAGTGCACTCAGTATATTATATTAAAAATGTATATCACAACTGAAGCAGTTTTGTAAAACGAGCTTTAATGCAGCATCTGCTTATTTGTGCCTTGGGGATGTGAGACAACAGCAAACTGCTTACTGCTTGAGAAATCAGCACACCACCACAGGCGTTGCTCTGGTGTTAGAAGTCAGGGCAGTGCCTTAATCTGGATGCAGATCAAATTGCTATGTTGATAATTAGAAGACAATAAGCCTGCATGAAATTGAACCAAGATGTATTGAAATCAGCTGGTAATGCTGACTGGAAGTAAGCCATGTCAGAAGGTAACCAGAATGCATTATTGTTGGCCATTATAAAAAGATCCATTTAAATAGCTCTCTCTCACCTACAGCTATTTAACCTTTTGTAGGTAAGAGCATTACAAGCGAGCCTAATGCACATTTTGTGTGCATTATTCTGCATAAACTCATGCCCACAATTTTTATGTTTCTATGTGCATATTCATCATAAAGCTGAGTGGGGTCAATATATTTCCAAATCGTGTCACTGGAGATAGCCAGGAGCAGCTGTTTCCAAGGAAGGTGAAAGAAGCTTCATCCTTGAGCTACCCTAGTGGGAAATGGCTTGCTGAAACCTACCAACAAATGTTTGGCTTCTGCAACAAGATGGGAGTTTAAATGTGAACAGGAATGGTCTCATATAAAAAATGTGCTTGTATGTGAGAGACAGCTGTGAAGAAACCTAAATGCTGGGGTCTGGTAATAATGAGCTTAATGGGGATCCATTTGCTGACATGAAATCTATTTCACTGAATGTCCTCCTTTCCTTGGATTCTGAAAGCTGAACACAAGACCCTTTGGGATGTTGGGGGCCTTTTCTTGTGCTGGCTCTTACTGGTTTTGCTTCTGTCTGCACCTTTCAGCTTCAACTCCTTTGTAAAAGATAGATGCTGTTTTAGGGAAGCTCTGCTACTCTTTAAGTCATTTTCTTTCCCAGCATCTCAACTTGTCCATTTCCTCCCTGTGCTTTTTGTACACTATTTTCTGTGCTAATAGGACATTATTAGTTTTATTTATATTGAGTACTGTTACTAATTGTTAGGTGATTGACTGTGGTGCGTTCCCATAACCTGACATAAGTGGCTGCAGTTTGCTGTATTTCTTCATAATGCTTCCTTCAAAATAGATGAACTTGTGCTTATATTGATCAGTAACTAAAAGGAAGAAGCTAAGGCAGCATTTGAAAGCTCATAGATACAGTATGCCTATGAGCTCTCACTTGGTCTGATCAGCCACCTTATGGTGGGTTTAACTTGGAAATCATTATTTGGACAAAACTGGGGCAGAGCTGCATCTCAGCTGGTCCTGAATAACCTCACAAACATCAGCCTCTCAGTGCAGCTCAGACAGCAGATGCGCTGTTTATTTACAGACAGATGTACTGGAATCTCAGATCTATGCCTAATTTTGCACTGCCACAGTGAACAGTTTTCAAAAAACTGTGTGGGCACCTTGCCATCACTCGGGCAGCAGGACAGGAGACATCCTGTGGAGCCTGGCCAAGGTAAAGGCCAAGAAACTTCCCATTGACTCCTCTCCTGTTCTCAGCTCCAGAGCACCATTTCAGGTGGTGGTAGCAATATGGAGCAGAATATTACGAGAAAGTGTCATGTTTCTTTATGTTTATGGTGTTAATTCAACTATCAAAACCATCAGCAGAAGCCCTTGCTGAAAATGAAGGTGTTAACGTGCTGTTCACCTAAGCAGATGAATAGGGAACAAGCACTCCCTGCCAGAGCAGTCTGGGTGCAGGTAAATAGACATGATCAATGACATTTGGCTGGAGATTCAAAACTTCCAAGGCTGCAGCTGTAGGGGTGAATCCAGTGGTGTAGCTCTGCCTGAAACCTAACAGCTAAAGTAATCCATCCACACAGCCAAGGGGGTATGTAGGCATTTAATATTTCCCCTAATCATGTGATAGCTTGTACTTCCTTTGGTACTATCTAAAACTTTGATCCCTGAAATCTGATGCCTCAGAAAATACCTTTGCTTCTGAATTTATTCAAGCACTTATGAATCATTTGGTCTGCTGTTCACACAACAACTGAATTATTAAAAAAAAGTTAAATGTTTTTCATCCATTATGTCTTGAAAAAAGTGTGATGTAGCTTCCCTCATCACATATGATGGTTTGTGCCATTCCTCAAGGAGTTCAGGATTCAAAGAAGAGTTGAGCTTAGTGCCTTCTGCTTAAAGGCGTTTAAATGGCTGATCTTTTTCCTGCTTTTGTTCTTTTGGAAGCTCACTTTCTTTAAACCTAAGGCATTTTATGGCTATTCCTTAGACCAGAAGGAGAGAAGAGCTGTGTCAGTGTTTGTATATGTATCACATAATATACGGACATATAATAAGTAAGATGGCATTACTTATTTAAAACAAAACAAAAAAATTGATTCATTTATTTTTAAAGCCATGAAAAGCAGGATTGTTCTTTTTTTCTTTCTTTTTTTTTTAAAGGCCTGCAGCAGGCACAGACTATGGAAACCCGCATTATTAAAATTGACAATCACAATAATGCTCTAAAATCCACAGGAAGAAGCTCTGATGATTGAACAGCCAAGGAAATAATCAGTAGTCAAGGGCAGTCAGGGTTCCTAAAGGGATTCCAGCTTGTAGAGAAGAAATAATACACCAGGAAGTAACAAATGGAATTAATTGGTTCTTCAAGTAGAACAGTTACAGGAGGAAGGAGGATTATACATATGTATTATTATTTAAATAACGTGAATGAATAGAGGACTCCAGACCTGCGGGTAGCACACAAACACTACTAAGAGACCCTGGGCTGCTGAAATAAATCTGCATTACAACTGGGCAAGAAAAGAGGAGAATAAGGTGCAGCAGCTCCACTTGAACTTATCTTGGCTGATGATGAATTTGTTAAGATGTTAGACCTTCAGGTTTTAAAATCCCATTTTTGAACACTGAAAAGTTCCATTTGCTTTTCATTTGTTTGTTTATTCACGGGTCCTTGGTTGCTCTGAATAAGCAGCTTCAGAGTTGGAATTCTGCAAGCCTGACATTTAAATGGCAGTTTCAATTGTACGTAATTTTCTTCTTCGGTCCTTTTGGGAGTATTTTAGTGTCCTATTATGCAGTGACTGTACTACAAACTGAAGTTGTCTGTGTACAGTGGATTGCATGTCCTCTTCCATTTCATCCCTGGCTCTAGGTGAGAGTTCTGTGTGGGAAGCTTATAAGAATTGAGGGATCTTGTTGTTTGGCTGTGTGCTCTTTAAGCATGCAGGTACTGGACAAACATAAAATACTGTTCTAATTCTGAAGTGGAAAATCTTCAGCAAATCTAAAGTCAGAAACTTATCATAGCAGCTATACTATTTCCATTAGAGGAAATCCCTAAAGCATCTTTCAAATAGACCCCATGTGTTTCTCCTAAAAGGCGTAAACCAACTTTTTGATTTTCCCAGCTCTTATAATTAGCAGGGATAAAAATGTTCAGGATTTCAACAAGCATTTCTGTGGGAGTGCAGATGTGACTCTTGGTGACTCAAACATTTCCCAGAACTTAAGTTACCCTCTATATAATTATTCTAAAGAATTATCTTTCCAAAATTAGAAGAAAAAATCCCACGTAATTACAACTGTAATACTAACATACTTGATGTCTGCCTAATGTCTGAGCATCAAGTCAGAGGCTGTATTTTCAAGCAATATACACAAAATTGTAAGCAAGATGAGTTGTGTCATGCAAAATCTTAAACAAAGATGCCAAATATATGGGTTCTGCATCATTTATGCCATGACCGGCCATGAAATTTGAAGAGAAACTGAGCAAAGTTGCATTTCCTTCTAATTGCTCTTTCTCTACCCTCTTTCTCCTTTACATATTGATCTGGCTGTTTTGAAAAACGCAGCAATCTCAGCTCAGCTCACCTTGGGCTGCCGAGGTCCTGCCCTGCCTTTTCCTGGACTTGCGGTTTCCCGGCCCCTCACTCTTGGTGCACCACCCCTCAGAAAACAGCTTTGTCCTCTGCTGACTGTTGCAGTGCAGTAGCTCAGCACAGGGCCAGGCATGGGCCAAAAGCACCTTGGGAAGGGGCTGAGGGAAGGCAGCCACTCACTTTCTCAGTGGGATGGCAGGGCTGGAGAGGATAGGTGTGCCTGTGTCTCATGCCTTCTGGTTAGAGAGCTCTGCAAGCATCATCGTTTATGAGTTGTTTTAGTTGGGGGAGGATTGTTCTTGCACCTGATTGAACTCCCTCTTTTTTTTCTCCTTTTTTTTTTCTTTTTTTTTTTTTTTACAGAAAACTTTGTTTTGTGCTTTAGTAGCTGGTTTGACTCCACCTATTTAAAAAATGACTTTTCAGATTGCTCAACCTGATTAAATCTTGCTGGACTTTTGTTCACAAGGAGCTCTGAGAAATGGAGTGAGTGGAAAGGAAGGCAGCACATTTGTATATGTGGTAGAAAATGTAACTTGCAGCACAGTAGTGGATTTATGTGACATGACATGCTCATGTGAATCAAATGTGCTATTTTTACGGCATGTATTAAATGTGAAATTGTGACTGGTGTTAGAGCAGTGCCAGAATTCCTGCCAATGTGCCATGTAATTTTATTTTAAGAATGAAAGGTCTCGAGTGAGAACCCTGTATTTCTAGCAAATTTATTCCATTTGTCTAGGGTCAGCTATGCCCATAGGTCATTGCCCGCTTTATGTTTGATTTCTTCCTTACACGACATTTGATTTCATCTCAGAATATGAGCAGAAAACCTAGGTGGCTTCTGCAGCTGTAAAGTTGTGTACAGTGCACAGCAATGTCCCTTTTGTATGTGGTGTACTCCACATCTTCAGCCAATGTTGACCGAAGTCACTGGAGCTGTGTTAGTACAGCTAAGAGCCTAACCCAACAGGTGTAGTTGGTCAAAGGCACCCTTGGCTGTGAAATAGTCCCTTCCTTGGGGTGTGAGGTGGGTTGGAACTTATGCCAAAAACCATGGTACTATCTACAGTGCTGACCTGGGACAGGGGTGCCTCATTAATACAGCAGTGAGTCCCAGAGCATGGAAAGTAGTTTGTGGATGCCTGACTTGAGACATTGTGAAGGGACCTGTTTTGCCACAAAAATGTGAGATTTCAGAGGAACTGGCTCCTTAAAGTCATGTCGTGTTGTGCCAAGGAAAATGCCTGTCTGTTTTTAAAGCATAGGCATGGCTTTGATCCTCCTGCATCAGAATGAGGTGATTAATGCCAGGGACAGACTGACACTGGAGGAAAGGAGAGTCATGATGGCCATTAGACTCCTGAGGGCCCCCACCAGCTGCCACCGTGAGCTGCAGCAGGGTCCAGGTCATGCAGCAGAGGAGCAACAATGAGTCACTGCTTTGGCTAATTGGGGTCTGTCAAGTTCAAGTACAAGACGGGATCACTGGGGACAAAAGGAGGCAATACACAGATGAGCTCAGCAAAAATAAGAGTGGGTTTTAATATTTACCTCTGGAGTGTTTCTCATCTCTCATTATGTTCACCTAAGTTCATATCTCTAAAAATAAAATTAAAATCCCACAAATATAACATGATTTCAAGAAATTATTTTATTGTAATTATGGCTAATCCAATTAAAGGTGATTTGTAATGACTGCAAATTAATTACAGAAATACTGGATTTAATGAGTGGATTACTATTTGTTTTGATAAAAGAGAAAATGCAAATACCAAGCTAGACTCTTTAGTTCACTTAGATCATGCAGAGCTCAATACTGCTGGATTTACAGTGCCATTTGTTTCCACGATGAGGAAAAGCATAGTACCAGCTGAACACACAGAGACAAATATCAAACTCTTTTCCTTTCAAAGAGTTCATCTGTATGACAGGGTCAGACTTTCATGATTTTTGTATAATGGAAATCAGATGTGATGTCTGGGGTCAGAACTTGTTGCAATGAATTGGGAAGTACAGAAGTATCCCTTTTTCTCTTCTGTGGTTTTTTTGTGTGTTTTTGGTGGGGTTTTTTTCAGTTTTTATCTAATTTTCACTATAAGCTTGCTAGCTTGTATATAGGTTGCTGCTTGACAAGATGCTTCCACGTACATGTTCTCCCATTCAGCAGCAAGTTGAATCTTTGCTGGCTTTGCTGATCCTCTTTTGACCTGATCCTGCAGCTGGAGAAATAAAGAAGTGCAGGTATATGGTCAAGCCAGGCAGCTGGCAGCCTGGCAAACCCAAGGTGCGGGGCAGTGGGCACTGTCTCTGCAGAGGTGTGGCGGTGAGCAGTCAGGGGAAAAGGCCTCCTGCTGCTGCAAGGTGGTGCAATGCATGGGTGTGGTAAGGTACATGGGTGTGTTGGGTCCCTCAGCTCTGAAGCAAAGGCAGGTGCAGGGCTGAGCTGTCCAGGGCTTTGATGGGGTAGCGGTTTGTGTGGAGGTTTTGGCTGAGGGACACAAAGCAAATATGACAGCTCTGCTTTTGTGCCTTCCTGGTCACAAGTAGCATGCAGTTATCCTGCTTCCTACATGGCAAACAGGGGAATTAAAAAGCTAGCACTGAGGGCTACCTGTCTGTGTTGAAGGTGGAAGAAATACTTGTTGATAAGGTCCAAGTCTTGGGAAGTCAAGAGGAGCTCCCACAAGAGAACATAAGTGTCTTGAGGCTCTGATGCAGAAGCTTCCAAGTTATCAAGCATTGCACAAATAGAAATGCAGAGTCTTGTTCCAGAGAAGTGCACAGGCTTTGGTCAGGTGGTCCCTCAGCAGATGTGTCATCTTTGTCGCTATAGATAATTCTTTCTCTGTCTTTTTCTCCTCTCATCAAACCTGTCACTTCATTTTGACTGTCCATTAGCTTCTTCTGTACGTGCCACCATTCACATGCTCCCCTGCACGTGGCTTGGACTTGCTTCATCCTCAAAGTCTTTGCAGCTATAAGTGTGTCTTTACATATTGATCACACAGTTGTATTAGCAGAGTTTTTTCCAAGCAGCTAACTCTTTGGTTTTGTTATCAAAGGTGATTGACTAACTAAATGGAAATGAGCTTCCTTCCCAGCAGCTCTTGCGGCAAATTACAAATGGAAGAAACTCTGGTTCCTAGGGAAGTCAGAAACTACTGAGCAACCTGTAATCAAGGTTCTCCTAATGTTGTGTTTTAAGTAGACCCATTATCATAGCAATGTCTTCCTGAAAGCATTTAGACTTCATTACCCCATTAGAGAAATTAACATATTTTAGCTGATAAGCTTCTGGTGCATTCAAAAACTTGCAATAATGCTGGGTGTTGAAGCTACTCTAAAACATGCTTTCATTAAAGGGGGCTTGTGCCACATAGGAAATATATAAATAGAAAACCCGTAATTAAAATGCCACATTATCTTGTTCTAAACTTAGTGTGTCTTAAAATTTAAATATACAACACTATCTTTAGAATTTTCCATCAGAAATTTTCCAATTTTATTAGCATAGCAATAAAGAAACTGGATGTGATTTTTTTTTTTTTTTGGTTCGTTGTTTTTTGGGTTTGGTTTGGGGTTTTTTTAGAAAGAACAGAATTTCAAATATGACTTTAATAACTGTCTTTTTAACTAAAGTTGTAATAAGTCTTTTTAAACCAGTCACTGACTCTAAGAGGTAACTGATCATCATTGTGATGTTCAGAGGAGAGATTGCACAGAAGTACATCAGGAAGAACTGACAAGGAGAATCAGCAGGGTCAATGCAGAGACAGTGTATGCATTTGTGATTGCAAAGTCAACAGAGAAAAGCCAGTTTATGCCAGAATTTGATCTTGAAGGAAAATGAAAAGTAGCAGAGTCCATAAATATGGATGTAAGGAGACCTTGTTTGCTTTTTGCAAAAATAGCCAAAATTCAGATTTCTGAATGCTTTCATGGTCAGAAGAATTTATAAAGCCAGTTCCTGTGGTTCGGTTCACAGCAGCTCTCTCCTCCAAAAATCCTTAATGCTGCAAGTGCAGCCTGATTTTAGTACAGCGTTTCCATCAGTGGGAGCTCCGGCTGGGGTTTCTCATCTGAATGAAGCTGCTTATTCTTGTGAGGCTTGTAGGGAATCAGTATTCATTTAAAATCTGATCCAAAAGTTGTGGGAGTCATGTGGGAGACTGACGGAAAGAGAAAATAAAAAAGTTATTGTTCTTCTATAACAGCGATAGAAGTGTCATGTGAACTCCAGAGAACAGATTTAACTATGGAAGAGGTAAAAACATTTTTGTATTTGCGATGCAGGACTGCCCCGCTCTGTTCCAAATCAAATTCAATGCCTTGCTGTAATAGAGTTGTGAAAGCTTAAGCTGCAGCCCATATGTCGAGTACAGCATGGGCCCTGGGGTAAAAGGGAAAGCATCCAAGGAAGGGGGATCAATACAGCCACTTGATTAGCAAAAGGGTGACGCAGAGCATAAGGCTGTATTGTTGGACAACTTCTGGTTGTAATTACTGTCACCCCTTCCAGGTCGTTTCATGGTCTTCCAAGTCTGGTAGAGATTTTACAAGTTTGGCCATTTGAAATAGTCCATAAGTGTTTACAATTTAGAAAACAAACAAACAAACCCACAAAAAAACAAGCCTACCCTCATTTCTGGTTCGTGCACAGAAGTCTTGGACTCATTATTCTTTGCACATTTCCATAAGTTAGAGATCGTTCTCCTTTTTTAAGAGGGACTGCAACAGGCAGAGGGAGGCCTGCAAACATGCTCCTGTCCATGTGGGGCCCTGAGAAATCTCACACATACGGGTGCAGGTTTGAGTGCTTGTACTACTTAATGGGCCTTGAATAATTGGCTGCCTTATTAGTCAATAAATGACATTCTGTATACTTCTAGAAAATTATATCTTGATTGATCGTAGGCATGTTGCATGTTTTTGTTTGTTTGTTTGTTTCTGCTGATAGGGAACACCCCAGAAGCACAGTCAGAGGCAATCTAGGTGCCATTCCCTGGGCACAGCTTTGTGATATATTGGCCAAGCTCAACACAAAAGTAGCAAGTTCCCATTCATCAGACTGAGCTTCAAAAGCATGGCAGGGAGAGAGGGTTGTCTCTATACTAATGATCTAATATACACTGTTGGTATCAAAACTGTCATAGCAAGGACACTGGTGGGAGTAAGAATGCAGTCAGCTCAAAGCTGTGCTTCTGGCATTATCTGGCACATTTGCAAAATACCTCCTCAAAAACGTAATTATACAGAAGTCACAGAGGTCTTACAAAACATGTGTCAAGTTGGATGTTTATTCCAATGGTAAACCAACTCTGACATTCCTCTCTATGATGAAATGTGATCATGTGTGGGTGTGTAATGATATGTATGCATACACACATAGGTATCTGCATATTATATACACAGACAGAATGTGTATGGCAGTGTGCATATTTATATAGTTGCCTGCTCACAGATGCAGCAAAAAGGGGATTAGATGCCAAGGATGGTAAATTTTTACAGTAACTTTGTAAAGCCAATCTGTAATTATTTGATACTGTTACCGTGTGGTTTAGGCTTAAATTTGTCTTTCTCCTGTGCTCTAAAACTTTGGGAAATTCAGCATTTCAGGTGAGGTTTTGAGGTTGTGGCAGCCACCTCACAAATGCACCACCATTGGGTTGCCTGCTGTGGCCAGGCAGGGGCGTGGCAGGGGGACATCTCCCACCCATGTCAGCAGTGCTGGGCAGAGGACACCCTGGGAACATCCTAGGCTGGAGAAAAAACCCAAGTAGGGATAGTGTAGCAACCAGGGAGTGCTTCCAAATGCTGCCTTTGGCCTCTCTATGCTTGACTTGTAGCACAGCATTTGACTTTCATGGCCTCTGCTAAATTTATAGACGTGCTTGTGCCAGGAAACTCTGCTCTGAAAACGCTTATGGGCTCCACAGAAAAGACAAGCAAGCGGGCAAGGAAAAAGTAGTAGCTCTCCTTCCATTTTACTGCTAAAGGACTGAGATGCAAGAGATTAATGGATGTGCCCAAGGTCATATTGGAAATCTGCAGCAGAGCCAGGCGCTGAATCCAGATACTCTGCATCGCAGCTCAGTGCTATAGCCATATTTTTTTTTCTGCTATTATTTAAAAGAAATACTGTTCCTGGAGAGTGGAGCAAATCAGAAAAATAAGCTGGTGGTGTGCGAATGAGAAAAGGTCATTTGTCCTGTTTCATCACTTTGTTGTCCAAAGATCTAATTACTTCAGGAATTACCTCAATGGCTTTCAATCAGTGCCTGTCTGTCTTAGGTCATTCCACACACCTCACCTTGTCGGTTTAAGATGCTTTGTAAAGACTTTTTTTTCCCCCTCTTAATTAAAAAATAATGCTTCTGGCCAGCTCTTCTGCACGTGTTTTTCAAACCTATGCATGAGGCTGAATACTGGTGGAAGCAAGCACTTGTACTCCTGACATCTGATGATTGCTGTATAAGAAGCGAAGTGCTTTTACGTGCAATATATCAGAGCTTTCCACAGATTAGAGATGACTTATAAATTACACTGTGGAACTTCTTCACCTGCAATTGAAAAGTAATCGCTGGGGTGCTGGGAGGTGTGGGCCATTTAAGAACACAGAATTTCTACACTGCATAGTCCCTCACGGCACATTTTAAAATCAGGATTGCCTCTAAATCAGCTTGTTTTAAAATGATGTGTTTCAGTTCTGTTATTGCCTTTCATTTCAGGATCTTTAAGGGTGCATTTATATTTTCATGAGGTTTTTTCTCTGCAGTCATAGAGTTGGGCAAGATTTCTCCTGAGTCCTTCACCTACCTGCTCCATGGAATCACTTGCATGTTTTCTTGGTTCCTGCACAAAACCAGCAGGTAGCATACATACTGTAACAGAACCATGATAGTAAGTGGTTCCCTGTGTATAGCAGGTTATGCAGGCAGCTGACCTGGAAGAAATAGAAAATCAAAAAGAATGTGCTCATTCTCAGTGAATACCATTTTCAGCCTGAAAGGTACTTGGGATCATTCCCCAAGAGGTCCTCTCCCCCTCAACTTTGTAACTCTTCCAATTCTTTTTTTATGCTGACCCAGATTATGGATGACTGATTTTGGGTAGGACCGTGCATATACCTCTGAGTTCTCAGGAAAAGCTTTTCCTGCCCCTGGCTCCTGACTCATGCTGATCTCTGCACAGAGATGGTGGTTGCCTACTCTTAATGACAGGGATACTGGTGTTTCATGGAAACACCAGTTATTAGACTAAATCATCTTTCTCTCTTCTTTCCACTCTGATCCACAAATCTCTAACCAGAGTTTGCCTTGCCAGCTGTTAATTCCAAGTGAGAGCATCAATCAGAGGTCCTTCAGCAGCAGGCACAGCTGCTGGCACATGGCTAGCTAAGGCTGGCTCACCTTTGTGACATGGGGAATTAATATACTGCAGTGATCAGGGGCACAGTCTGCATTTCGCAAGACAGGCAAGTACTGAGAAGAACAAGTCTTTGCCCCCGTAAGTTTATAATGTAAGTAGGCCAAATCTCAGTTAATGGCTTGAAAATAATTTTAACAATGCTATAATTAGGTTAGATTGTACCTTACCCTCCTTTCTTTCCCCCTTCTATGAATGAAGTCAGTGACCTACAGGCTTTGTGCCTGACTCCATCCCTTTGTTTCTATAATTAACATTGTTTACTTAGTATTTTCCTTACTGCTGAGAGGGACAAAAGCTTTTTTTGTTCCCCTTAGATGCAATTTGTATGATACCATATTTATTTAGAATTAATGACAATAACCATGTCCATTCTAGGCCCTTATGCAATTAATCAATCTCCCTCAAATTCTGTTTCCGTTAATGAGCTCGCTTGGGTGGCAGAGAAAACACAGAGTGAAACTGCCTCATTTCACAGCTTTCCAAAAAGATGTACCCTTATTTTCTCTTCTCCCCTTTCTCTTCTCTCTGCCTTCTCTTGTTCCTTGTCTGTGCACTCTGCTGAACCTGATCAGGGTAGTGCAACCTGATCTTTACCTAAGAGCATCATTGCAAATTCAACCTATAACAAGCTTAAAGTGGCTTCTGAAAGGAAGGTAGAGAATAAGACACTTTTTCAGCTACACCATACAGCAGGAATAAACTCTTCGAAGGAAGAAGTATGGCTGTTTTCTCAGACTTTTACTTATTTAGTGTTAGGATATTAGCTTTTATCAACGATCTTAAAAGCAATGGACAAGCTAGTTCAGTGGCGACTAAGTAGAAGAGCAGCAGGTGAAGTCCAGCATTTTTGTAACAGTTTCTGTGGCTGTGAGAGGTTGCAGGTCTTTATTGCCTTTATTGTAGAGGAAAGCACTGTGGTCTGGGTTTTATAAGACAGCACCCAGTTCGCCTAAGCAAAAGAAATTGAAAAAAGGTCAACCAGTGAAACAGAAATTCAGTCTTCACAGAGCTCTGCAGAGTGCCTAACACCAGTTGTCACCCCAGTGGGAGTGATGGTGAAATGCTAACACTATTGAGGGTGAAATGTGTAAGTCAGGGATGTCAGTAGTGCTCTGCTGAAGTTCTCTTATTTTTTGGCAATTCTGGATCAGATGTACATCAAGTCCTAGACTAGCAAGCCCCAAATTGAATACAGCTGTGTTACTCTGCATTTCCTTTTTTATGTCAGCAGCTAATTCAAGTTACTGTTGACCAAAGGTCCTTTCACAGTCACCTGGCAACTTCTACTGTATCACATTAATCATCCTCATAAAGATGTGCAGAGGTGAAAGAGCTTTTACCAGTTTCAGACTGAAAGTGTCTTTTGAAAGAATAAATGGAATAATTTTGCAGCATTTAAAATACCACAGTGCCACGCTTCAGTCTACACATCCTTGGGTGAGTTTAAAATTGTCCTTGCATTAAGCACAGTTAAAGAGTCTCTTCAGTGTGCCTGTAACAGTCTGATGCAATTCACACAAAGGATTGCTTTTTTTTTTTTCCCCAAGAGCAGCAGTATCAGTTTTGAAACTTCTGGACTGATATGTCAGCTGAGTCCTTTGCTCAGAATGACCTTTATCATCCCATATCTCATTAGAGCTGTAGATTAGTGATTTGTGTTTTGAAAGATCAAAATCATCATTTTTAGATGCTGTTTCATATCTGTATATTTATATCATACTCTTCCTTGGCATTTCAGTACATGGTATGAAGTGTTAGGTTTTTAGGTCTAACAATTCTGAGAGAAGAGCAAAACACAAGTAAAATGTCAGCATTATTATGGCTTAAAGAATATTACAGTGTTTGCAGGCAGTGTATGTCTTGTGATGAAGCTAAGTTCCTCTCTGAGAAGAGTTCAGTTATTTTCATTTTACAAATAAGCAATTGAGATATAAATAAGTGTAACAATTTTACTGAGATCATAGAAGGAGCTTTGAGAGAGCCAATTCATCCCTCATAAATTTGACCAAATCAGCTAATGGGGGAAGAAGATTTATGCAAGAACAGAGAAAATGGAAATCACTGAATGTGTGTAAGAAAAGGTCCATAACCACTCCAGGTTGGTGCATTCAGAAGTGTCATTCTTGGTACCTGGAATTTGGTTTCTAAGTATTTTCTACAGTGGAGGAAACTATGTAATAAGAAGTGGGTTTTGTGACCACCGTAAGCAGTGATGTGTATGTACATTTTCAAATACGCATATTGGCATTTTGCCCTTCAAAGGGATGTTGTGTTATTACCCAAAAAGCACACAGAATGACAGCTGCATACCTGCTTCTCCCTTGATAATGTGTGACTTTGGGTATAATACTAGTGGTAGGGAGATAACCTGTTATGATCACTGCCTCCTTCACTCCTCACAGGGTAAAGGAGGCCAGTCGCATAGTCCACTTAGCTCTACATGCACATGCCTGCAGGGGAAGGAAGCACAGCCTTTGTGGTCACCTCTGTGGACATGGCAAGTGGGACAGGCTGGGCCAGAGGATATGCAGAGCACTCAAAAAAATTCTGAGGGTTCAGAACAACCCTCCAACGTCTCTTTTTTTCTGTAATAAGAAGTGGGTCCTTAGTTTATTAGAGTTTATTAGAGATAACAGGTACCAATATTCCGTGTGTGAAAAGTAGTCCTCATTCTATGTCAAAGCAGGAGTGCCTGAGGGAGAGAAGTGCTAGTGAGCACCTACTGCTTTATCTCTGTTGGCAACTCCATGGGGAAATGGCATCAAGGCCTGGCCCCTCTCAGCATGTTGGCCCTTCCTGCCCAGAGCAAACATTGCCGTCACATCCCCTGTGCAGAACACCAAAACCAGGGGTGGGCAGAAGAGATAACATGTCTTCCACTGGTCTCTCATATGATGGTGGGAAAGTTTTGACCTTCTCGGTGCTGTTACCAGAAGGTTCGTGTGGAAATGATGTTGAAGGACTTTAAGATGCATCTGGGGTTACCTGTGGGACACAAGGAGCAGGGAAACACACGTTGATGTGGGTTAGAGTCAATTTACCATATCTGGTAAGAATTACTGTATATCAGTAGTACCCAGGGAAGTCAAATATAGCTGCAATAGCTAAAATGTACCTATTTGTACAGCGCCAGGCATAAATGAGCAATGAACAACCCCCAAAGCAGAGCAGGAACCTCCCACATCCCCAGTGCCCCTCTTACTCCTGTGTAGGGCATGGGCCAGCCTTATTTAATAGCGAAGTGTCAGCCCCTAAATCAGATTAATCAGTATTGGGTTGTGTATGTAGCAGTTCCCTTTTTCTTGCAACTAATCATAACCAAAGCCGAACAGAAAATAATGGGGTTCATATATTTAGTACAGCATTTTATAAATGTTCAACACAGTAATTCTCATAGTATAGGGGGTAATATTTAGGTCAAGCAATAAACATAAAGGCTGATAGGGAAAAACTTTTTTTTTCCTCTCTGAAATTATATATTTTTTAGAAAGAACCAAACTTCATAGTATTTGTTGAACAAAATGCATGAAAGTTTATTAAGCAAAATAAATAGAGGAAAATCAAAATATTTAATAACACAGCTACAAAGGGAGGAATGAAACAGCTTGGCAAATTGCATTTGCAGCACAGTAAAATGTGTACTGTGTCTGCATAAATAGTAAATCAGCATTTTTATAGCAATACTATGTGAAGCCTCAAACTTGATATGTGTAAATATTACAAAGTACAGATATATTTGAATATAAGATGGTAAATACACAAAACCAAAGTCAAAAATTAGTCGATCACCTCCTAATAATTATTTGTACACATCCTGTTAATCTTAGAATTCTCTATTTGATGTTTCAATAGTCTGTTCGGTGATGATACACTGCAAGGCTGCATTCAAATAGTCATTAGTTTGGAAGTTTCCGTTGTTAGCAGGATACCGAGAAGATAAATGATGAATTGTGGTTTCCTGATTCCATCTTTTCTTTGCTCCCCGTAGGCCTCGTGCTGTCTCCACTTGATTTATGCTGGAATCAGAGCTTGCTTTCAGTCTGACTGGTCTAGTCCGAGCACAGACTCGCTTCTGGGTCTGTGCGCATCAGGGAAATCAAACCTGTTGGGAGCTGCCACATATCTTGCCTTTGGGGCCTGAGAAAACCTCCATCTCAACACTGCTGGTTTTCTATTCCATGGCTCAGAGACTGGCTGTCTCTAGAGGCCTGCTCTGGAGATCATTAAAAGCATTGGGAATGCTGATATTTGCTTAATGGGTCCAGGTGTAGGTATGTATTGTCAAGAGAGCTGTAAATAAATGCTTTGGGAAGACGGCTTCTTTCCCAACTGTGCATAGCAAGGGATGGCACTTGCTGCCAAGTTTTGTGGTTTCATCATGGGCTCTGTGGTCTTTTGAATTTATACGCAAGCTTAGGATCCTCTATATGTGATTTATTGAAGAACTGAGCTTTCTTTGATTGCTTTTAAGGAGTTTCTCTTGCCCCTCTGTGGTAGAAAGCAAGCTAGCAATGCAGTCTAGAAACCTAAGGGGGAAAAAAGGTGTGCCTCAGATTTAATATTTTTGATGAAAGGCATTTTTAAGCTGGATTCATGGTTCCTGGGTCCTCTCTGATCAGTTTGAATGTGTGTCCTTGTTTGCTGACACCTTGCTCTGCAGCCAGGCTGCTTTGCTTTCTCACTCCTCTGAGCAGTGCTGGGTATCAAGGTGTTCTATCCTGTGTTCACCCAGTTTACAGTCATCCGAGATAGGTACAAAGAATGAAAACACAAAAAAATAGGCCTAAAGGAAGCCTGTGATTAAAATGGAGAAGAGTATCTGTGGAAAGACAGGTCCAGGATTCTGTTGAAATGTCCAGCTCGACAGAATTTAATTGCAGATCAGACCCTGAACACGGATGTCCTGTTCCTGTTCTTTGAGTCTGAAGCTTGATAAAGCACTTTGACATGAATGGATCTCTGGGAATAAACAGTGGGTTCCCAGTAGAAGGCAGTTGTTCCAGCACTGCCCAAGCAGTGGAGCTGCTTATTGCTTGGGGCCTCTGCCAGCATTTTGACTGAGAGAATACAGGGGAAATGAAGAGCCAAAGGAGGGTGGAACCTGAAGAGGAACTTGCTCTAATTAGCAGAAGGCATCTCATCAGGCTGAGCAGAGCACTGAACACACTTGGGGTTAGCTCCAGTCTTGCCTTTCCCCCTGAACAGTTACATAATAAGTGTTCGGAAAAATAACTTTGCTTGGCAGAACACGGTGTATGGAAAATGAACTCATTTCTCATGATGATTTAGATGCCACAGAGATTAGGATGTTAAGGCTCTTGTTTTAAAGGGTTGCAGGCTTTTAACAGAGATCACAAGGAACATCATGCTTTGGGATTTAACATTTATTCATTCAGTTCATCAAGTACTGATATGCACATAGTACTTTGTTGCAGGCATCACAGTGCTGATAGTAGCCCGAGGTTATGAACAAGAGATCTCTAGACAGTACAGAAAAGGTTGGCCTTGCGTAGTTCTAACCCAGTTGTCATATAATTTTTCCTTAGATCTGACTTGCACTTTTTGTACTTTGAACAAATATAAGCAGTGCTTTTGCTCACCTCCCCTGCTTTCTGTTGATAAAGGACTTTACCAATTGATTCTCAAAGCAGCAGTGAAATGGGTGATTTTTCTTTGCAGTGAGTCTCAGCCATACCAGGACTGTGATAAAATCACTGGAGCCTGTCTGTTCTGAACATGGAAGCAATCAAAATGAACATAACTACTAATTTCAGCAGCAGTCTTTGAGTTAAAATTATTAAACAACTTCCATTCCTTCGCAAACATTAACCCAGCCTGGATCTCATTATTGCAGAGACTTTCAGTAATCAGAGCAGGGTTTCAGCTGAGTTTGTAATGTCAGGATTTCACTGGCCCATTTGGGAGAATAGAAGGGGGCATGAAAAATACAGTGTAATGTTATCAAAAAAAGTACCCATTGATTTCAGTAAGGAATAATATTTCCATGTGCATTTCCTTCTCTCTTACACTCTCTTTTTTCCCCCACTTG
This sequence comes from Calyptomena viridis, assembly GCA_013390005.1. NCBI lineage: Eukaryota > Metazoa > Chordata > Aves > Passeriformes > Eurylaimidae > Calyptomena > Calyptomena viridis. Next base: position 327,713 of record WEIV01021537.1, on the reverse strand, counting down.
GAAAAATGTTATAGCAGGTTTAAAAACCTTGCAAAAATGCTGTTATTTTTTTCCAGAGAGGTGAAAAGTTTAATGTATAAATTCAAACAGAAAAGTTGAATCTTATGCTAATTCTTGAGTGTGGATCTCCTGTTCAGAAAGAAGTTTTCTGACTTCACAGTCCAAATCTCCTCTCATGAGAGCCGGCTGAGTAGCTACATACAGAGGTGACAGAGACCAAATGGCTCATTGGTCCCAGTTCTTTCCACTTCCTGACAAGTGTTTTCCCTCTCCATACCTACAGTATCCTATGGTAGCCATTATACTTCTTCTCAGCCTCTGTCTTGAGTCAAACAGACCATAGCCTCATGTAATTTTTCAATTTCTCTTTATCCACAGTCACTTAGATTCAGAAATTAGAATTCCTTGAGCATGGCTAACTAGAGTTTAGCAAAGCACTCCAATTATAGTATTGATACTTCTTTGTTTCTCCTGATGGTGAAAACATGTCATCTCAGAAATTCTAAGATTTTGTTGCCTTGAGAAAAGCACTGTGAGAACAGTGGCATTGCAGCCAGATGTCTCATGGTCTGTCCATCACTGCCTCACCACCCCTGTGTTGCTGTATCTGCAGTGTTTCTCATGACTAAAGGTCATTATTGCTGCTGGCATTTAAATTTGATTCTAAAGTCTGGTTGCTTGGTTATTACTGGAAGTTACTTGATGCTGGAAAAGGACTTTCCTGTTGACTTCCTGGAGAGGTTTTATGTCCAGACAGTGTGTAGCAAGTTTGTTAGTGTCCATCTGCCACTTCAGCTAGTGGCAAGTTTTTCTGCATTATTCATCTCCAAGGAGGCAAGGAATGCTGGTAAGGCATAGGATCACACATGGGGGTGTCTTCATTTTGTCAGCTACTTCCTGATGGTTAACATGAACAGTGTCTGTGCCTTGACTGTTGCACTTAGAAACTTTTTCAGCATTTTGCTGAAGTTTGAGGAGAAGGATAGAGATGATGTTGGTTTTTCTAGTCAAGAAACTGATGATAGTTGATGAGCTGGATAGCATCAGGCTTGTTCTCCATTAATGCTCTTTGTAACTGTACAGCACAGTGACAAGATGTGCTGTATGCGATGTGTTTTCATTTGTACTAACCTGTTTGGTTTATTTTTTTTCTCAGAACTCGGCTCTCTCTATAGCCACAGTAACTATTATCCTAAAAGTTTCCATGAAAGGTTATTACAATTGTAAGAAATTTGATAAAACAGCACTTTCGATGTAATTATTCATGATAACAATGATCACAGAAATGAAGAAAATATATGTTGAAAAAATTTATTAGAGAACAGGTAAAAGCAATATTGCTCACATTGTTGCTTAACAGCATTCAACTGTTTCGAGTTGCTCATTACAAATGAAATCAATGGCCTTGTTCACTATCACCCTTTTTTTCTATTTGTGTAAATACAAGCTATGTTAATGAATGTAATATTTGAGCACATCCAAACTGGTTTGTCTTGGAGACTACGGGTAACGGTTTATTTATAACCTCATTGGACTCACATCAACATCTAGGCCAAGCTTTTTTTCTCTCTCTTTATTACAAGAATGGAATAACTTTCATACAGTTATATATATGTTGCTAGAATAGAAATCATGTAGTGCTGGGAAGCTCATAGCACTGGATTATTTGCCGTGTCACTAATGTTTTCAGTAGTGCTGCAAGCTAACCCTTTAGAAATCAGTCAATGCTTTTACTAAACAGTAACATCTAATTTTTGAGTGCTTTTACAAAATCCACACAGTTGATGAAAGCAGATTAAAGGAGCATGAAATTAGTGGGGCTTATATCTCTTTATGGTTTGTGAGCTGAACTATTATTGGTCTCCAGACCTGATTTAGAATCCAAATAAATGAAGGCCAAAGTTTATTATATTTAGATTTTCTAAATAGAAAAGATTTAAATTACCTTCTTCACACCAGATGAACACCAAATCTTTTGTACATTTGTATATGAAATTACCCTCTGTTCTTCTCTTTAAGCTGTAACAAAAAAGAGCAAAATGTTGAATGAACTAACACTTTGGCATGAATTTAAGGGCCAATAGTGACTATTAGGGCCCAGGGAGAAGCATTCCCTGGGGCCACATTATTGCCTTGATGTCTAATGATGGGCTGGCACTGACTGCATTTGGAAATCAAAGAATGCATCAGACTGTTAAACTCCCGCTAAACCAGTGGTTTCTAATATGTCTGTGGATCAGAGTTTGCATTACTATCTAAATCCCAGTTCAGAGTTAAAGAAGAAATGCTCTGTAGAAGCACCTAGGAAAGATCCGGGCTTGTCTAATAATGCAGATGACTATATTGTAGGACTTTTAAATTATTTATTATGATAATATCCATACTGTGTTAAAATCCTTCTGCTGAAAATAAGACCTAGAGAGTTCAAATTCTTAAAGCAGAAAGGTGAACAAGTAGACACCGTTGTTACAAAAAGGGTGTAGGATGCAAGCAAAGCTATAAAAATTTTTCTTGGTCACACCTTAATGCAGTAACTTCCCTCGTCTTGCATTCCTGGTTTTATTTCTCTTTTTGAGTATTATTCATGTCAGAAAATTATGTTCAGGAAGGTGTCATGAAGGTTTATTGACCTTATAGGTCTTCTGTGAAAGCAACGAAGCAATAGATGTAAGGGTTTGTAATGTTTGTAAGAGTCAGAGGGATGGGATGGACACCAAATTACCAGGAAGGTACCGGGATTCAAACATATGGCAGGGAAGAGAGGAAAAAGTGTCATGCTGCTGAAGGAATTGTAATATTAAAGCGGAGAAAGGAGAGGGATGGTCAAAATACTGGTTGGAAAATGTTTTTACTGGCAGAGAGTCTTGTGTTCGCAGAGTTAGGCTGTAACACTGTATGGAAAGGAATCAAAACATCCCAAGTAAGTAGACAACTTCTAGAAGCAAGAAATGACACGTGGTGGAAGATCCCCACTGTGTGTGATGCAAGACAGCAGGAGCTCCAAAATGTTCTAATCAGTGGTGGGCTTGGACAGGTGGTTTCTTTCCTCTGGGGAAGTGAGAAGTCTCTGGGATTTATTTAATTCTCTGGAATATTATTCTTTTCCTAAAGCTGGTGTCTGAAGAACTGTTTAACAAACTGATAGCAATTTTTTTGCATGGTCTTCATGTATATGGAAGCTTTGTTGACATCTTGGCATGTTACTCTCACTTTATACACAAGAATATAAGGAACACTTCAGCGTCTCCAAATGACTATTCAGGATGTGAGGGGAAGGGCCACATTAATTCCAGCCACATTTTTGAGAGGAGGTGCAGTGACAAAAATGTTTTGTTTGCTATGAGATTTAAAACTCATGCTGCCAAAGCTGCTTCAGTGTTTAGGTCATCTGATTTCATGCCAAAATTTAAAAAAAAAAAAGTTTCTGATACAGTCAGAAGCAGATTCCTAGAAAGCTCAGCTAAGATGTGAAGTTACACTTACACTCTGAGTTTTGCTGTTGTTTTCATTTTTAAAAAATGCTTCCATTGGCTTGACCACAAAAAAAATGGTTTTACATTTGACACTTTTAATAAACATGGATTCTCAGCCACCCACAGATAGTTTTAGCTATTAGATACAAAGACTTTTCTTCTTCTGCCTTTCTCTGTTTGCAGTTCTGTAATTATTTTCTTTTAGGAGAAAAAACACTGCTTCATCTTCAAGTCTGTAAAGATACACAAGTGCAAGCCCTACTGGCATTGCCACACTGAGATGATATGTACCACAGGATTGGATTCCAGATATGTCTGATATAAGTAAAATGCCCAATGAATTGCATCTTATGCCTGTTTACCTGCTTTTAGCATGGTAACAGAATAAATGTGTTGTACCAGCTGGGGATGGCAGGGTCTGCTGCCATTGAGAAGAGACCCTGTAGAAGTCAGGTGTTTGCAGTGAGCCTGCACCACTACTGTTAGGAGTCACTGAAATGAAAATAAATTTGAGTTCTTGCACAAAAGAAATACCTGAAATTTTTCACTTAGAGCAGGAATTTTTGCATTGAAAGCCACATTCAGGTTAAAAAAGACATTTTTTATTGAAGAAACATTAAATATTCAGTCAAATTTAGTTTCTCATGATTTCATTTTTCATCCATGTGTCTGTTCACCAAGAACATTAGCTGTGTCTGTGCTGCCTTTGGTTGCTGTTTCCAGGTTTGGGTTTGAGTATAGAGAGACAAATGTCTGAAGACAGCTGTCAGTGCTGCTTTTAATGGGCAAAGCCAGAGTGAGATCCATTCCATCTCCCAGACCTAAAGCTGCCTTTGTGGAGAGCTGGAGGGTGAACCAGCAAAGCAGACAAGCAATGTGCACAGCAGAGGGTTTCACCTGAAGCCTTTTGTATGCTTCTTTTTTATGTGCTGGGTTATTGCTGAGTTATTGCACTCATACCAAGGTACATAGTCGTTGTGGGGTGGTTTTTGGTTTTTGGTTTTTTTTCCTTCTCCAAATGCACAGCTGTAAAACCCTCCTTGCTGGGAGCAAAGGCAGCCTTAACAACTACGTTTTCCTCAATCTCTTTTTGTTTCTGTTTGGTGTCTCTAGCTGAAAAATATTTTAGTCATCAAAGGTTTGATCCAAGTTAAGAGAATATGCACATCCCCCTGTTTTCAGCAGGAGCTTACATTCATAAACCGTTTTTGATTAATATTAACACCAGGTTTTAGATTCTCAGTTTGGATGACAGAAGAGACCTTTGAATATAGCTTGGCTGCATTGCCTGCATACTTAAGTATCTTCATGTATTTCAAGACTGTGAGCAAAATCAGGTGTGTGTCCACAGTGGTATTTTTGAGGTCGAGGACTCAGAGAAGCACCAAGACGTGACCTCTGATGAGATCTCGCGAAAGAAACAGCACACTGTGATATTATGCAATATCACAGGGAAAGAAATCAGAATGAATCCTTTTAATCAAATAAAGATCAGAGTATTAGGACCAGAAGATAGCTTTTTTTGTCTACAGGAAATGAATTCCCAGATGAAAAATTCTCACCAGATGCAAATGTATGCTCACTTCCAGCTGGCATAAGAGCAAAGATCAGATTTGCCATTTCACCTGTAAACAGTTAAACAAGTGAGAACTCAAAGAACCATCTACCAGTTACCTTAAAATGTTTCAAAACCTGAAATTTCTGGCAAACAATGTGAATCTCAGTCCCATTAAGTTCTCACTAGGGCTGCAAGTTTAATGTTGGCACCAACAAAAAGTAACCACTGGCAAATGATGGTATAAAGTGCTAAGTGTTAAAAGTAACAGTGAAGCTATTGTACAGTTTGCTGAAATCTAATTAATTAACACAAAATAGATCATGTAGAATAGGTGCTCAGTTCACTGATGGTAGCTGAGATCTTCATGGCTGGCAGAGATACTTTCTGAGACAAATTGCCCCAACTTTTCTGAGCCTGATTTATTTTGCCTTTGTTTGATTTAGATTAGTAGTTTTTTTGAGGCCAGGCTACCACAGGCTATTATGATTTCTTTATCTAATATCCTGCAGAAGAAAAGCATAGCCCAAAACTTTCTAGGTGGTCAGTCATAATATCTCATTTACCTAATCAGATCAACACTCAACAAAGGGGCAAGAGACAATGAGCTGTGCAAATGCCGTTCTGCAGCTGGTAAGATGTTGTAATCTGCTCCATGAGGGTCAAAGCACAGAGAAATCAACATAAAAACCTCTGTTGATTTTGGTAGATCATACCCTAAGGGCTTACTGACACATCCAGTTTTTATATCTGCTAGCAAAGAACGTTATATATGTTTGCCAACAAGGAATACCTGATGGTTTGGTCTGCATGAGCAATACTCAGGATTTGAATTGAAGATTATAAAGGCCTTTGGGATTTCTACTTTTAATATTCCTCTTTTTCAAAGTGCCACTTGTTATCCCAATTAAATTCTGCATTTTATTTGCAATGATTTTTCTAGCAAGCAATTGAAAACACAGGTCACCTCTTGACTGAGTGAATGGTCTAAAAGTCCATTTGATAGAAATGGGTTGGCCAGGATAAATCCAAAGGTATGTGTGGCATAATAAAAATTATAGATAATTTTTGTGATGTCTTTCAGCTGAAGATTTGTACACTAATATTAATATCTCAAGATAGGAAAATTGGTGCAGAGAACATAAAGTATCTCTTGTGTTAATGACCATATTTAAGTTGGCTTGCCATGCATGATTTTTTGATACAGAATATTTTCATTTTGTCACATAGTAATATGTTCTTACTAATTATACTATTAGTAGTGTCTTTGATTTGAGGGATTAAAAAAGAATAGAGTCCCTTTGCCAGAGTCTCTTCATTGCTTGGTGAGTAATCCATGTAACTGTTCCTACTATAGTCCATAGGAGTCTGCTGTCATAACTGTGTATTTAGTCTTAGATCCTTCTGTTGCACAGTCCAAGGCTATATGTACTACAAGAGACCACAAAGTTTGTGATACATATTATAATTTAAAGTACTGAAGGCTGCTACTTAGCTGAATTTATCACAGGTCTGTGTAGCTCCTTTTGTGATGGTTTATGGTGTTCATAACTTTGAAGTCAATCTTGAAGGTGTATCAAACTTGCTAGACTAAATATCAGTGATGTGATTATATTTGTGATCTTTCTTGTGGTGCTAGAGAACTGGACCTAGTGACTCACTTGATCCCTTTCAGATCCATTTTTCTAAGAGAAACAAATTTCTGAGATGGTGGGAATTGTGATTTGAGATTTTCTCATTGGACGTGGTATCAGACCGTTGCTATTAAATGATTGTAAAGGCCACTGTAAGGGGAGAGGTGCTGACTTTCAGACACAACATCATTAACTCGTGGTCATTAGGAAAATCCCATGATACTTTTTGAAAAGTAGAGTAGTTAACCTTAGTGGCTTGGCCGGACTCCAGCTTTTGTAATTGCATCCTGCCTAACTAAAATTGCATTGCATGCATTCAATTGGATGGCGTATTCTTCACCTTTTACCCGAAACTGCTGAGTAGTTCTGTTCAATATTTTCTATATTTCAACCCAGAAATGTCTTAATTCAGCGTTATTTGTTTTGAATGATAGTTCACAAAGTGCTTTGAAATCCTCATGGCTGAAAGTTGCTGTCTACTGTAAATGTAAATTTTCTTTGTTGCCAGCTGTAAAATCATAGAGGATTTGACATCAAAAGATCTGTGCCTTGCACCGTTATGATTTGGCTTGAAGAGCTTCTGAAAGTCTAGGCAGAGCATGCATTAAACACAGACATTTTCTGCAAGGATGCTGGGCCAAGAGCGTGTGTCTTCCAAAGCCAAGCAAGTAACATAATCTACCTATGGATCAATAGAATGCCCTTCAGGGACACTGATACTCCGAGGCAGTTTGGGAATTAGCTACGTGGTGTGCAAATACTGTGCTGGTAATGATGGTCATAGCTTTAAGAGAGCGGGGCCGTGCTCGAAATACTGCAAGAGGCTAAAATTCATCCCCCTGGTTGACTACAGGCTTGTCAGAAATGTAACTTTTACAGGCAGCCAAGGGAAGCTTTTGCTTGTTTGCACTGAAACCTGTCAGGGGATTTTGAAGTGGACTGTGGTCTAAATATAGCAGTGATTGTTTTCTAAGCAAATCTTACATTTTTTTGACAAAAGTCTTCCATCCATGCATCAAAGCAAGTGCACTTCAAGGGACTTTATCTCTGTAGATAAGGCTATGTGATACAGGAATTAGGAAAGGAATAAAGCTGGAATTAGTGCTAAATCCACAGTAATATTCTGCTGTGAGATACTTCGACCCGCAGTTCTTTTCAAGTTGCACTGTGTGCACTGCCAGCCAGCTGTATGTGCTTGTAATGAAACATTAAAGAAAGTTTCGGGCACCTGAAGGTGAAAATCACCTGTTTATTGTTCTCTGGGTAATATCTACTGTGAGAGTCAAAACCTGCCCATGTCCCCAGAAAGCAAGCAGAGAATTCAAGGGTGAACGTGAAAGAGGAAATAAAAAATCTGCCTAGGGAGAGGGATAATAAAGTCAAAGCTTTTTGCTTTCCCCAGGTGTAAATTTGGGATTATTTTCTCTTCATATAATTCTCTGTACTTCTCCTTGATTTTTTCTTGTGGGACACAGGCAGACTGCACCAGCAGAAGCAATGCTGCTCTCGGGGTGGCATTCACTGGCATCTGTGGCTTGATCCAAAGCTGACCAAAGGCAACACAGTGCTCCCTGTGGACTTCAGGGAGTCTGAGAGTAAAAAGCTCAAGTGTTCCGACAGTGTCTTTAGTCTGCCTGTCTCTTCAGAGGAAAAGATGCTTAAAGCCACCTTTCATCCAAAAAGTCTGAAAGTTTTCAGGCTTTCATGTGCTCAGACTGGGGAAGGTTTTTTTCCCTTTTTCTACCATGAGCCTATGTCCCCTCTTCATAGGCTCATAACCTGCTCAGGGTTTGATATGTCCAAGTGGTGCATCTTTCTGTAGGGTTTGTGTGGAGCCCACAGAGCTGCTGCCTGCGGAAGTGAGGGAGGCTTTTTCTTGTGGAGCATTGCCACTCAACAGGCAGTATTATATTATGTGAGACACAGTTTATAAATGTCATTAGAGGACCATTGGGTGTAACAATTATGGCCCAAGGAGCAAGGATAACGATGGCTTTGTGCTGAATGTGGGACTAATCAGGGACCCTTGGCACCAAGCTATTTTGTAGTTCCTTGCCCTGGCAGGAGCGACAAGCAGAGGTGACAGCCTGCCTGCAGCCTTCATTGCAGGGCTTTTTTGGAGCAGGGAGACCTTCTCCCATCCATCATGCTGCTTTCTGGTGAGACTGGAGTAGGCAGGGAGAGGGGAAAACATCGGCAGTTTATGAAACAAACAGCTGACCTCTTCAGTTTCCCAGCAGTACAACTGCAAATCTGATTTCAGATCGTGTTTCGATATAAGCAGTAGCAGCCAGGTTTATTTACACAGAGCCAAACCCCTTCCTTAATGGGATGATGGCCACCCTTCTTCATTTCTATGAGTGGTTCAAACTGAACCCACAAGGTTTATTTATTCAACTACGTGCCTAGCTTCATGAAACGCTGAAGTCTGTGAAATGAATCATAGGCAGAGGTGGTTTTGTTTCTTAAATACCGTAATTAACCCTTGCTCTTGGCTCTCTTAATAGCCACTTGCATTCAGAGCATGCAAAACTGCTATACAGACACTGTTGTTACAGTAGGCCTGGATGTGCTTATTTTAAATTTATTAAATTGCTGGTAGTATCCTCAATTGTCTTAGAAATGCAAAATTCATAGAAATATGAACTTTGTGGTTGAACTTATTAAGTTTGTAGTTTTAACAGGCGAAGATGTATGATCTTATTTATATAGGTGAGGCATAAATCTTAGTGTAGTTAACACTGTTCCTCCAAAGCCTGGTGTTGGGAACTCGGGTATTCTTTGTCATTTTATGCTGTGCTTTCCATGTGCTCTGGCAGTATAGACCAATTTTGTAGTTATCTACACATCCACCTATTTTTCTCAGGTATTCTCCCACTGTAGCCATGAAAATAAGTTTACATTTAGCCTCATAGAGCATATCACTCTCCTGGAAAGAGCTCTTCCACCTCTAATGAAGTCGTGTAGTGTTGCCATAGTAATTTCTTCTTACCTGTCTGTAAAATGTCTACTCTGTTTTGTCACTGCAAGCTCTGTCGTCTTTAAAGCCTTCTGCTCCACACTGGGATGCTCATCTTCCAGAGGAACACTGACTAGCAGTGAGAGCATTAACCTGGACTTCTGCAAAGTTGAGTTCAGACTTTTATTCCCAAGGACTGTGCTGAAACTGCCATGTTCTGACCCCATATAAGAATTATGCATATTATGCATATGGTACATAATCCCAGCTCCTACTTTCAGTGTGTGCAAAGTGAGAAAATCCAGGTTTGTGGCCAGGCCTTGGCTGGCATGGGAACACACAGCACTGGCATGCCCATGCAGCCGACAGCCTCGGCATAACCTCCCTGCTTAGGTCTCTTCGTATGAAATGTGGACAATGATTTTCTTCTCTCTAGGAGGTGTTCCGTGTAGATACATGCAGATATACCTACACTGCAAAAGAAAGTTAGAAACCAGAATGGCAACTAAGCCAATGAGACACTGTAAATGGCTATCAAAACCATCCTCTGTCCCCTTTCATTGCCTTTAGCAACCAGCAACTACTGTTCAACTGTGCAAAACCAGCTGTTTTCTCTAGCTCAGAACTCACCTATCTGCCCCTGCAGATTAATGTGTTCTTAGAATTAGGTGTTTCCATGATGATATTGCCGAGTTCTCCTTTGGCATTCGATAGCTTTGAGAACAAGTGACAGGTGAATGAGAATGTGGTAGCTACCTTTTGGTTACCGTAGTCATCCTGCCAGAACAAATGTCCTTGTGTTCAAGGGACACCTCATCAGAGAATGAGCTCTTTGTTGTGGGTCTGTGACACTTGTCTCTTGTATAATAATGGTGGGATCTGCTATCATGTAATCAACAGGTGACATCTTTATTTCTCTTTTGGGCTTTTCTAGCAGATTCTTCATCTTGTAACAGAGGAGTTATCTTTGAAGCTTACAGATGACTGTCTAGTCCTAGTAATGATAATTTGAGCACCTAAAATCTCAAATCCAACTGAGCCATAAGGATGGGTGCTAGAATATGTAGAGAGAAGAAAATGTATTAGCAATAGCCTGAAAGCATTATCTGCACCCCTCAACCTGTTCTGTGAATCAGGGTACAAAATTGCTGTGAACTGAAGTGTACGTAAGAGGTCTGTGAAAACAGATCTGTAACAGTATCCTGTGCTCAATAGATGGTAGAGGTTGTGGTTCACTCTCCCAAATTGAGACAATAGTGGTGTTCAAAATTTGTGGAAGCAATTAAGGAAAAAGCTGTGGTGTCATGAGGCCTCTTCAGGATTTCAGGACTGGTTTATGAGCTAGCTGGAGAGTGTGAGCAGACAGCATGGAAAAGGGGAGTATATAGAAGGTTTGGCCTTTTGCAAAGTATGCACCAGCGAACTGTGCATTGAAACATTTTATAGGTGCTGGGGAATGTCTGCTGGCATGAGACCAGTTGCAAAAGTTCAATAAAAAATGAGAACAATGTGATGACCAAAGACTCTCTGGGAATAAATCACTCAACTCTGGTCAAGTCTCTGGAATCTCAAGCCAAAATACTGTGAAGAAAGAATGCAGATAGACTACAGGAAATTGAATGTCTCCTAGAATGACCCATATCATTTTTTCCATTCGTTAATGATACCTTTGGTGTGATTTAGAGCTCGCCTGGTTGGACTATTTAGATCCATCCATTGGTAGCAAGAGAGAAGAGTAGCTCACAGAGACATGGTGTTTTATGGCCTGGCAAGGATTTTTGAGGCTGACTATAACATTTTTCAATGGCTTCATTAAGCCATTGGCTTTGAAAGGTTTCTGAACCAAATATTAGAAAAGCAACCATAAAGCAGGTATGCAGTTTTACCTTGGCAATGGTGAAAGACCAGAAATTATTTGAGATGGCACTTAGTCAGATGCTTAGGTTTGCCACTATTTTAGAAGGATCAGAAATAACATAATTCAAAGCAAAAGTTGAAGTAATACTACTACTGGTAAGTAGTAATGTATTTCAGATCAGTATTTGAATAGGGATTGATTCAGGGCAAGAATAGCCTGTTCCAGACCCGTCAGAGAGGCAGTGGTGATCAGTAGGTATAGATGGTGCTGAACAAAACAGGGAAAAGATAGTTACCTATCCCGCAGGTGTGTGTGACCCCAGACTGAGATGAAGCTTTCTGATACTGTGTAACTTCTGTTAACCTATTTATATTGTAAATAAAAAGTAACCATGAAAAGGACTGTAGTGGCTTAACCCCAGCCAGCCAAAACATAGCTCTATACTAGTCATTGTGAGGAAAATTATTTTTGTCTCAGCCAAAACCCCCTCAAAATCTTGTGCTTCCAGAGGCAAAGTAGATGCTCTGTAAATGTGAATATCCAGAGTCAAGTCTAAATATGGGCTCCTGTTTGTAAATATGTTTTGTAAAGGGCAAGAATAAAATAAGTAAGGAAAAATATGTACAAACTGATAGAAAAATATGATGCTGGATTGTGTTTTTTTTCTTTTTATCAAATAGTGATAGTGTAGTAGAATAGCTTAATGCATGTTTTTCCTTTGGTCAGATGCAAGTCCAAGAGCAAAGTGGAAACCACTTAAGTAGGATATGCATATATGTCTTATAGGTCACATACTGCAGGGGGTGTTTTAGTAAAACTGACCGCAAGACCCTGGACACTGCTTCCCTTAGCAGAGAGTGTCTAATGCATGCTGTTCTTGAGGGTAATTACCAGGAAATGCAGAGGGATCAATCATACTTGATACACTGAGCAATTATATTTATTCCCTGAAAAGTCTTTAATGTTCATGGGATGCAAAGTGTGTGAATTTCATTTTAGTACAGAAATATGGTTAGGAAAACAGCAGCATTAATGAAACAGAGATGCATGGTGTAAGACCATGAAGCTGCTCAGACATTAGGGAGATGCTCTCCATAAAATAATCCCATTTTAGATGTATGAACTAAGAAAGAAATACTACCGTGGGAATTTGCAAGTTGAGGGGGAGGTCTTTGAGAAGAACCATCCCTTACTTGCAGACCTAAACTCTAAAGTCAGGGGGAGATGTTGTGCTTCTATCAGTGAGGACTCTGAGATGTAAAATAGTGAAGAAAATTAACCCAGATCCAGGCAAAAAGATGGGAGATGGGATCCAAGGAAGATAGGCTGTGCCTGATTTAAGAGTGATAAATATTGAGTTATTTGAGAAAAGAGAGAGCCATGTTTTGTACTCTGCTGCAGGGTTTGAATATACTGTTGGGGACTTGGAGTTTTGTGGGCTTAGTTCCTGGAAGTGCCCCATTGTGTTGGAAGAGTTGGGTTGCCTGTTTTGCAGCCTCCTCAACCACCAACTGTTGGGGCTCTGGAGGTTTCTGTTCCTCTAAAGCATCTTTCCTGGTACTAGCACAACGTATGGCTGTGTTTTCCCCCCTTGCTTCATTAGCTCTTTGATTAAACAACCTGTGATAGTAAGGCTGGAAGAGAAGATCTGTGTTTTCATTAATAAAGTGGTAACACGGAGCTGGGCAGAGCATCTGGTAGATGCTGGTTGTGTGGTGTGGCTGGGATCCTCTCAGATGGTCTCTGGCTACCCACCAGCCTTCCCCCAACTTCTGCAGCTCTCTGTGGCAGGCTAGTGGTACTCTCACCAAAATGTTGGAAAGTAGAGGATGAGTTCTGCTCTAGTGAAAAGCAAGGCCATTAGCTAACTTCATACAACCATGAAGAGAAAGGGCTGTCAGCTCTGGTTTGAGGTGGCTGGGGTTTTGTGGCCTGTCCAGACTCCAGGCAGCAATGCAAAAGCCAATGCTGTTCTCCATGGGTTCAGGTTCAAAAGAAACCTGAAAGCATAAATCAGAGCTGGTAGTTGTTTCTGGCTGTTTTGGCCAGTGTGATCAGAAAGGTGATGCTGCCTGGAGCTGAGAGGCTGCCAGACCTGACAGCAAGTGGTGGGGGTTTGCTGCCGCCTTCCCGTGGTGCTGCAGGCACAGCACTGCTACCCTCACTAGGAAACAGAGGCAGGAGAAGCCAGCTCTGAGAGCTGCCTATTTGAAATCCCAGAATAAGAGACGTGATGCAGACACTGAATATTGTTAAGCAGAAACAAGGCTTTATCAGATGGTGGGTCAGAGATTCGTGTGGGTTTTATGAATCACCTCTGTCTGGAGGGCTGCAGCTCATCGGGGCTGCTGGCATTTCAAGTAGTGATATTTAACCAACTTTTTTTTCTTCTTTTCTCTTCTTTTTCTTCTTTCATTTTTTCTCTTTGAAGTGTCTTTCTGAGATTTGTGATGAGGTATCCCAAAAGTTCCTCCTCCCTCTCAGCCAGGCCAGACTGGGGAGGGGAGGGGGGTGCTCATGTAACCCTTCCTGATGTAAAATGATGAGAAAATTCACATAACCCCATCTGATGTAAAATGATGAGAAAATTCACGACTCCAATGGCAAGAGCTCATTGCAGGATGTCTGCAAAGCATGCAGATGCTAAGAAATTAGGCAGGCACAGAGCCCATGCAAGTAATGTTAAGAGAAGAGTCGTGCCTGGGGGAGGTATATAAACCAGATCACATACACCACAGAAAGTCCAAGCCTGTGTTTGCTCTTCACCCCATCAGTCCATTAACATGATTCCACTTGCACCCAAAATGGAAAAGGAGCTTAAAAAAAGCATTTGAAAAATAAAGCAGGCAAATAATCAGGCTACAGAGAAGATGCATCTGTTGGTTTGTTTTTTTTGTAAAGTGTATTCACAAGTTAATTCAGATAGGAAATTATTCTGACAGGTAGAGAGTAAAGTTTATTCCCAAGGGCTACTTGCGCTTTATTTAGGGCTTAAATGAAGCGCAAAAGCTCATGAAAGACAGAAAATCCTTCAATGTGGAAGACAACCCTGTGGAAGTGAAATGTGGCTAATCCAATGCCACCTTCCCCCAAAAGTTTGCAATTGCTGCCTGAGAGCAGTGCAAGGGCTTGGGAGCCACTGTTCATCCCAGCCTGTGTCCTGCTCAGGGACTGGGATCAGAAAGCTGATTTCTTGAGTACCTCTCTCCACATATAAATGGACTCATTTAAGCTCACCTGTGTATGCTCCAGGGGTGCCAGGCTCCCAAGGAGGGTAAAATGCCCCTTGGAGACACACATGGTTGTTTTTAAAACCATGCATTGCTGTCAGTGGGGTTACAAGGAGAGACAGGCACTAAGCCTGAATTGGGACAGCACTGGACCACTGGTAGCAGCCAGAGGGCTTTTTAATGTGTTGTTTTCTCCTCAAATGAGTAGTTTTCTGCTCTTCCTATGGTTAAAACATGAATATGTGCTATGCACCTTGCACTTACATTTTAATGTGTAAATGTTATTGCAGAGTCTGAGGTAATTACCTGCTTGTTCCTTTTACTGCATGTAATTACAACAAAATTCTACGGGGATAGTTTATACCAACTCTGTGTGAAAATAAGGTACTTGAAAGCAGTGGTTAGGTTAGGTATTGTTTACGCTTTCTTCACTCTGAACAGGCTTTGCAAAGAAATGTACCCACATCTACCATACACTAATTAACTTTTCCTAAGAAGTTTTCATGATGAACACCCAGGGCTTGGTCCCAGCCTGTTAGGAGGCTGCTCTGCTCTGCTGAAGTCTAGTGGACACCTACCTGAGAGGAGCTGAAAGCAGACCTCCCCTCCATGAGCTAGTAGGCATATCCTCTTCCCTCACTGGGAACATGTATGTCTGAGACCACAGCAGTTCCTGCATCTTAGGCTGGCAGATACCAGGTAGAATTTATCCCCAGGGGTTTTCCTGAAGCCAAATTTACACAATGTTTTGAACAAGAACAACATTGCATCTTCTGTGCAAATACTTAATATGTGATAACTTAAAACTTTTCCCGACCACACTGGGCCACATCCTTTTTTCTGTCTCTCTGTATGTAGACATGAGGTTGCACTGCTTAGCTATGTTTACATTGCTTGGTTATGCTTGGAGAATATGGCCACCTTCTGTCTGATTTACTTTTTGATCCAGATCCCCTCATCCCATGTTTGGGGGGAAGACGTAAGGGGCTGCCTCCTGAAATAGCAGCCATACCATCTATATGCATTCTGTACATATTCATACACACGACTTTACTGCATCACAGTGAGTTCAGGTGGCTTACCTGATCCTTAACTGCCATTTCAGGGACTAGGCTTTTTTGCTTCTTACCTCTATGCTCTACCTACTCAACCAAACATAAAGTGGGATTTTTAGCAGAGGTAATGGAGAGAGTGCCGTTGATTAGAAAGGGACCTGAATCAAACCCTTCATTTTTCCTGGCTGTCACATGGGACACATCTATTATTATAGCCTTTCTTTTTTTTTTCCCCCCATCAGAATTCACTGTGGACTTTTTTCCATCATTATCTAAGAGTTTGTGGAAGGAAAAGTTGCATTTTAAAAAGAGATTGCCTTGCTGCAATTTATTCAGCTCACCGTTTTTTTATTCCAGCTGTGCCCTCTTGCTCTAACAGGGTTAAAGAGGTTGAGTTTCCCCATCGCTAAGTTAGAGAGAAAATCTCAAGGTGATCAGGAACTTTGCATGTAATATTCTCAATTGTTCTGTGCATCATTAAAATGTTCATGCATTTCATGTACTTCAGGCTAAAAATTGCCCATTCAGCTTTAACAGGTAATTAGAGGGAGTGACCAGGCATTCACATGGCACCAGCATGCTTACTGGATATAACAGATGGATATGCCCGCGCCTGCTTCGTTATTTTGTATTTCCTTTCTGAAAGGCTATGTTACCACTGTGCAAATAAACTGGAATTCTGCCCTGGGCCTGACTGCTGACAGAGGAAAAAGGAGTGGAGCAAAGCACACCCCGTGTGCACCTAGGCTACGTAGCAGGGGCACTAGCTCCAAGCACTGGCAGCTGAGGAACTGCTGAAGGCTGGCTTTGCTGTAAACGGGCTGCTCACTCCTTGGAAACAGGAGTAGAGGGGACAGACTTTGTGCCATGCCCCTGGCAGATGTGGTACAGAAAGTGTAGCTCCAGGGGATGCAGAACAAAGGTGGCTGCAAGCCCTCTGCGCTGTGTGGCTCGGCTGCCACATGGGCCACCGAGGCTTCTGACACACATTTGGTCAGTCCCAAGGCTGCTCTGGTGGACAGTAGGGCTCTCTCATATTCCCGACTTTGCCATCCACAGATTTGGAGCTGGCATTAGAAGCTTTGTTCCTTCCACCACCTTCTGCCCTTCTCATCAGGGTGCAGTTGCCACAGGTAGCATCATTTTGGCATGAGGGTGGCAGGTCTGCTGGGTGATGAGCTGAGTGATGACACTGGAAACTCATTGCTGACTGCTCTGGGTAATGCAGTGCATTACCTGTACTTCTGTATTAACATAGTTTTTACAACCCATTTAACAATTTTTTTTAAGTGTTTTCCCTTTAAAGAGGTCTATGCGTTTTTCGTAAAAGGTATTTTATTGTAGTGGAACAACAATGGTCAGTTGGAAGAGATTCAAACCACTGTGTTTAAAAAAATAAACTTCTATTCTGAGAGAAAGATGTGTCTGGCTCCCCTACCTCTTCAGGATCAGAAGAGCTGAAGTCTTGTCCATAACGTCTTAGGTGGGACCAAACCCTCCAAATTTGCAGGAGTCAGAAACTTTTAGAGATTATGCAAAAATATATACTGGTACCATATATTGGCAAATATCACACACCTAGATAAAATGAAGATGTTTTAATTATGTTACCAAAAAATGCCCTGTGATTTCAATGGGAATTTGTACAAGTAAAGATTGAGTTGTGTGTAGTGTAGAGCCCGGCCATTTCCTAGCTTGCAGAAAAGGGGTGATACAGTCATAGGCATATAGTTCTGAAAGTAGCTTCAACTGATCGTGTCATCAATCCTTCTCTGATGGGAACAACTATAGTTAGACTGTCCCTTACTGAGACCTTGCAAGGACCAGTCTCAGAAGCCACTTCTGAGTGCACCAGCTTCATTCCAGTGCAGCCTGTTCCAGAACGTGGTAATTATTAGAAGTTGGGGGGACAAAGTTTCCTAATATCTAACTTAAATCTCCTTTGCTGTAAATTATGTCAATTATTTCTTGTCTCAGAAATAATGGATGTGGAGAACAATTGATTATCCTTCTTTTTATAGCAGCCTTTTTAACATTCCTTTTTATATCAGACGACTAGTCTCCTTTCATTCTTCTCTTTTCCAAAGTAAAAAATTTCCATTCCCCTAAGCTCACTGCAGAAGTCGTGTTTTCTAAATCATGTCATCCTTGCAGCTCTCTTGGACCCTGTGCAGGTGGCTGCCCCTTCTCAAATGCTCTGCTGGAGCACTTCTCTACATGAAACCAGAGTAGCATCAAGCAGGTTGGGATAAGAATGTCTTATAAATGTGTCAAAATGCCGGGGGTAGAGGGGAATAAATAAGCTTTGGCCTAGCCAAAATGTTGATTTATACTTTTAAGAATAAAATTTCTAAATTTTTTCTGCATTACACATTTTTTCTGCCAGTTGTTCTGTTTTGACGTTTCCTGTCCCCAGGAGGTTTGTACTGGCAACTTCTATTGTATTAAAACAATATGCTCCTAGTTAATCAATGTGCAAAGCTCTCAGTCTCTGCTAGGCTACATGTCTGCATTTCCTCCTCCAAATTGTTCATGCTTTTTTTGTTTTGATGTTCAGCCACTCCATTAGTAAAACTTCTGAGAAAATTGCTTACCCTCTCTGTCAAAGGGTAGTATCTTAAATGTTCCAGCACCTTGTAGGTCTGAGTTTCCTCTAAATAATTGTTCTTACTCTGCCTCAGATTTCAATTTTGAAAAGCCTTAACCCGATATTTACTCAGCATTGGAAGCAATAGACCATTCATAGGATTTTATGTCCTGAGGGTAAATAGCTCATTCCCTTCATTGTTCATTAAAAGCAAATACAGTTTGTGCCCTTTGCCTCTTCCCTTTAAAAAAAGCCCAAACTTTACTATATCACCCACCAGTGAATATTTCATTATTTATTGCTTAATTGCTGTTTCATACTTGGCATAAAAGATGTAACATAGGATGGGACTACTAGAGGAATAGTTATTAATGGAGAAAGGGAGAACCAGACCCAAAACATCAGTGGTTGTGGAAATGGTATTTCTCACTCGGCAGCGTTTGGTGTCATTAGCTGTGATAGTGAACCCCTCTCAGCTGGTGTGGTGAACCCTCGCACCATGAAGCACTTGTAATTGTTCCTCTGTGGTGCTGCACCACTGAGAGATACCATTTTCTAACTCATTTCTATTGTTTTGAAATGAGATCTGCAGTCTGTGGACACGACCTCTTGAAAGGAGCTCCATGCTTGATCATCCTCATCGTATTTAACTGGGGTTTATAGCGTCCACTTGAGTCTACTGACACAGTGGGTGAGAAAATAGAGAATTAATCTTCTATCACATTCCCTTCTGTAGAGAAATTTCCTAATTAAACATAGGAGAAAATTACTTTAAAAGTAGCAGGAAGAGGGGAAAAAATCCTTCCTGAGTTGTGGGCATGGGCAATATTAGTTGAGAAATGGTGATTTATTCATGCAAAGCTTCTAACTGCACCACATGTTCGCAGTGATTTTTCTGACATGCAACTAGCTTTGCCCCCAACAAGGACCTGTGTTAGAAAAATAGAAGAACGTACTGTAATTACTGTTTTGCTTCTGGTTCGTTTGCTTCGTCTTTTCTGTTCATATTTATCTGTGTTTCCAAATTTGAGAAAAATCCTTTGATAATTGTCTCTTCTCTCAGATCTTCTCACTGTGACAGTTGTCACACACTCTGAGACTTTTCCATTTTAATATTCCAGTCTATTAGCCGCTAAGAGCACAGATAAGATAACGAGAAATGAAAGTCCCTTTTTTAAGCATTTTTGTTTTAAAATGACAACTTTAAATATATTACTCTGTTTAGAAAGAAAAATCTGAGTGGATGGCATGATGGGTAATGATATGTAAATGACCATTCATGCATGAAAATCAGGGCCACAGTTGAATGTATTAAGCGGTGACTGATATAATCATTATTTTGGATTTTGCATCTGAAGAGGGGGGGATTGCAGATATCAAGCGAATTGCATATTTAAAGAAAACATTAATATGTGTGTAGAATAAAGAGTATTTTTGACATTTTTGCATTAAAGATCCTAGTGTTATGCTGTTTGGACTTAAATAAGGTCAATATGCTGGGTTTGTGCTTTTTATATTATCTCTGACTCTCGCTTTGGCAGATCCTCCCTTTCCCTGTTCGTACAGCATGCCATCAGAGTGCCAAGTTTGTAATGTCAACTCTTTTCAGCTCCCTGTAATGCGTTTATCTACAGAAAGCTGCCTACTACTCACATAGGGGGGGAGCTCAGGGAAAGCCAGTTGCTTACATTTTTTAAAAATTCCTAAAAACGCTATCGCTGCGATGCCTTTGTCATTGTCACGTTTGCACACTCTGGCAGGATGCTGCAGGAAAATTACTGCTGCAAGTCTCGTGGAGCTGCGAGCTTGAGACCCTTCACAGGTTGACACCAGTCCCTACCTCAGCACATCACAGATGTGGCCAGGGTCATCACTTAACTGGCAGTTTCTCTTTCAAGAGTCGGGGCAGCTGCTCTGTGGGTTGGGGCTGTGGCACTGGGGTCACAGGTGAGGAGAGTGATGGGCAGCACACACACAGGCACCAACACTTTGTGTGGCTGCTCCTTCATCCTGCAGCCCACACATTGCTGGTGCTTGTTACTGACCTTAATGTGGGCTCAGAGGGCAGCTGCTATTTGGTCATTGCTGCAAATGTATATAATTTGTATATATGTAAGTATACACATATTCTAAGTAGAGCTGCCTAAGTGTAGGCTACAGATGCTTTGTTCTGGTGACTGGGGTGGCAGGCGGCAGGAAGGCTGTCTGAAGCTGACCCAAAAAAATGAGGAAAGTGTCTCTGGGGATTATTGTCCGGGAGGTGACAGTATAACTCACTTCTTTGCTTCCTAGCCAAAGCTCTGCAGCTGTTCTGCTTTTAAAGTGCCGCTTTCATGAGGAGACTGAAATAAGGAACAGACGACTTGAGAGGGTGATGTTTTCTTGTCTCATCTCATTTTGTAATATGAACTTTAAAGAAAAAAGAAAATTCCATTTTCAAATAGGAGAAAAATAAGCTCCTGTTATACAATATCTACATTAACGGATTCCTTCTATCAAAGACAGAAAATAGCTGTGGTACTAAATAAAATTAATGCATCCCAAGTTTGGAGAACATTATGCTAAATGTCCATGATACATTCTCTGTCCCCTTTGGCGGTAGCATATGATCAATTTTGCTACTCTGTCCTTACCTAATTGTTGCCGTTGCTAATGAAGGGAAGTAGAGAAAAACATGTCTTAGTAGGTTAATAAGCCATCCAGAAAATTATATTAGCATGATCAATCTTTAATGATTATGGTTTCTCATAATATTAGATCACCTGAAAGGTGTTTTTTGTAGGAAATGTGAGGGGAAGTACATATCATTTTGCAGCCATTCTTCCAGGTGTGCTTAGTTGGTGTTTGGGGAGAAATCAGTCAAACTTTAGCTCAGGAATTTTGACTGCTCTTGCAAGCATTGATTTACATAGTGGAACTGGCTTATTTTATCATACAAGGATTTGGACAGGCAGCAAGTATAGGGGATTTTCTACTTTCCCTCGTTCCACAAATATTTGTGGGTTGATGGTCTGCATGTTCTCTGTTGCTTTTCATAAGTTTTTGTGAATAAGCTGGCAGTCTCAGATCAGTCTGAGCAGCTTCCAAATGGCATTTGCCCCCTTCCTCTCTTCATGATGATACACCTTTCATTTGCAATCTAGTATCTGGTTTAGCATCTGTCATGATTTCTTTCATTTGTTTTTTGTCTCATTGTTGCTTCTTTGAGGACCCATGTATGCCACTCCTGCAGCATACTCAGGACATGTTTGTTTTGACAAAAGCATTTCTCTTACAGCATGTCCAAGGCATTAAAATGAATAGCAGAGAGAAACGCAGACTCATCAGGCTCTTTTTTTTTTATTTTATTTATTTAAAGATTTTCCCCAAATTAAACTGAATCACAATCCTCCCTTTTAATTTGTTAATTACACTTCTGCAATGGTAATGCAATCAGTGAATATAGCTAAAGTGTTTGTGTGTGGGAATCAGTATTAATGAGAAAGAGCATATTTGCAAAGTGTGATACGTATCAGCTCTGTGCCTTACGTCTGTCTGCTGGTGTGAGGCTGCTCTCAACTGGGCCCAAGTGAGTGACGCAAGGAAGCCCAGCTGCAGGAAGAGAAGGGGAAGAGTCCCTCTAGGTCATTCACTCCCTAATGGTCCCTTCTACTCTTTTCATACTCAGGGAAGATACGGAGTGGGATGTACTGCCACTCAGGCAGGAGAGGCCTGCATTTTGGGTGACACAGCCCTTGGAGAACTTGAGCTCAGCAGTTGTGGCACCTTGGCCAAAGCAGCAAGTCAGAGCTTTTGCAGCCTGCCTGCCCCAAATGACTTCGCAGGTGACAAAACTCTGAGGGAGCTCATAAAGGTTAATCACGACTAAGTGAGAATGAAATCTGGCATTTTCCCTCTGGACTTCCAATTTTCTGTATATGCAGTGTATTGAAGCTAAGTGAGATTAAATGTTTAAACCTTTCGTGCCATATGGCTCCCCCTATATCATAAACACATCTGTAAAATTATACTCAGAAGGGCAACATTGTTCTGGTGTAAATGGATTCAAATCCACAATTTTCTGCTGCTCGTATCAGGGCTGGGTTTGATGTGTCACACTCAATCTGTTCGTCCTATTAGTGGAGATCTGGGAGGTTTTTCCTCTCAGTTACATAAATTCTGAGTGACAGCACAAAATTAGAGCCTCAGCTTATCCACACACCTGGTCCATGGAGGCTTCTTCTCCTAAATCCTTGCCACTCTTCCAGGAGTGGTTGTGCTACTCATCCATGAACTCCCTTGCCTTTCTGCTTAGGCTATCAGCGGTGCTGCCAGTATTTCTCATGGCTTATGTGTGGTGGGCACAACTATTCCACCGCATAAACCATAAACCAAGGGGTACTGTAAGCCAATAGTGGTGCTGCTCATGAAGTGCCTCAACCTGCCCACTAATAAGGGAAATAAAAGGGAAAAATATGGTTTGATTGTTTTGTTTCCCTTTGGTTGTCTTACAACCAAATATTTTCATGCAATTAACTGATGCTGTGTGTTCTAATGTTTGTTGAAGTGTATGGTTAAAAAGAAAAAAAAGATGGGATCTATGTTGCATAAATATATATTATATCTCCTCCTGCACAACTTGGAGACTTTGCAGCTGCCCTCAGCTTCTGGCAAGTTCTTAAAGTGCCAGCACTTCTGTGCAGCCCAAGCTATGGCAGAGACCAGACTTGGGAAGACAGAAATACCTTTGCACGTATCAGGAGGGATGTCTTTACAGCCAGCTCAGAGACACACTTTCTTCTTGTTGTTGTTGTTTAGGGGTTTTTTTAAAGGGAATTCTCACTTAGAGAAAAAGGAGCAAACACAGGGATGAGCCTTGGTTGTACAAGTTTAGATGATCAGCTCACTGGTGACAATTGCAGATCAGGGAATGCTACTGCAGAAATTTTAAATTCTTCTGGGGCAGGAGCTGTGGATCCTCTATGTTCAGACTGACTACTGAGCTGGTGGAGGAAGAGGCAGATAAGGACCCATCTATCATGGCTCCCAACCACAAGGATGCAGCCTGACTAAACATGGGGTTTGACTGTCAAGTTTTGATACCTGACTGCTTCCTTCCAAGACCCCATTCCTGAAGATGAGCTTGCCATGCATCTTCTTGACTTCTTAGTTTCAGGGCAGCTCTAGCTCTCAGTTACATATATGTAACCTGCATTAGCCCCACAGAAATGAACAGGAAGGAATATAACATGGAAGAAAAGTGGAGTGGGAGAAGAAAACTCTGTTCCTCTTGTTGAATTCAGTGAAAGGTAGACCCAAGTAATTTTTAGAGTAGAGGCACTTTACACCATGCTGATTATGTAAATGGGACATAAACTAAATTGGACTTCCACTCGCTTTGACACTCTCTTCCATTGCCAGAGTGATTTACAGAAGCTTTAGTGTAAATTAAAACCAGCACCAGTGTCTGCAGTCCACATTTTAGGATTTAAAACCAGTCATTTCCCAAGATAATTGTGGTGCAGTCAAGACTAGGAGCAGCTTCCTAAAACTGGTTAATACCCAGATTTGGGTTTCTTCAGTGGCTTAAATGAAGTGGCATATTATCTCCTCTATAGTCTGCCCGAAAGATAGATTTGATGTCTGCAAGCAAAGACATGAAATTGCTATAGGCTTCCATTCTTATAGCCTGCCACCTATTTGATTTATGTGATAAGTGATCTCAGATGACCCTCCAAGGCACTGAACCATTAGAGAGTTATGTTGCACAGAGATAAGAAATCTTCAGAGATACCTAAATCCTCTTTTACCACTTGGAGTTTCATCTGTTCTGGAATAAAGAACATTTTTATGTATGATGTTGCTATCTTGCTAGCCATACTAATATTCAAAAGGATACACAGACTTAAATCAATAACAAAGTGACAACGATCTTAAAACTGAAGTAGTCACCAAGTGGATGCTAGACAGCTCTTTTCGGTTTTATCTGTGTTCCTTTCATTCTGTTTCTTGAAAGATGAGTAGCTGTGAAGTTTCACATTCAACTTTTCTGTTAATCTTTCCACCAAGTAGAAAACTGTCAAAAGCACCCTTTCAATGTGGAAAGCCATGGAAAGTCACATCACCCATTTGGGACTTTCTTGTTGTAGGCTTTGTGAAACTGTGGGTTGGATCCTTCCTCTTCCTCCCCCCCCCCAAATTTCTATAAATTTGGTGATGCAAGTTCCTCTCCACCGAGCGAATGAAAGTGCTTTGAACCTCAGGCAGGATGTGAATTCTTGACCCAGTCAGGGAAAGCACAGACTGGTAATTTCTGTGGTTTGTGTCCAACTGTAGCATCTTTCCTTACAGAAGGCAGCACTGCTGCCTCATATTCTTCTGACTGAACCTATATCTGTATTTCTTGATACAGTTTGCTGTAAGTGCCATATTACAGCAGGTATGTAGCCCATATGTTTCATCTATCAGATGATCTTTGCATCCTGTGTTTAGTGCATCAAGCACAAGGTATCCAGCAGTAAGCTACTGTTTCAGGTGATGTAGGATGCAGCTTCATACAAGACATACAAGAGGAAGAGGAGGGACCAGAAGGTGCCAGGGGCTTTGCAGGTCTGCAGGTGTTTGGCAGTCCACAAAGAAGATGAAAGGAGTTTCAAGCCTGGCCTTCTCCACTTCTTTCTGGCACATAGAACCAGCCAGCCAGAAGCAGCTCACACTTGACTCTCCTTCAGAGTAACCTTTGATGGCCATTTTTTGACAAATAAGAAAAGCGTTAAGATATTGGGTATTTTCCTGGACTGCAGCTTCCCATCGACCTTGACACAGTGCTGAGGTTTAATGATGTGTGTGACCGGGCAAGTCAACCTGAGGGAGGAATCAGACATCATCTTTATTTCTTCTTGATCCTGAAAAATCTTCTGGTCCTTGCAATTATGACAAATACAGTAATCTCCTTCCAGACTCTTTTAATAATGACCTTGGTTGCATTGCATCCTTCCAGCTGTGGCCATGTCCATTTGGTTGTTTTGTTTGTCCTGTTGAGCATATTGAAATACGTGAGAACACAGACCGATATCGCAAAAGCTTTGGCAACGTTGCAGGCATGTTTTTACAAAAGATATATCTATTTTTTGAAAATTCTCCTGCAAGAAAGTGATTTCTCTTTAAAATTAAATTAATGCAAGGCAGAGATGAATAGTCCCCATGTGCTGTTTGGCTTTCTACACAAAGCTGTTTATGAGGGGAAGCTCTTGGCAAAATTAAATGAGCCTCCTCTTCCTCAAGCTGGCAAATACTGTCAATGCTGTTCATCGTACACCTTCATAAATCTGCAATGTTGGCATCCCACATACACCAGGCAAACATCAAATTTTGTAGGGGGACAGCACAAGGGTGCAATAATCACAGCTGTTTCATGTCAGCATTCGGGAAGCTTACAATAGAAAGCTTACAATGAGCCATTCCTTTTGAAACGCCATTAGAGATATTTGCTAGGAGTAACTGGCCTCAACTAATCGTATTTAATTTTTTATCAAATGCACTGTGGGAGCAGCAGGAATATGCATGAGACAGAAACAAGAAAGTGGTGTTTATTTAGAATAAATAAATTTTGAATAAGAATTGAATCTATTCCCTCCTGGCCATGATTGTACAAATGCAGAAAAGTTCCTACAGGGGTCTGTAGGGGGTCATGTCCTGATTTCAGACACAGATGCTGCAGGAGACCTCCAGTTGCACCTGCTGAAAGGAGAGAACTGCAGTCAGACAGATGCAGAGGAGGAGAGCTCTTCCTGTGAAACCATTCCCATCCCATCCACTTTTAGCCACAATAAATGAGGTTCAGACAGTGTGAATGCTGTCCCTCTTTCCAGGGGAGACCCCCAGATGACAGCTGGAGAAGGATTCTGAGGTTTCCAAGATGTTGAGCTGTGTGAAGTGGGAGGTGCACAACTTTACATGGGCCTGTGCTTCTCCTCACAGCAGCAGCACCCCATTTACAGGGCTGCAGAGCTGCTCCAGGCGGGGCCCTTGCATAGGGAAAGCGCCACTGAAACCTGGGGGTGATGGGAAAAGGAAAGAAGTGACAAGAGGATGAGAAGGATGGCATGGCAGGAAGAAAGGCAGGAGGTAAAAAATAAAGACGGAGCTAGAGAGAGCAGCAGTGCTCAGTAATAATGTGAAACAATTTTTGTACTAGTTATTTACTGAACTCAGGACACTCCTGGACACCGTTTTCTTGCACTGATGAGACTATCTAGGGCAGAAGCAGATCTTTCAGCACAAAATGTAGGTGAGCTCAGCACAGGGCCATGTACAAGGATGAGCTGCTCCAGAAGTTCTGCTTTCCTGTCTGACATCAACTCAGCATTGCCCAGGAGTGACAAATCATGAATTGGCTCTAAAAAAGTAGTATTTAAAAAATTATAAACATGATAGTTTCTGGTATTTGTTATATTCACAAGCTTTTCCTCCACAGCCTTAAAGCTTAGACATACCTTTCAAAACAAATGTATACGTGGAAGCTGAGGTTCTTATGCATTGAGATAATCCACCGGCTATGATTTTTAAGAAAAGAAATATAAGCTGAGAGTCACAGTATAAATACTAGAGCTGAAAAACACTGCAAATTGAGTCTGACTGGCATCAAAGCAGTGCCAGGCTCTATCTACATGGTCTTTAGCAATAAGATAAGAGCACTTTTTATCAGCAATCTGTGCTGGCTGGATGCATCTAGTTCCTCCTCAAAAACCCTGTCAGGTATTTGCATCATGCCAAAGTCATCCCATTAACCTTTTCCAGCACTTGACTGAGAATGGCAATGCAAAGATATCCAAACATGGGACCTGAAGCAGTATAAACAGTGGGAAAGGTAGGTCTGGTTTCCTGAGCAGCCAGCTCAGGTATGGCACAACCCTGGTGCTGTTTAAATTATACACTCATAGGTAGCAGAGAGGTGTTTTGGAGGACTGACCTGTGGTGGTATGGAGAAACCAATCAAAGGCCCATTGGCCCGAAGCAGAGTCATTGAAATCTCCTTAAGGAGTTCTGCATCAAATCCTGAGCTGGGTAGAGACACTGTTTTCTCGTGCGATAAGTAATTTCCCCAGAGTATTTGTGGGTGTGAGAGAGAGCAAATTTGTATTTATTGAGATGGAGACAGCTGGCAGGAGTAAAGCAGAACAAGGCACATCAGAGTTTGAATTTATTACCAGTACTGTAGGCCATTTTCCTTTCATTTTGACTGTAATGCTGTTCTCTGTTCTCAGCCAGACTTTGAGAGCAGAGTCATTCATGAGTTGACCCTCTGCTTCACATCCTTCATTTTTCTCACTTTGCAGGTTTTGACTGAGCTAATGCTCTCAGGAAAAGAGACTTATTGATTAGAGTGAAGTTGCTTGCAGCACCTGGGCTTTTATTGGTACAGTTTGCAAGGTATTGTTAGCCGTTCAGTACTGGTGCAGGTAGTGTTTGAGCGCCACTGTTTAGTAAATTATCCTGGCTTCTCTGCCCTGGTTTCTTAGAGATTTCTCACTTCATCCACTCACCTTCTCACCTGCTCAGAGCACTTCCTGTGAAGCATGTGGCAAGATCACCTCAGCTGTTCTAAAGAGTGTCTTCCTCCTCCTCTACTACATTTTATTTTGCACATTGTCTTTCATTCCACAATACAAAAATGGCGATCAATTCTCATCTCCATGTGATTTTTTTTATTACCTAGATTTTATAGCTAAAAACAAGCATGTACCCTATTAAGATGAGCTAGAACAAGCTTTTTTTGAAGTTGTTCTTTCAACAATAGCAAAGATATCCCACCATGGGGAGTCAAGTCAGAATCAGTGATGAGCCTTCATGTCATCACATCAGTCAAACGAAGACTACATAATAGTAGCCTTAATTCATAATTCATTATAGTAATATTTTGTATATTCAAGTGTGTGGTGATGCTTTATACTGTTTCTTTGTTGTGTTCTCCAGTATAGTTAAAATATATTGAATAAGGATTATTGTAATAGTCCTACAAAGCTATGTGAAAACTGAGCTGAGGCTTTCTTAAGTTTGCTTTATTACCTTCAGAGGCAGGTTAGCAAAGACAGATTCAGAGATTTGTGTTTAGCCACTGTTGTCATCTAACTGTCTTTCACCCTAATGGCTCACCAGCTACTTTTCCTATTTCCATTTCCTGCTCACAGTAGGGTCCCTTGGGCAAGTTACATGCATGTCCCCTGTGACACTGTGTATCAGATCAGGATGCTGTGCATATTCCTTACCATTCCACTGGAGCTCTTTTCTGGAAATTGCAAGTAGCTTATTTCCATCCTGTCTTTGACATTTGTCAAGCATTTTGGGAAGACACTGAGCAAGGGTTGTTCAGAAGCTTGAGCACAGAGATTTTGATGTCCATTTGTTAAAACATCTGAACCACCACTCTGACTTGTAGTAGAGCATGAGTCTGGGAAGCTCTGTGGATAAAGTCCTGGCATGATTTTTTTTTGCACTGTAACATCTACAGAAGAGGTAGGTAGACTTAAGAGATTAAGCGTAAAGAGAAAGTGGAGATGTCTGTGGTGGAGGGAGCAGTTTGGGGCTTTGATTATCTCCTGTAATATCAGGAGAGAACTAATAGGGTCAGACCAATCTACTGATGATACTTTCAATCTGTTTTTTCAGTGAGGGAAGCAGAGTAAAAGTCTTCAGAAATTGTTTCTTTCTTGGGGGACTTGCAAACAATACAGATATTTTTGAAATATCTGATCTGAGCGCATTGAGAATGCCAGAGAAGGACCAAATGATTAAAACAGAAGCTGTTGTGGTTACCACAGTCCATTGACTCTGTAAATTGTGTGTAGTGCCTTCACAGCTAAGAATTTATATTGCTTAGGAAACTGATGTAGTCTCTGAAGTGACTTTCAGATAATGTTAGTGACCTTCCAACCCTTGTTAGCACATTTCTTTGGACTCTTGAAGTTACTAATCTTGGTAATGCAAATAGGAATTTGCAGCTTAACATTTCTCAGTTGTATGAGTACTAAGTGGTGGGCTTCAGCAATTAGCCTCCCTGGAGCCCTACTATGGTCCTGCATTGTCTTGATGTTAAAACCTCAACAGTTGCTAATATGAGAACTATGTAACATGCATAAGAAGCATCATTTTCCTTTTGAGAAGAGGAATCCAGAAACTAGATTATTTTTGCTAACCATTTTTTTTTTCAACTGGGTTATGAAAGAAGTGCAAATCAGCAAGTGCAGTGAGGGAAAAAAGGAAAAAAGAGTCACCTTAGAAAATAAGCATCCACTAGTCCTCAAGCTAAAAAGCAGCAGGAAATGTTGGGAAAATAACTCATTCTAAGATGTCCGGATTTATCAAAGCACTTATCTGCACAGCATGGAGAAAACAAGCCCCAGTGTGTGTCAGTTCTCAGTGTGGGCACATATGCCAGTGGGTATGTTTGTGTAGGGAGAGAAAACACACCTTAAGGAAATGTAAAGAATAATATTATCTGTGGTTACTGACAACAGAAAGAGCGAGCAAGATAAACAGCTGTCTTTTTTAATCAAGACTGCTGCACACTTGGACATTTAATGACGATGTGCACATTGACTATGCAAAGCTAGATGCAGGGCTTCTTCAGAAAAATATGAGGGAGTGGCGTATTATTTTCAAGTAGAATTTCAGAACTACAATGTGCCTTAGTGTGGATAGTCATCTCTAAATCAGTTACTTCTCTTTGACATGCTCAGTCTTTCAAATGTCTTTCTTTAATGACTTAAGTAGCTATATCACTTGTCTTGTGATGTGGAACTGTGTGAGGTCCCTGGTCCAACCACACGTGCTGGACAGTTATGAATGGAAACATTACAGGGAGGAAGAACACAGGGCATATGTTTTTAATTAAAAGGAAATACGAGGGAAGTGATTTGCTGAATAACAAAATAAAGAAATTAAAGCTCTATTCCGTAAAGTATATATTCTCACCCTCCTGAACTGGAGCAATTGTCATATTTCTGATAGGTGAGGAACGCTCAGCTGTTGTAAGAAGTCTTCTGCCCATAGGTCTCATTGTCCTCTTTGCATACAGTCACTTATTACGTGTCCTGCCTAATATCTTAACCTAGTACCTTAACACTGGACATCCCCTTTCAAGATTGGCTGTCAAAGTTATCTTCTCAATAAAAGAGATTTCTATATTTAAAATGTAAATGAAACTTGGTAAAAATTGCAGACCTGGACGGAGCTGCAGGGAGGTGGGGAGGAGCATGAGCTTCACAGTGCTAGGGGGTCAGAATCACATAGGTAGCACATGGAGATGTTAATGGTGTGAGGATGTGGCACTTGGACACCTTGCCCAGCCATGTACATTGACTTCTATAAAATGTGAGCCTAAAAAGTGTCTCTGTTATTTAAGGAAACAGAAAAACCACAGCTAAGACCCTCCCTATAAAGCCTGACAATGCAATAGAACAAAAATCCAGCGTGTGTTTTCCTGGTTTTCCTTTAGTTTTTTTGTACATGCATCTTATGGCTACAAAGGAGAGTAAATTTGTACAAATAAATAATCACCATGCTCATCAAAGTGAATCAAAGTTATTTTTTTCAATTTAATATTAATATTGCAATTTAGTGTAGTCTAAATTCAGAAGAAACTGGTGCAGCAGAGTTCATACCTAAACATACCAACACTTCCTTTGACTGTATTAAGGCTCGGGAGAAAACATTTTAGATGAGTCACCTACCTTAGGTATTCCTGTGGTCTATGTCACTGTAGTATCTAAGTATATCACGATGTTTTAATATACTTGTTTTCATATTCTCTGCTGGTAGAAAATAGTATTATTCACATTTTTACATAATGGGAAACATGTCAGAGGTTACGTAATTTGTCCAGGATAAGGAAGCAAGTTTGTTGAAAAACAGACATTGGGGTCACACTTGCTTTTCTAGGGGTAAAAGCCCTTTCTCCTCTAACAGCTTTGTGAAAGCTTGAGATTCTTGAGTAAATAACAAAAGCAGCCTATTCAAAGTCAGAGCACTCTGACAGAAAAGCCTCTGGTAACAACCACGATGTACCTCAGGCAGGTGATTTGTGCAATTGATGTCACTGGGGCTGCCAACACACTTCAGCGTGTCCACTAGCCTTGGTAGGTTGGACCCAGGTTTGCAGTAAGCCTGCACCACAGTGCTGACTCCAAATGCAAGAGAGATGACACCGCAGAGGCTGTTTGTGCAGATAACATCAGTCAAAGCTGATTGATGTTTAAATTCGGCGTTTGTTTAATAACTCTGAAACTGGCAGGAGGATATTGCTAGGTACAGTGTCTTGCTGTAAAGTGGCATCTTTCGAAAGATATCAAAGAGTGTTTACATACTTGAATACAAACATAAGTAATGTTTCTTTTGAATTTTTTAGCAAACCCTCTTCTTGATGCCTACCTTAGTGGTCTTTTTCTGTCTTTCAGTACTCGACTGTCAATATTTTTTCACAGTCCTCTTACACCCGTAGTTTTATTTTCCCCTTAGTTTCTTCATGTTTTTGACTTAAGGGCCAGGTACAAACCTTACACAACTGCAGACATCGGCATTGACTTTCCTCGGTTTCATATTTAACCTATGCTGGAGATTGTCCCCTCCTCTGGACAGCACTAAATCTTTCCTGCCAGAGATTACTAGTCCTTGGGGCTCATAACTGTACTTCTGCAGAGAAAAATGTTTTGCCTTTGGAATGGACTAGATTGCACCACACAGCAGGTAATTTCAAAACATTTTAGAGGAAAGCATCCCCTTGGGGCCATCTCAAGGCCTTCATGGGTAAAGGACACAGGGCAGCATGTGATGCTATCAGCGCATCTCTATTATTTTCCCAGGGAACAAAGCAGTGGGGATCAGTGGGGACACAACCTTCCTGGGCTGCAGCTTGGAGGGGTCATTGTTCAAGGGGAAAATGAAGAGAAAGGGTCTTTCTCTGGTTTTCCTTTTAACTCTATAATTCAGGGAATTTATCACAAACCACCATGGAAATCTCTGTGTTGGCCCCATTCAGAAACACTGTTGGCCAGCTGTTGGCTTTGTGAGTGATGCCTTAAGCTGATTCAGTGAATAGATTTTTCTAGAGAGAGAGAAGTGCTTTGCTACAGTGCTGTATTTACTAATGTATATTCTTCTGCTTTCCATCAAACAGTCAATGAAGGCTCAGGTGAAACCAATCAAAAAGAGACATCGACCTGTGACATTTGCCAGTTTGGGGCAGAGTGTGACGAAGATGCAGAGGATGTTTGGTACAGTAATTTGCTCTACTCTTCTATTTTAATGAATGTTGTATTATTTAAAGGTACTGTGGTTTAGAAAGCATTACGAATATAAGATAGTCAATTTTCTGCACCCAGAGATTCATCTCAAAGTGAATGAGGTGGTTATTACTGTGAAAAAAATGTATAAAACACTCTGGTTTATAATTTTGGAACATGCACAATTTAGACCAAGTCTGGAAACACAGTTATCCATTTTGTTGCCATTATAACTTATGTTATTCCATCTGGGGTTTAACAGCTTCATACGTTGGTAAAAATAGAATTGGGAAAAATAATTGACCTAAAGCTTTTCCAGTTAAACAGTATTATTAGTATTATCATCATGTTAATTCATGTGTGGCATTAGAAACGCTGGGAAATCTGTCTCACTTTTTCCTAGTTGCTGGAGTTGAAAACCTAACCCTTGATTGTTTGAAAAAATGAGTGTACATTTAGACATTTTCTCAATGGAAATAGTTTTAATTTTTATTTTTTGAATTTTTATTTTTTAAAAAAGGTTTCAAAATTATTCAGACTTTTTTTTATTTTAAACCTTAGTTACATAAGCTGAGGGGAACATAATTCTATCTACTCAGATTTTTATTTTTTCATTTTGTATTTTGCCTAGGAACTATGCAAACATATATTAAGCCAACTCTGAGCTAGTCATTTCATTGTAATTTTGGAAATAGATCACAATAGATCAAAAAGGTCACTATTCACAGAGTTTTAGTTCTAACACTGCCTTAATGCCATGCCTTGTATTTCCATCTAAGTAATTAAAACAAATTGAGAGACACAAAATAATCATGCAAATGTTAGAGTGGTCTGGGTGGTGCTTCTAAAGCTGCAGAGTAGTGATAGCTAAAGAATGGATACAGAGACTGGGCAGTGAGTGATGTCAAGAGTATGGGCTGAGCTCTAACTCAGACAATAAGAATGGAACAGAGAGGAGTCAAAGACTGAATGGTGACATGATAGCTGGGCCCAGTGTAGGGCAGCTGACCTCACCCAGGCAAGGCATCCATACACTGTCAGTCAGGTTGGTTCCAGTCTTTAAAATAACTCAGGTAAACAAACAACAGAGTCCTCGCCCTGTCTCCAGTTATCAAAGGAAATTATGGTGTTGAAAAACAGGAGCAAGGTGCATCATGGTTATAGGTTTCAGTAATGTAATGAAATTTGTGAGTAAGAAATTGCCTAATGTTGACTTTGCTTAAGAAAATTACCCCAGGTGTTAGGATTTTCATTGTCTCCTTGACTGGTTGTCCTTGAGAGCTTTGGTAGTGCAGTGTAGAAACAAAACCATGGTAAAATTAATATATCAAAATTCACAGTCTAGTGCTCATGTTTTCATAATTAAGTGCACTTCCAAATTGGAAGGCAGGAGAAGAGAGGGGCAACGAATAAAATTAGCTACAAGATAACATTATTAATCATAAGCCCTGAGTAGCAGTGTTTATTTTTTTCCAGAAATAGCTTGGTAAAATTGCCTGATCCAACTTACCCCAGTGTTCCCACTGCAGATTTTGCATTGTCTAATTCCTCCCCTTTGAAACAACTTGGCTTATACGGAGCAGCGTAATGATGGCAGGAGCTGAGGTACTTAATCTTTATTGACAGACAGTCTTTCTGCAGGAGAAGATACTTCTCAGGGCAGGAAGCAGGGAAGGACATTTACTGGGAGGATGCCACCGGACAAAGTGTTAGAAGGCAGGAAAGCCGATTTCCAAATAGAAGTACAAAGACCATGTAAAGCCTGTTTAAAGGTCTGCTTTGAAGTAAACAACTTCATATGCCATGACAGAACCCTGTTTTCCCATTCCTGCCCCCCTGATTAGTCTTGGATAAGCATCTTTCTAAAAAATGAGCCTTCTGGGTGTTAGTTTTCTATAACTCTTATTTCTAGAATAAAAGCAGACTATGTGTGGAGGTTGTAGACCCCTCTTTCAAATGTATGTCAATTGAATTTTCATGTTTGGCACCAGATCAACATATTCCCCTATTTCCACTGCCAAGATTTGATGTGTAGAAAATGTCCTTAGATTAAGTGGGAAAAGAAATTTCAATTTATTACTTCATCACTTGGATCAAATTTCAGATGTAAGCAGGACTCCTTTAGCTATCTCACCTGACTGATGAGGTTGGTAAAATCCAAACAGGATCAACAGTCCCTGGTGGTCCCGGGACCTGTAATTATAGGATGATGAGCCCAGCACTGGCAGTGAATCCCTATCAATCAGGAATAGTTCGAGCACGCAGGGTCAGTGCCTGATCCATTCCAGGTAAGAGGGATGCAAGCTGCTAGCAGAGCCAAACTTTGGAGAGCTGGGGATGCAAGTCTGGCTGTTTGCCTAATATTTCTAGAGTGCCAGAGTAGATCAGAGAAGAGAGCACAGGTGTGATAGCAGATGTGGTTGGGCTGCTGATGATTTAAAGTGACAATTGACATTATTCTGCGTTGTCACAGTCTGTTATTTTACAGACCGTTATCTCTGGTTTAACTCTTGCTGTGGGTTTTTTTGTTTGGTTGGGGTTTTTTTGGTTACTCATTGCCAGTTGTCAGTCATCTAAATTGTGCTATTGTACTGTGTCATCATTATTTTTAAACCTTTTTATTTGCGTAAAACCAATCTGTTAATGGCTAAACTCCTGGGATTCTGATGGGGGATTGGCTAACAGAAGATTACTTGAATGGATAAGATTTGTGTGAACATTTTCTGGAAAGTGTGAAGAAAAGACAGAAAAGAAACCACTGTAATAACAGGTTTTCCGTGGCATGTGAAAGCACACATGTGTTATTATACTATTCTGCCATCAAGTATCATAAAAATGAATGCAATTTGGCATTCCATTAGTGAATCTCTTCCTCTAAGTTAAAAACAAAGAGTGTTCAGTAGAAAGTCTTTAACATCTTGCTCCTTTAATATGTGAAAGCTTCTTGTCACTAAGAGGATCGTATATTACTGGCATTATTCCCACCTTTAATGCATTTTGCACCAGTGGGCTTCATGAATATTTAAAGCAGGGCAGTGGCTATGCTCTTTAGCACTGGATTGCAATCTATTGGTAAATCAGACATTTGGTGTTGCTTGCTTTGGGTTTTATTTCTGACCTGGCCAAGGAATAATTGATTTTGTAAGACAGGGCTACTCAACATAACACCCCGAGAGATACACTTAAAAGGAAATGAAAAATGAAGCGTAACATTTTGAAGCGTGGTGTATTTCTAAGATCTCCCAAAAAGCATCTATGAAATACTCTCTGTATGTAAATAGTGCTCACCAAATGGAGTGCCTGCTCTCTGCTAAAGTGGCTTAGTGTCAGTGCAAAACCATGTCAGAAACGTGGATTCCAGCATTAATCTTCTCCATTACAGGCCAGTGAGGAAATAAGAGCACTCCCTACTCTGGACAAGCCATGGTTTGCATAGATACTGGGCAGCTATTTCAGAGGTCCACTGATGTGTCCAAAGTGGAAGGAGATAAATAATAAAAAAGATCCTTCTGTTGAATTTCCTGTTGAAAAATGCTGACAATAGAGAGGACAGGAGTATTTTCTTAAAACAAGATTAAAGCCTGCAAACCTCTGACTTGCAGAGTTAATCAAAATCAAAATGATGAATTGGGGTTAATATGCATGCTTTCCCTTGGAATTTCAATATCAGCAGGTCAGCCGGCAGCAGTCTCGAAGTGCAGCATTGCCCAGGGTAAGATGCAGGTTGCCAGCTATAAGACAGACAGGCAGAGATGTGTGGTGTGCTCATAGAGTGCTCCCTCTGCAGCCTGGCAGTGTCCAAGGAGATGAGGAGGCCATCTCCACAGAGTGCCTCTCTGCCTGTCCTTTCCTCCCTCCTGGAGGTCTCAGGTTGAGGAGAGAGGCAGCAGTATCCTTGGCAGGAGGTACCTGACCCAGAACGGGCCATTCAGAGGTTTGCATTAGTGATAGAAGGGGTCTAAATGCTCCTGCTCCTTTCTGCAACTCAGTCCCACACACCCCAGGGACTCCTACTTGGCTGGGAGTAGAGTACTGTGCTCCCCCGTGCTTATGGTAGGCAGCTTTCCTCTCCTTCTCACAAGCCTGGCCCACCCTGAAGGAGCCTTTTCTATTTTTTTGCAAGTGGACAAAGATCCCACAGGCAGGTCCTGATCAAGAGAAGATGCTGAATCTGTCCTATGGGGACACTGGGGCCCTGCTGACTCCAGGCTGGGAGCTTGGAGGAAGGCATCCAGGCCTGAATGAAGGAGCTTGTCATATTCAGTGTCTAGGTCAGTGGGTGAAGGAAGGAGCGTTGGTCCCAGGTGTGCTGTGTGGCTTGGTGGCATTCCCAAGTGAGGTGGTGACACTGCAGCATAATTACAGCAGGTCCCTTATGTCCTGTGCTTCTTTCCACATGGCTGAGACAATAAACTCCACTTACCCATGGTAGACAGACACATACACAAAACCTATTAAGAAGATGAACTGTTTCAGTCCCTCGTTTCATATTTTACTGCTAATCACTGATACATCTAGTTTGGGCAAATGCTCCTGTAAGGCAAGTGAACAGTCTGCAGCTCATGATGGTGGTGAAACCTCATTCTCATGCAAATAAGTGGCGTGTTACTTGGGAGATATCTGTGCAAATCATGCAGCTGCCATCTGCAGCGACCCCTATAATCAATATTGCTCTAGCAATCAATATTTATCTTTATTATAGTATAGAAAGAAAAGAGATGAAAGAAACTAATGATTTTGCCAGCTTCTCAATCCACACAGCAATTAGGTCAGTCAGCTTTGGGTCCCTTCCCCCTTCCATCAGTTGCTCTCAACCAGAGCATTTGCAAACAAGATGCTGTACTGACATAAAGTACTAAAAGGTAGTTTGAAGTCTCACGTACATTACACGGGTATTGGCTGCTTCATGTTCAGCAGTGTGTATAATAGCTGTGTGTGACCTACTTGTTCCAGATGCAGAAACAATGAGCTGCTTTAACATCTGCAATGTCCTGAGCATTATCCAGTAGATATATTGCTGTTTTCTGCCTCTTTTCTTTCTTTTAGTGAAAAATCAGATATTTTTTCATGGCTAGGTATAACACTTGAACATACACATTGTACTTGTGGTTCAAATACAGAAATGGAATCAAATCATTAAAAATATACAATTCTGCAAAAGCTTAAATTTCTGCTTAAATTATGCTTGAGATCATGCCTAAGGCATGAAGTGAGGCTGCTGCTGCATATATCTTCACATGAAGCTTAGTAGTCACGTCTAATAAGAGTCCAGGCCAGGGTTTGCAAAGGGAAGTAAAGGCACTGTAAAGTTAAAGTAAAGAACACAGTCTTATTGCACAGCAACAGATGACCAAGCAGCTTGCACCCTCTTACACATGTGTCACTTATCTCAGCCCCAGCCTGATAACAGAGCTACCTCCAGTGCCTGCCCGGAAATTAGCCCAGTTTTGTCTCTGTTAACATTTCATTTGGTCTGTGTCCTATGATTAAAAGATTTTTAAGTAAAAGGAAAGCAGCTGACTTCCAAGGTAACCGTTGAGATGCCATGTTGAGGTAACTGTAGAGACACCATGCAGTGGGCTAAGAGTCAGCAATACTGGAAAAATGTTGCCTAAGCAACTAGACATTGGTCAACGAAGGGTTTGCAATGAAAGACAAAACTTGAGGAATGTCAGACAAAGCAAGATGACACCTACTTGTCTATACATTATGTTTTAATTACTAAGCTTGCTCTGAGAAAAGGCTGGGTTAGTGGCTTTTGTAGGAGACTGGTCAGCCTGATGGGTTTTTTTGGGGTATGAGAACCCAGTATGAGAACTGAATAGAGAACCCAGCCATTTTCCTTTGTTTGGGCTGTGGAACGAAATGCCACATGAACTGGCACTAAAGTGGGAAAACTAGCAAAATAAAAATTTTAGCTTGAATTGCTGTCCACAGCACAAATAAGAATGTTGCAGCAACCCCAGCTTAGGTGAAAGCTTCAACTTACTAGATACCAGTGTCTAGACATCATGTTAGAATCAGAAAATAAAGTCCCCAGGTCAGCATTGCATGAACACCACAATTCCTATCAGGCTTCTCTCTGTCAAGCTACTGAGATATTTTAGGACTCTTTCAGAGGATAGTTTCAACCTAAAACGAGCCTAGGTGAAAAAGTGACTTTGTTCTCCACCATAAATAGAGAAAGTTCCCCACTGACTTCTAAAAGATCCTTAAATCAAGCCAAAATTATGTGGTTTTCCTCTTTCTCAGAATGAGTCTGCAGAAAGAGCAGGAGAAGATATAGAAGAAGTTAACTTTATCTTCAGCAGATGTTTCTCTAGAAGTTTATGGTCCAGTTCTCAGAGGAGGATGAGGGACTGAGCACTTTGTATTTCTAAACTGATTGCACTACTAGTGACTTGGCTAGAAAGTTAATGCTTTGAAAAATGATGGCTTATTTGGCCATCTGGGAAGTTGTTTTACTCTACACATGTTTTATTTGGGTTTAGTTAAAACCAGCCATTTTTCCCAGTCAGGTGAGTTTCACAAAATCACCTTCCCATCTCTGCATTCTTCATCCTGTGCCAAAATAACCTATTTAATTTTGAAGTGAGACTGATTCCCAGCTCCTTTAGGATGATGGTTTGGAGAATTTGACCTTTCTATCCATTGAGCCAATGCAATTCTTCAGAGGTTTATGTTCATTTGAGTAAGTCCTGCCTTTCCAGATTCTCAAGATTTATTTTCTTAATAACATTCTTAAAAAAAAAAAACAAACTTGTTTTAACATAAGCCAAGATTGTCTAGAGTTACTTATACTTCATAGTGTTTTATTACCAATACACTTTGGAACACTCTGGTAAATAATTCAGCCTACACAAAGAAATTGGCTATATTTTCTCTATACATCGAGGAAGTCTGTCATGTAGGCTATATATCACAGCTCTAAATGTTCTCAGATAAATGCAAACCCACATTGTATTCCATCTGTACTACTCACACAAGTAGGTTTTTAGGGACCCTATACGACACATCCATCTCTTATCCAAACACTAGAATCCCTAACATTTGGTTTTGTAATAAAAAAGATATTTTTTATCTT
Organism: Calyptomena viridis; assembly: GCA_013390005.1. NCBI lineage: Eukaryota > Metazoa > Chordata > Aves > Passeriformes > Eurylaimidae > Calyptomena > Calyptomena viridis. Next base: position 288,020 of record WEIV01021537.1, on the reverse strand, counting down.
TTGCAATTACAGCAAAAGTTGCTGTGTGTCCAGGGGATAATACCCAACCAAGTCATAAAGCTTATAGTTTTCTCCTTGTACTCCTCTTTTCAAGCGCTCATCCAAACTTGCTTTTCAGTTCAGAAGGTGAACTTGCAGCTTATGAAAGTCAATGAAAGTTATTCCACTGAATTCAGTGAAACAAAAGTTCTCTCTCAGTTTGATAACTGTGGAGTAACTTCTCAGTGGAGCCTTTTTCTGGTAGAAGGGAGAACAGACTCTGTTGGAGTGTAAATGTTCTGTCATTCACACAGTGCAAAAGAATGACTTGGAAATTGTGATGATAAAAGCAGAATTTGCCTTACTGACTGCTGCAATTGCTTCAGAAGAAGTATTGATTTGTGAAAAGCCAAAAATAACTTCTGAGATTTTTGGGGGGTTTTCATGTCTTATGGTGCCATACTTCTGTAGGAGCAAGACAAATTCTTCTGAAATGTAAGGGGAGGAAGGCTTGTAAGACACGTCATCATCATTTGTCTTCACAATTACTAGTCTGTCAACATTAGAATTGGGGAAAAGACAGAGGACTGTGGAAGCAGGGAGGAAACCTAAGGGTGACTTGCAGCTAGTCCAGTTTGCTGGAGAGTGGAAAGGGGCTGCAGTGGCTGCCCATGTTCAGGGGCTCAGGGAGAGTTTTGGGGCCACTTCCCATGGGTGGAAGGAAGGTTGTCCTTGCCTGCCTTCCCTCTGCCTGCCTTGGAGGCTGGAATGGCACACCCATGAGCAGGTGAATTAAACATTTAGATGATGGGGACAGCTGGAGGATGTGTGGGGTAGAAGCTCACCTGGCATTGAGGTGGTGTGGCTATGGACTGTGTTAACACACGATCTGTACCTTTTACACTGTGCCACTGTGTGCCTCAGCATTGTGTGAGACAGCAACAGCATCTCTCTGTATTTGTGGGAAATGTCCATATATAACATATACACGTGACAGCATGGTGGAGAGCAACCATTTTATGTGCCCAGTTTATAACAAGGGAGCAAATGAACCCAGGGTTTGGGGTTTTTTTATTCCTCTGTAAACCAGCTGTGACTGTGGTTTTCAGTCCTAGGTAGGAAAATGTGTCAGCCTTCTCAGCTCATGCTTTTATTCACATTGGAAGGAATGGTCTGGCAGCCTGTTTTGTGCTCCTGTAATACAGGGTGTTGTAAAGATCATGCCTGGCTCCTGGCACTTTGTGGGAGGTACACAAAAGGGTCCCTTTGGGCTCTGTGAGGGCAGAGCTGTGCACAGGTGCTCTGAGGCTTGGTTTGTAACCCCATGGTTTCATGAGTTGTGTAACCCCATGGCTGGGAGTGCCTGGGCTCACCAGGCTGTGAAAGTGCACATAAGGGATGATAATATGATAATGCACATCAGATATTAATGTGCATTGACACATAATCATCTACGTACATCAAGGCATTACAGCATGAAAGAGCAAGTGCAGAGGCCTTGGAGAGCAACATGCTTTTGCACCCTTTTTCCCCCCCGCTTTCTTTTAGCCTTGTTATTTAAAAGTAAGTGTTCCTCCCTCGCTGGCCCCCCATTTAGCCAAAGTCATCCCCTAGTACTAAACTGAGTGGTGCCTTCATGACGGCCTATTTAGTCTCAATAAAAAGCTGATTGGCCTAATGTGCAATCAAGAAAGGAGTGACATTTATTGCCTCAGTTTTATGATGCTGTGAACTGAGCAAGATTTGGAGCCTTACAGTGCCTTCAGGGGGCAGGAGATCACCAGCAATGAATTGTATTTATACCTTTTCCAATTTCCTACTAGCATTTTAGCAATAAATAGACTGTGTTGTTATTGAGTTTTATGTAAGTATGTGTACAAAAGCAGGAATACAACTTTGTAGCTCAGAATTACATGTGTTGGCTAAATAGATCAGCAGAGAGAATAACTATGTAAAACACTGCAATTTATTATCAAATGTCTTAATAGAAAGCTTCATCTCTTCCATCCCACTTTATGTTTACTATTAAAATAGAATTGCATCCATTGCAGAAGGTCGAAGGCTCCTTCACATACCCATGTTGGAACATCAAGGGCCAAGGTTTGTTCACACATCTAAACCATTAAAAATACATCCCATGCATTAAATATGAGCCTGAGGAAAACTCAATAGGAGCTGACGCACAGGGCTGACCTCTGCTCTCACAGCCCCTGCAGAGTGGCAGGTGTTCCTTCCTCGCAGAGTCCGTCTCCTGCCCTGGTCCCTTCCCGCATGCAGGCTGCAGCTAAAAGCCTGTGTGAGATGTCTCCAGATGTACAAATTTAATTGCTGTGTCTCAGCTCCTGTAACGGAGCTCTCCCATGTGGAGAAGCACAGGTACCCCAGGGATACTTGTCCTGGCCAGTACTTGCTCCTTTCAAGGAGCTGCTGGTGGATTCCACTTACCTCTGTCTGAGACATGAAGAAGTTTACTGCTATCTCATTCCCCTGCTGGCAGGACATGTCCTTCAGATGGCACATTTCCTACATTTGTCTGTCATCCTTTCCCTGGCAGCAGGGGCTTGGGGCTTGATCCCAAAAGCCACTGTGGTCATCGTGAGACAGCAAGAGAATCACAGAATATACTGAGTTGGAAGGGACCAACCCTTAGCCCTGCACAGGACCCTGCACACCCCCTAGGGGTCACACCATGTGCCTGAGAGTATCACCCAAACACTTCTTGAACTCTGTCAGGCTTGGTGCTGTGACCACTTCCTTGGGGCGCCTGTTCCAGTACCCAACCACCCTCTGGGGGAAGAACCTCTTTCCAATATCCAACCTAAACCTTCCCAGACACAGCCTCAGGAGAAGCAGCATCCCCAGCCAGTAATCATGCCTAGTTTTCTACAGCAGCTTTCACCTGCAGACCTGAATGGTCTGAGGAAAAAGAGGATTACTGCTGCATCCTCCTTCTTGCACATGCAGTGATTTGCTTGGGTGCCAAGGCTGTGGCTCACCTGTGGCTTAGATCTCATTTCACCGCTGTGCAGGATGACATGAGGTTATCTTACCTTATTGCTGTCTGTGCAGGAGGTGCAAACAGTGCCTGAAGGAAAGCCTGAAAGTATCCTCCTAAAATTTTGTTATATATCTAGTCAGAATTTACTTTTGTGGTTGAAGGCACCTAAGCAAGCAGGGTAGCCTGGAGCACACGGCCAGTTCTGATGGTGCTGTCTCAGGCTGGTCTTCTCAGAAGGTGGAGGCACATGTGTTTAAGGACACAGAGCCATTTATGGTGAGCAGTAGTCTGGTTTTGCAAATGTGGAGGCAGTCTTTACATTGAGGAATTCTTTTATGGTTTCCTTCTCACTATTTTAAGAATAAGCCTTTCCTTCCTCACCAGCAGTGGATGCCTCACGTGCTGTGAGGAGTGGGACTGACAGCACACTGATCTCAGCTAGCTGAAGGGCCATCATCCCTTTACTTTCACTAATAAATCAGAGCCCACTTTCCACTTTCAGAAGTAACTTTTAGTGTTGCTAGCAATGGTGTGACCAGAAATTCGCTGGTGGTGCCAGATGGTGCTGCAGTTCTTCGTGAGCAGATCAATCCTTTCTGCACAGCAGGGTCCATGCCAGGACCTGCAGCTAGATAACATCCCATAATTTCCACTGGACATTGCAATATTCCCGCTGGCTTTTGCGGGCCAGGGTGAAATTCTGGGATTTGTGGAAACAATTCTCATTATTCTGCTGGCTTCAAGATAGGAGCGAACAATATCAGCGGTCTGAGGCACACAGCAATAAACTGTTCATGAAGGACAGCCTCAGATGTTTACAGAGAGAGAAACAGTCAGCAAAGCTTTGTTTTAGCACAGACTATGGAGATGTGAAGGACACCAAGTGTAGGCAAACCTAAAAAAGGCATTTATTTTATTCCATGAGCTTTAAATAAACTTCACATGTTAGATACCCGCAGCCACTTGAATTAGCGTAAGCACAGAATTAGAATTTTCTTCTCTGGTCACACAGCTAGTATGGGCATTTTTTCCATGGTTCTTCCAACCCAGTCATCAGCCTTGTAATTCTCTGTTTGGCTTTAAAGCATTCAGTCTGGCAAGGTTTGTTTTATACTACTTAGTTCCTTGTAAATAAGAATGATATTTAGGAAAAAAAAAAAAGATAAAAATTGCACATTTATTTTGCCTTAAAGGTGTTAGCATACGATTCAATGTACTGTTGGGGACACCAGAGGCATCGGCAAGCCAGATGAAGGTCATGTTATGTAATTGGTGCTGTGCTATTTAGGAAAGAAGCAAAGGTGAAGTTTGTGATGTTTTTTATCAAAAAACTTAGTAAAAAAAGTAATAGAGTAAAAATTAAAGGACAACTAGGAATCAATTTAATGACTTCTTGGAAACTGGTGGAGCATGAGACCAGTTCCTCACTGAGCTCTGGGAAGGAGCCAGTGCCTGGGGATTCTCCTCGTGGCTGTAAAGCAAACTGTTTCTGGGTGCGGTCCGAGAAACGCTTTTGAAACAACCTCTGCCATAAAAAACGTGCTCTGAAAAATCCATACATATTTTTAAACAGTGTCAGTCAGTCCCTGCTATTAAGCAGCAGCAGCGTGGCAGCTGTACAGCGATTGCCCAAGCTCCTGGCTCTGCACTCCAGCTACACTCCCAGAGTATGTTGCGTTTGGTATGCAAGGAAGGGCATCAGTAAATATATTCACCACTTTAGTGCATTTTAGCTTGAGATATGTCCAGTAAACAATATTTTGGGCCCTTGCAGTAAAAAAGAAAAGAAAAAAATATCACCTGATTATTCAGCGCTTCCTTCTGTTATGATGCTTTGGGGTCCTTCAAATCATTTTCATTATGCACTACATAATAATAAAAATCTCTATGCAGTATGCTGATAATTCTGTGCATGGCCTCTGTGATTTCTAATTGTTTGAATAACAGGATGTTATTGAAATGCCATGCAGAAACACTACATCACCCTGAGGGAATCAAGCTTTTCTCCTTTTACTTCTGGTGAAGATAAACATTTGAACAGTTGAAATAGGTAAAATATCCCAAGGAAACCACCATGCAAAGTCGACATGCTAAAACCCTTAGTGCAGAAGCTGAGCTGCAAAGGACAAAAAGGAAAAATAAATTAGATAAATAAATAAATAAATAACAAATACTGAATGGAAGGCATTCAAAAGAAGCCGTGCTTTTTCTTCTCTTGTGATCTTAAAGCAGAAGAGAAGCACTAGCAGACCCAGGAAAGAAATATCACATGCTATTTTTGTGCTGCCATTATAAAATATGTATTGTTTATTGTTCTGCACTGCAGCTAAAGTTTTGCATCAGCCTCAAAATTACAGCAAAGTTTGTTTTGAAGGAGATGCAGCTTCTCTATTCTTTAAGCCTTTTAATGATGTTCCTAAGAGTGCACTGATAGGATTTCAATTTCCTGGCTAGCACAGACAGGTTGTAGGGTATGATTCATAGAAAGAGTAAAATATTGTATGCCTGTGTGCATTACGAATATATTTTATATATATGTCAGTGTACCTGATGTTTAGCTGCATGCAAAACCAGGCAATGATGCCAGGCAGCTTTGTCTCTTAACTGGAGACATCACATGGTGCCGTCTTCTTGAGCTGTGCTCCACATGCTGCAGCAACCACTGTAGGATACCCGAGTTTGGCCAGGCTACCAAAAGTCCCCATTGACTCTGTATTGAGGGTGCCAGGACTTTGCACTAAAACTCACCTCTCTGTAAAATGGGTATAATAGTACCAGGTCGTTGCTGGTGTGGGGCTGTATGCGATCACTGTAAAGCTTAATGGTGTACTTTAAGATCGGCTGTGCATCATAGGCAGCAGCTCGTATTTATGTGGTCCTTTTGACACTGGTGTCAGAACACAAGCGTGTGCTAGCCCCCTCTTTAGCTGCTTGTGTATGCTTTGAGGCTTGGAGGATGGGTGATGTGCCGAGGTAGGTACAGAGGTGACCTATCACAGCTCCCCAGTAAAGGGGTATCGCAGGCAGTGTGTTTTAACAAGGCACAATGCCGGTCTGAGCAGGATAGCTGAGCTCCCAGAGGCTGGGTCTGCCCAGTCTGGTTAACCTTGCCAGTCCTTGCTTAGTGCTAGTTCAAGTATCCCTGCGTGGTATTGTGTTGAGACATATTAAACATACCCAAAGCTGCCTGGGTAAATGAGCACTCCCACCAGCCTCCTGACACGCGGCTGAACCGTGCTACAATGCATGTTCAAATGTTGAGGCATAATGTTAAGCCTGGCTTCGTTTCAGCTTGCCTGCTGGTAATGTCAACAAAGATGCCCTGTGTACTAGAAAGAAAAACCTTGCAGGAATCCAAATGATAGAGAAGGCATTTGGGACTGATTGCCAGGCTCTTTATGCAGGCATATACTGCCAGGTTTGCTTTAAATGGGCATTTAATGTCCTACTTGGAGGGGCAGGGGTCTTGGAGAGGACCATGCTGACATCCAGAAATTTGAGTTTCTGATCACCATTTTCTAGTTAGAGTAGAGGAAGATAAGAAATGTCTCTGGTGGAAATATCATAAATGTACAACAACCGTGGTTTTATTTATACACTGTTTTATGGCAAAGGAAAGGCTTTTGGGTTTTTTATGCTGCAAAATGTTGTTGGTTTTTTCCTTTCTTTTTTTTTTTTTATTTTTTTGCCTGGAGAAAATATATAATGTTTAAAATGATTGCAGAATGAAACATCACTTTCCCTGTAAAATAGTGCTTGCTGAGACATGGTTGGATCTCACACTTGACCAAATTAGCATATGTGCTCAAATATCAGAGCTCTGACTAGTAAAAATAACACTAGATTTGCATTTTCACATTTTTAGCTCTTGCTTCCCTGTCTGTTTGGTTTTATGCCTTTTTTCTTGACTGACAATTCTCTTTGTGGCAGATTTATTGCTGTTCTGCTGTTTGGACCCTGTAATCAACTAGACACTTGGCTGAAGACGTTAGTCATTTCATTAAGTACTTTTTTGCAGATATCTCAGACACAATTTTCTGTTGCTCTGGTTCCAAAAAGCAAATGACCCATGGCCAGCAAAGTCTGCATATGAATCTTTAATAAACAGAGGTAGTACCAACAATGCTCTCAGGTTTTCAAACAGCAGAGGGCTAATTAAAAGATGTTGAATGGGGAAGAACTGCCATTGCCATCTCGCTCTGACAGAAATGTGCCTGCATCTGTTCCCAATGAAACCGCTCTTTTGGAAGCATTGTCTCATTTATCCTCCTTGCTTCCCATCAGACCTACATAGGAAACCTTCCTCATGCTACATGCAGATATTGCATAGTAATTATTTTTTAAATTATTTTTCAGTAATACATTGCTGAAAACAAAGACTGAATAGTTGTCTTAGGAGTAAAGAGAAAGCATGGAGTGGGGTTCTTTTTGTCATTACTGTGTCACTAATGATTATGCTCTATTCATGAGCTAAGGAAATATAATTATAGCGTTCCCCTACCCTTCATGGGCAAAAAACCCCATTCTCTCATTTTATTGAGACACCACCTTACTACACAATTCCTTCTTCCAGGGACAGTCCTTCATAGCCATGAATCCTCTCTTCAGTTGCTTGCTCTCTGCAGGCAAAGGTACTTTGTGCCCAGAAAATAATACCACATGTTATTTGCAGAAGCATTGGGAGTTAGGAGACTGGACTCACACGTGCCTGGTTTATGGACCCCATTAATTTTTACAGAGATTGATTCAACAGAAAGCCAAGTTGGCTGTTCCAGATTGGCCAAGCAGCCTGATGCAGCACATCACCATCACTGCTGGGACATAGACCTCTGAGGTCTGGGCAGCATTTTTTCTCAATCAGGATTTGGGCAGGAAATTACTTCTTTGTGCTCTTCCCTTGTTTCCCCGGGAAGGAGAGAAGCATGTTAAATAGGTGAAATAGTGACAACCACTCCTGAAACGCCTATGAGTGCCCTTGTGCTGTTGAGTACACTCTTTGCAGTTATTGCCTTAACAGAAGCTCACAGACCAGAGTGCAGTGACATGTACCCCACAATTTCTTTTTTTTTTTTTATTCAGGCAGAGAGAGGTGCCTTTCAGCATCTTACCTGCCTCAGGCTAAGCTCAACTCTGCCAGTTCTCCCACAGGCAGCCTCCTGGGCTTCTCCTGCATGTTAGCTGCAGAGCTGCACCTCTGCCTGCAGACAGTTTCTGGTTCATCCTGGATGCAACGTTCTAATGACAGGGTCATTAGAATGCAATGTCATTCAGCAGTACTGCAGGATGCACCCTGGGGAGTCAGCCCAAAATCCCCTAGGAGGTGCCCAGGCTTGCCCATTGGACAGTCTTTGTAGTTTGCTTTGGTTCTTTTTTTTTTGCTTCCATGATCACCGAAGTAATCAAATAAATTGCTGGATGTTCAGCTCTCCAAGATTATCATCATATGATATGAAATGGAATAAAATGAAGCATATAAAAGAAGGGGAATTCATTGGAGACTATCACAATGACCTGGAAGAAAAGACATAAGAAAGCAAGCCTTGTTTATGATGGCAGCCCAAATTTTAATCAATTAACATGTGAGCCCATTAGTTGAAAAATGTGATGAGCCTGTGGTACAGCATTCAGTATTTCTTATTTTCTCAGGGGAGCTGCAGGGTATCGGCTGACATCTTGGAGGCTCTTCTTCCTCAAAGATGCTTTTAAAGCTGTGTTCCTGACTGCAGAAGGCATAGTTAAACCTTACACATGTATTTTGTGCATGGTCTTGAGTGCAGTTTCATCCTGTGACCCCCTAGGAGACCTCGTTGACCTTCTCATAGTATCTTGAATCTGAGGAACGCTCAGTCAGCCTTTCTATTGCCAAACTTTCTTCAGCACTACACTTAAAACACCAAACCAAGTAGATTTATTGATATAACTATAATCAGAAGTCATAGCCAGGATGATAAAATGGTCAAATTATCAGATTACTTAAAATTAGAAGCATACTCAAGTGCCTCAGGGACTGGGAAGCTGCAGGCAGGCAGCTGGCCCACCGGCCGGACGCATGGCAGCAAGATATGTGCTGCCAGCCCTGTGCAGGCAGGGGAACTGGGAGCAGCCCCAGGGCCAGGACAGACAACAACCAAAAGAGGTGAGGCTGCTCCACTTTTGTCACTTCTTAAAGAATGAAACGACAGGGCAGAGCCTGGATGTGACCAGGCTGCAGGTTGAGTGTGAGAGGGGAAGCACAAGCGCTGAGTGCTGGCTAGGAGGAGGATAGGATTTCTGGGCATAACAAGTGTTGGGGTGGGGCTCTCTTTGTAGGGGAGGTTTCTGTGTCCCACAAGAGCTGAAGTCCTGAACACCACTAGAACTCTCGCCTAATGTACTCCTTGGAGCAGCAAAGCAGGGATGTCACATTCTGGTTTGCTTGTTTAATAGGAGACAGTCCCACTCCTGCATTTCATGATGCTTCAAGAACTGAAGGCACCTTTACCTATGGCAACAGGATTTCATTTAATCAAATGCATTGTGTCCTTCATTTTGTATTTATTCCATCACTGCTGGATCCTGCTTAAGGTTCAGGTGTGCTCTGTGGTCCTGTGTGCCTGCACACACATGTTTGGAGTACGTGCCCCACCTCTTTCCCTGCAGTTTGCTCTTCTGGAATTTGAGGGCATGGTTGAAATTGCAGATTGCTTGTTCCTCCAGTTTGAAAAAAAAAGATGTTTGAATACTGTCATTTTCCCTGATAAGAGGAGCACTATAAATTAAAAAGAGTCAGCAACACAGGCACATTAATCTTTCTTATGCAATCCTACTGTTAGCATTTCCTGACATATATTTGCTGCTGGCTTAATTGTGCAGCCTTAAAGTAGGATTTGAGTTTGTAAGTGCAAAAGCAGTACTAAACTGCCGATACAAGGTAGAAGTTGTCCACTGCAAACTCTGCAAGGGGTGGATGATGCACAGATCCTTGTAGCAAGGAGATCAGGGTGCTAAGTTTACTGTAGTGTTTTTTCACTGCCTGTCTGGTCAGCCCTGGAAATCAGGCTTCACACAGGAGATCCTGTAAGGCTTGAGCATATGGTGTCATTCTGAGGTCGTCCCTTTCTGCTCTCCCTTGCACACGACCTGTCTGACATCAACACATGCAGCACGGGGTTCATGGTGCTCACCTGGTGCATCCTCTTCATGTGGCATGTGGCTGCTGCAGAGATCTTGCTTGGAAAGAAAGGCTGGTCCTACAATTAAGTTTTCAGAATGGAGTTCAGAAAAATCATGGTTCTCTTCTCACTTTTACTGAAGGAGGTCAGAAAAGTAATTTTGGATCTTTGTGTTTTGGAAGGTATCAAAAGATGCAAATAAATGCGTAGTGGGCTCTGAAGTGGTCTTTGAAATCAGTGGGAGATAGGTCTCTCAGATTTCAAAAATCCCACACAAAGTGTTTGCATGCATCTTTAAGCAATTAAACACCTTTAAAAATATGTCTCTAGGGTTTCTAACTCTGAGCATAGGTTCCTGGGTCCCCTAGGCATTTTTGAAATTGCATCCAAAGTTGCTTAGATTTTCCCTAAAGAGCACCCTTTTGTTGTAATTTTCTCGTTGACTTCATTTTCTCTTGACTTGAAACATAATATATATTAACCTTCACTCATTTTTTGCAGCAAAATGTAGAGAAGTGAAGCTGTTTCTGAGCTGGTTTATTACAAAAAAAAAAAAGGAGCATATGGCTGATTGTGTCCCATCTGAAATGCAAATGGCGGAGCTACGTGGAAAGAATTGCTATTGCTTGAGCAGTAAATGTTTCCTAATGAAGTGAGTTTGACTAAGGTGGGAAGCTGGAAATGGCTGTAGGAAGAAATGATGATGGTTAATATTTCAGTGGAGCAGAACATTCTTATTCCACTGATAAGGAGGTTCTTAGGAAATGCACTGGAATTTTTTTCTTATATTCTGTATGTTTATCAGTGCAAGGAAATTGTTACACACAGGTAGCTAGACTCTTCTAGTTCTGAAATCATGTAATTTAATTTATAGCCACAGCTTTTCACTGTTGGCCTCTTTTTGAGATGAAGTTTTCTGTATTTTGTGAACGTTTGGGGTAAATAGATCTACCCAGTGTAAAAAAAGTCTAAAAGAAGACAACTACTGGTTCCACTGATTTTCACCGCACTGGGCACATTCATGAAGGCCAGAGGCCAAAGAGAGTGATGGAGGAATCTGACCCACATTTTCCAGTTTCCTTCTTCCTCTTTCCACCAAAGTTTCTCTCTCTACACTTCCAGTAGCTGAAGATGTCCAGATGTCTGCTGCAAATGGGAGGTAGACTGACTTTTAAACACTTTCTTAAATCAAGCAGCAAGACTAGAGGTTGACATTTCCATTATTAACTTTACAAAGGGAGAGCTGTGGAGTTGGTGCTGTGAGGTTCAGCCCAACCAGTGGGCTGGAGATAGAGCATCAATCGCATTACTTTGCCTTAATGTCAGAAGGAGCCGGGAAGAGTTAGATAGCAGCATGTGCACGATTACGTGCTCAGAAGAGCTGAAGCAGCTGCCAGGTTAGACCTCTGGCTTTGTCCCCGAGCAAGATCACATCGGTGTTGCTGAGGCTGAGCTGTCTGTTACACGGCACAGTTGGGGAACACAAGGTTAGCATGCCATTCCCATGTCAGATGCCCAAGGGTGTCTGACATCGCTAATGATAATGAAATAGGAGAAACCTAAAGAAAAAAGTCTGCAGCCTGCTGTTGATGGAAATAATTAGGTTTCTGCGTCTTAGAAGCAATGCTGAGGCTTGCTGGGATCAGGACGTGTCCACATTTGTGTGTTACTTCGGATCCAGACCAGACTTTTGAAGTGAATCCTTCCCTGTGCTTTGGTTCAAGTCTCAGGGCAGCCCAGGAACTCACAGGCATACCTGAGTAAGGCTTTTTGGTTGCTGAGTTATTCAAACTCTTCAGAAAGTGCTTGTGCACAAAGTCTTTCCTAAAGCAGCATTCTCCTGGTTTTAATACTGAGTATCCTCTCTGCCTTCAGGAGCTGGGGAGATCCCACCAGCCCAAGGCACAGAGAGTGCAGTCACATCAATGCTGTCAGTCTGGGTCTTGGCAGAGGGTTTTTATCGCACTAGGGTGAAGTGAGACTTCGGTGTCACATCTTTTATTATAATCAAAGTGCCCGTAGGTGCTGGAATTATTTTCAGAATTAAATCACAAATCAATATAAACCCACATTTATATGGTGTAACATACAATGAGCAGCACCTGAACAGAGGTTCCTTTTGTGGTTCCTTTAATGTGCAAGAGGACTCAGCAGCTTGATTTATCTGCATATCTGCTTGGGTATTCTTTGGTTTAAAAGAGATTATAAGTGGTAATGCTATGGCACAGTTTTCCATGTATAACACACTTCTTTTATCTTTCCTTTCGCTTTCTTTTATGTGCCTCTTCTCTCTTCCCTCGTCTCATTTCCATCCAGAAATACAAATGACCTCTTGGCAGAACTTTCCATTTTCATTATGTTGATTCGCATTGTGCAGTCAGGATAATACAAACACTTATATTTCTGAGATGTATTTGTGATGTCATGTAAAAACTTTCTCATAGTAGCCTCTTCTTTTTTCTCTGTCTATATCTTTTCAGGTGTGTGTGCAACATTGACTGTTCTCAAACCAACTTCAATCCTCTTTGTGCTTCCGATGGGAAATCTTATGATAATGCATGTCAAATCAAAGAGGCATCATGCCAGAAACAGGAGAAAATTGAAGTCATGTCTTTGGGTCGATGTCAAGGTAACTCTCATAACAAAACTCATTTCAAAGAATGTTTTCAATTTTTGTTCGTGGGAGGAAAAAAAAAAAACCTGGGGCTGTCTTCTTATTTGGCACTTCTTACATTTCCATTAGGTTCTTGCAGTTGATATTATAAAGCACAGGCTGTGGGAAGGGGCAGACCCCTCCATGGCACAGATACTAGCAAGGCATGAGGAGTCCCACACTCTTAACCTTTCCTATGGCCTGCCCACAGCAGCAGGGGACTGTCCAGCCCTGCACTGGCTTCAACATCAGTTACCAGTATTTTGGTCAGAGCAGCTTGCCCGAAAGGTCTGTGTTCCAGAGTTTGAGCAGGACAGCAGGAATGCCTCTCAATACATTTTGCCACCTGGGGTAGATCCTCTGGTGCTCCCCTAAGTGAATCAGCATGAAGCAGTGGTGCACAGCCAGAGCTGTGCTCCCAAACACAGTACTTGGGCTTGTTTGTCCAGTGACCTGGACTGGACCCCGAGATGTCAAAGGTGTCTGGAAGGAAATTTTCCAATAGCAGCTTAAGACTTTCTCCATTTCTCCATAAATACCACACTTCTCAACTGCCCAACCCTTGGACTATTATATCTCCTGTAACCCTTCAGTTGACTTTAAACGCCCTATTTTGCTCTAAAATAAAAATGAAGAAAATTTGCCTTTAAATAGCTCTTGTAAATAAAGTGTCTACTGAGGCTCAGACTCTTAATAGCTTTTTTCCCCTTAGCTTCTGACCTATAAATCCTCAGTACATCTACTTACAAGGCCATACTATACAGATATATTAAACACATTCCGGTTTATTCCTATCTCTTTAAAGTTAACTGCCCTAAGTGGCAGTTCATTTCAGGGTACATATTAAAACTCCCCAATTACTTCAAATAGAGCAGAAATGACAACTCCCGCTTCAGACTGATATATTTATCCCAGCTGCAATCTGTTATCACATATTGCTAGAAAAAAGATCCTGCTGTTTTCACCTGGCAGACCCAGGAGGGCCTTGCAGCCAGCAGTGATGCCGTGCATGCAAGAGAAGTTAGCTTTTCCTGGGTACTGGTGGCTGGGGCATGGGCTGTATCGAGTCCAGGCTGCCCGAGCAATTCAACACATTTCTTTTCACACAGATAATACCACAACAACTACAAAATCAGAAGATGGGCATTATGCAAGAACAGATTATGCAGGTACGGTTCCTATTCTGCGAGAATCATGATTTGCAGGATCTGTGTAAGTCTCTTTTTTCCTCCATTTGCTAAGGTGAAGTGTTCTCTTCTTCTAGTATGGTTTTCTTTGTTTACTTTAAGGAAGCACTGCCTTTGAGTTACTCTTTCTTTTGCTACAAACTCACTTTCTTTTTAATAAATGGGCTGCTTCCGTTTTTGTCAATGTACAGATACTCTGGCCATAAAACACCTGTTCTGACAGTGGAAATAAATATTGTAAACTATTTGCCTGAATTAGCAGACACTATTGAAAATTATTGAATCAGTGCACTAGATTATGCATATTTTTGTCATGATGTACAGGTTTAAGGAAGTGAAAATCCAGAGTATAGCACAGCTGTGATACCAGGAAACGTTGCCATAATAGATAATATTACCTGTCGGCATTTAACTATGAAGTTAATAAGGTTTTTAAAATGTGGGGGTTTTAAGTGATGAATGGTTTTAATTTATTTAGAAGCTGCAGTAAAATATAATGGCTGAATAGCCTTATATGGTGCTTGAAATTAAAAACATGTAAATACTAGTGAGGTTTGGGAGACATTTTTTACACCCTTTGCCTGGGAGGATTGATTTAGAAATTGAACGTGTTTGTGCGCACACACGTGCATGCAAATATTCACTGCTCACACTGAGAATTAAAGCCTTCGGGAAGGTCTTGTGAAAGAGGGTCAGGTGATGCATTCATTGCTTCACTTTCGTGATATTCCTCTGTTTTTAGAGTACTTAGAGAGGGTATGTACGGATCATTTGGTTTACCTGAGCTGTGTGACTTAGGTGAAATCCAGCTGTTGGTTTCACAGGTGTTAAAATTTCTTACTGGGAGAGTCCTGTGGCAGTCGTTAATTCAGCTGGTCATCTCCTGTGCTGGCCCTTTGTGTGTGCTGTCCCTGAGACAATGAGTTACCTGGCCTTAGAAATGATTGTTCTGTTCCTACTTAAAAATGGTACTTGATGATTAAAACATAGTGCTCTGAATAAATGATGTCTCAGGGAGGCAGAGGAGTGTGAGCTCTTGGGGGTGGCTGCAGCACGAAGCAGAGAGGGTAGAGATTGCTATGGAAAGTAAATGCTGGAATGAATTTCCAAAAGATCAAGGATGAGCCACAGTCTAGGTATTTCCTACTGCCAAGGAACCCTTCCATGGGTGAAGAGAGAGACATGCAAAGAGAGCCTTCAGTGTCTTTCCTCCAAACTCTTGCTTACACTCAGCTTTTTGTGGGAGGTAGCAATCAGTTTGCTTAAAAGGCTGAAAGGGCTGAGGTTGTATTCTGTGATGGGCAGGAGATAGGGCCAAGTAGGACAAAATGATTTATTTTAAGTTAGAAATAAGGCCAAATAATATTGTTATGTTAAAGCCTTTATCTTTAGCTGAAGAGAGCACTGGCATCCCCAAGCCAAGATGAAGGCCTGCAGCCCCTTTTCAGTGTTGTACAGCTTGTCCTATGCTGCTGCTGTCTGGTGGATTTGCTTTAGGATGGCATTGAGAGACATCACCTAGAGAGGAGACAGCACATTTAAGCATGAAGCAACTGAGTTGTAACTAGAAGGGAGGAAAGGCAGGTTGAGAATTAGGGAGGAGGAGGAGATCTCAGTGATGACAAGAGAAAGCCAAGTCATGGGTCATGGAGGAAGAGGTACACAGAAGGCACCTTCAGCTCAAGTGAGCAGGAGGAAGGGAGCAGCTCTTGCTTAGGAGAGAGATGGTATTTCAGCCCATGCTCAAGAGGAGAGATGGTGGGTAGAAGAAAATTGATTGCAGCAAAATGTTGTCAGGGATTGGGAGTCAAGCAGGGAACACAGGAGAAAACTGGATTACTGGACATGGAGGAGGAAAGAGCTGTGGCACAGAGGAGCAACTGCAGTGGAGATGGTCTCCAAGTGCCAAGAGGTCAGAAGGAGTGTTGGAACAACAGATGGTCCAGTGAGAGATAACAGGGGCTTCTGGCAAGGTGTGGAAGGGATAGAGGCATCCTGAGTCAGCAGTGAAGTCCGGTAGGTACCTCTCTGACACAGAAGGTGCACTGTCATTGCATCTTGAAAAGCAGCTCCTTGAGGCTTCTGCTATGGCTCAAGCCCCAATGGGCTTCTCAAAAGTGGTAACTGTGTGCCCTGACTGGGTCTCAACAGGTCACATCCATTGATTTAACTGAACCACAGTCACCTGCACCAGCTGATGTCTTTTTCATGTTCACTTAACTATTATTCTTGCTTAAATTTTTCATTTTTACATACCGTGACAGCATGTAGGATGAAAATTTCCACTTCATGCAGGGCAATCCACATACCTCCAGTGTCCCCAAATGTGTGTGGCATAACCCTGTTGGGAGATCATAGGGGAAAGGGACTGTTGTATCAAGAAGCTGCAACAACTCCAGCCTTTCAGAAATAATTGGTGAAAAGGAAGACAGCATTATAAAACTGAGGCTCAGTGAACATTCATGCTTCAGCATTTGCCAGACAGGAAGCTCTGTGCCATCCTCATGTTCTTTCAACTGCAGAAATATTTGATGATGGCTATTATAGGAATGTGGTATGTGCTACTTTTTCCCATCCTCCCATCTCCTCAGACAGGAAATGCTGCCCTGACCATGGGAAGTTTTGTGTGAAAAAGCAACAGTTCCGCAGTCTCTGAAGCAATTTCCCTGAGCTTGTGGCTTTCCAGAGAATACCTTTGTTCTTTACCATTTAATGGCACTAAAAATTGTGGAGACTCTGAGCACTACACGCTTTTAAAAACATCGACTTGTATGGACTGACTTTCCCAGGGGAGAAAATAGCAGTGGGCATAATTGATGTTGTCAATTATGCTAATGCAGCCATGCCAAATGCTCTTTGCATTGTGGTAGCTGAGTGGTGTGGGTTTTTCCATAAACACCCCCACACATTCAACGTGTGGTCCCAGGAAGGCAGCAGCTTTCCAAACAGCCACAAGTCCCAACACCCAGCTGAGTTTTTCCATATCGAACTACTCAAACCCAGCTGAGTTTTTCCATATCGAACTACTCAAACCGTCTGTTCAATCAGTGTCTTTGCTCCCCCCTGTTCTTGCAAGCCCGTTGATACTTACAGATAAAGCACAAATCTTTCAGTTTGCAAAACCGAGAGCACTCGTTCCTTTGGAGCATAAATCTTTGTATTAAGTTTGCATCGCCTCTGTGTTTAAGGGTCCTTACTTTACATAAGATTTATGGCAAGATTTATGCTAGTATTGGAAGTGCCTGGCTAATATCAGAAGCACATGAAAAGCAGTTTCCCCTTTTTCAACAAAGCAAACCTGAGGAGAGTGAGCTGTAGGTGCCCCTTTTCTGAGCCTGTCTCACCTCTCCAGGGTCACCAGTCCACTCACGCCATGGCTGCCTGTCCAGTATGTGTCAGCACAGGGCCTGTACATGTGTGTGTTTGTGCCTCTGTGCAATTCTGGCCTCTCATTTTTCTGAAACCCCAAGGTATTTATCAGACTTGGGGAGATTTTCACTCTTTTCAACAAATGGCAAATTGTTGACCTTGATCAAGTTTGTGCTGTAAGATTTGGTTTTAGTCAATAAATGAATGGGTGCAATTTTTCCCTCAAATCGAATAGAAGTGCACTTTATCTTGCAATTTCCACGAAGGAGCATTTTTAAACATTTTAAGTGTAATGTATGTTTTGGAATGTAGTGAGCTGAAGGTCCTGTGATGGATGTTTTCTTGAATTTCCCGTTTATATGCATAAAGAAGGCTGTTTCAGGGGCATTTTTGCATTCAGAGTCCATGGAATCAAGAAGTTTTCATCTTGTTAATTCATTTGCCAATTTATTTTTGTTCTTCAATATTTATATTCTCTTCTTAAGATCTGGATATTAGCAAATATCCCCCTAATGATTTTATCCTTTCTCATTATCAAATTACAGAGATTTTTTTTCAAGCCATTTTGGGCACTATAAAGAATAAGTCAGTATGGATGTGCCATATTTCAATGTTATATATTCATGAAAATTGTCAGTGAAGACACTGACAAATTTGATAGACCTATTCAATAATATCATCTTCCAGGCCAGACAAGCCTCCCCGTATGAGCATTGATTAGATCAAGTCTCAACAGCTGAATGCCAGCAGCACAGAGAGGCTGATGGAAGGGGGAAGAAGGCATTTTCAGCCCAAATAGTCTCCTTTGGTGAAAAATGTGCATCTGCAAATGGTCAGTTTAAGATGTATTTTTGGGTTCCTTGATGGCAGTAAACTCTCCCCTTGGCAGCAGCCTCAGGTGATGCCTTCGGGGTCTTGGGTAGTCATGGGACTATCTTGCAGGCAATGCCATTCCCCCTCTTGCCAATGCTGTTGCTGTGCCCAGGAAACACTGACAAGCACGTCTGCTCATGGCTGCTCTGTTCCCTGCTCTCCCTCCTGGTTTCCCATGGGATTTCAAAGCTACATGACAGTCTTGGGTCTTTTTCAGACTGCTTTCTGGCACTGGGGCCTTCCTGGCACTGCCAGAGGTGCTTGGGCAAGTAATCCGGCAGATGGCTGTGTTGTCCAAGCAAACATAGTGCTCCACCAAAAAGGGCAAAATCCATCTGTGTCAACATATCATCTTCCCTTGGCTGGGACAGGGCTGTGAGATGAAGGCCATGGGAGCCATCACAGATTCCAAGGATAGAGAAGTGTCTTGGGACTCTTCAACCAGTCTCTTTTAAAAGTCCAAGAGTCTTGAACTCCAAAATAAATACAATGTAATATTAACATTTCAGAAAGAAAACTATTCTTAAACTTTACCAAAAGCCTCCACTCTACATCATTAACCTTTAATCCCTTTGAATGGAAGAACAAGCCGTGCCTATCAAAGAAAACGTGGAGAACTGACAGTGGTGCACTGACCCTGTACATGTGAGAAGCACTGGGGTGTGCTGCATCCCTTTCTTCACAGCCTGATACAGAGCCCACCAAATTCAGTCACAGCCATCTTCATTGTCTGTAACAGGCCTGGAGAGCAGCCAGGCATCAGAACAGCAGTGCTGAATTTTTATAGTGACTATTTTTTAATTTTTTTTTCCCAGGATTAAAATATGAGAACTTCAGACTAGATTCCTTCTCCAGATTGTAACATTTTCAAAGTAGGTTAAGTTTTGAGTGTAAACCACATGACATTGTCCCTTTAAATTAAATTTTGTGTCTACTACTATGTCAGCCATTTCCTAAACTGGTGAAGAATAATAAAGCCTCAGAGCTTAGCTATGGATATAAACTGTTGTGCAATTTTGGTCTGCCTTTGTGAACCAAGCTTTCCTTTCTTCTGAATGGAATTAGCAAGTGAGACACAGAGCTGAGCACCATGCATCCATCAGAGATAGAAACCATTTCTCATCTACAGCCTTGTAAAAACACTGGGGCAGTTGCATCCTTGCATATGCAGATTTGCTTGGCTTTTGATTCCACAGACTCCGAGTCAGAGATTGTCGAACTAAACAAATAGCTTGTATAGAAAGCGTTCCTGCTATTCCATCAAATTACTTAAAAATTGGAAAAACATCACATGTTAATATTTTGACAGCAGTGTGGCGGCAGGAACACTGTGTGGCTGCAGCCTCCACCTGCGCTCACACACATAGGCACACACACTCCGGCCTGTGGGAGAACAACAGTAGTACTATTGATATGTTTCTTAAACAATGGGAAGGTTTTAAATGTTGCTGCAATTATTATTTGCAGTTACAAATTGTTATTTGTATATATTTGCAAGGTTTGGGGAAAATATGCTTAAGTTTTATGCGCAATGAAAGTCCACAAAAGGTGGTACGTGAGCTCTGCAAAACACAATAAAAAAATCAGTCTTCGAAGTTTTCAAAAAGAGAAATGGAGTAAATGCCTCAGTTCATTGTGTGGAAACTGGAGGCTTCCAAAATTAAGGTCAAGTTTACCATCATGGAAAGTAGTATAGTGTTTGCTTGGCAATATTAACTGTGTGTAGCTTAGTTTAATTTAGTGAGTATGATAATACATGGATAAGAAAGCTATTTCTATTCTGGCATTCTTCCGAATGACTTTCAAAGGTGAGAGAGAGATCAGTGTGTTCTGGTAGCCTGGTGCTCCCCAGCCCTTCCACTGCCTTGCAGCTCTTCCACTGTTGATATCCAGAAAAAAATCTAAAAAGAGATAGAGACCACCTGGTCAAAAAGGTTAATAAATCTTACTGCCAACTACTTCTGAACCAAAGTCTGAGTAGCCAGCCATGTCAGTCCCAACTACTCACTTGGCCCCCAAATTTCCACTTGTCCTGGGTGCTTTTTTAAATGAAAACTTGCAGCTGCTTCTTCTTGTCATTTAACTCCAGATTTTCAAAAGGTGAAGTGTGGAAAGTCCCACTCCAGCATTCTTTGTCATCAGGAAGACCTGGTACTTTATTTCTAAAATATGAAAAACTGGGGCATTAATGTAATTGTCTCATGATGGGCACTGCAGCACAGGCTACCCCGAGTGCTTTTCTTCTGTAGAACTGTCTCAAATTTGCATCTAGGTCCTGCTTGGCTCTATCTTACTGAAATCTACATAATTTTTTGGGACTAGGAGACAGACAGAAACATGGTTGTAGAGGTCACATAATAGCCTCACAAACAAGTCCCCTGCCAGGAAGGAAGCTGCAGCACTCTGGAGCACTGTGCCGTGTGATTTAACAGCACTTACTCCTAACAGTCTTTTCCTGACAAGCATGCAAAATCAAAACTGAATGGAGATTCTAAAAACAAGTGAGAGGAAGGGAGAGAGAAATATTGCTCATTTAATCTGCCAGCCTCGAGAGAATACCTCACTTTTTATGGGAGTTCTCTAACTTTGAATCGCATGTGCTAAGCTTGGTAAAATGTGCCTTGGTTTTTTTTGATTTCTGGGTTTTTTGTGGTTTTATAGTGAGATAAATCGTGACTTTTCATTACTTACTATTTCCCAGTGTCATGCTCATGGAACCTGTAATTGTTAGCATTAAAACTTAAATTAGGTCTCAGGTGAACTGGTAGACATCTCTTTACCTAGACTGATGTAGCTCAAGGAGGAAGAACATTTCCATTTGTGCCTTTAAAGCTTAGCCCTTAATTTAGTCACTAATGAATGTGAATGAAAAGTTGCAGAATTCATTTGTGCTTTCTTCCCATAATAAACAAATTCAGTAATGTTGTGACTGAACATTATAAAGAAAGCTATTTGATTTGCATTGAAACTTGGTAACCTTAAAATCCAGTAAATCCAGGCTAAGAATTTGATCTGTAGGAAATAAACAGGAAAAACAAGTTTCAACTTGTAACACAAATAAGGCAGCCTTAAAAAATACAAACCAGACTGGGCTATTTTACTGGTGTCAGCTTCCCTGAAGCATTTAAATCCTGGAAATGAATTCAGGTGTAAAGCTTCCTTAAGATTTGGGGTGAGGGTGGAGTTTGTAATGCAAGTATATTTTTTCATCTGGGATTTCCATCAGAACTGTGAAAAATTTATAAGCTTTGCTCCAAACACTGGCTTCCACTCCTTCTGCTTCCCTAAGACTGTGTGCCTTACTGGTTGGTTTTTTCCTTATACTATCATGTAAGCAGTCTTCTGTAACGTTTTGTTCTCTTAAAGGTTATGGATAAAAACAGAAATTGTATGTGCAATAGAGATGAGCAGACCTGAGTTCACTTAGGCATTTTGACAGATTCTTCCATTTGTGTCCCAGTCCATAAGCACATAATGTATCATTTACATATGTATGGTCTTATTTGGAGCACAGAAACCCATATTCACAAGCAAATCTGAGCCGTTCAGTACCTGCTGATCTTTTTGTCCTCTGCTCAGTATCTGCATTTTGATCAAGAAGAATGGGTAAGCTCAAAGGGAGGTAGAAAAGAAAGACACTTTCCTGCTTACACATAAAAGTATGATCCCTCAAACTTAAGACAACATGAATTGTGCCTGATTTCTAAAGTCGTCCTTAACCAGATACCTTCTTCCTAAATAGGGCACCTAGTGGCAAGACATACCCAGAAGAAGGGTAGGAACCCTCAGAAAATCAGTTTTGTGGTTTGCAATCATGCTAGTTGTTATGCTCTAGTTAAAGCTACTTTCAAAATTTGTTTTACCTTTTATTTTTCAGAGGTTTATAGAAATGAGGCAACATGATCCACAGCCAGTGTTTGGCTGCCTTGAATATATGAAATATGCACCATAGTTACTGGCCACACAGAGCATGCAGTCTCTGC
Source organism: Calyptomena viridis (assembly GCA_013390005.1). Lineage (NCBI taxonomy): Eukaryota > Metazoa > Chordata > Aves > Passeriformes > Eurylaimidae > Calyptomena > Calyptomena viridis. The sequence goes on along the minus strand of WEIV01021537.1, from coordinate 265,827 downwards.
CATTGTGAAAGGATTTACAGTTACCAAAAAGTTATATCTGACTAAATCACATTGAAGCACCTAGTTAATACTGTATCTTTGCCACTTTTCAGATGAAATGCTCTCTACTTGCAGGCCCCTCCTCTCTGATATACCAGCATTGAATAACAGGGCTCTCTATTAACTGCATCTAACAATGTAGGAAGAGTCCAACCATGAAGTGACTTTCACAGATCTGTACTTATATTTTCTGCAGACAGCCCCAAACCCACTTCACATCAGAAGTTACAGGGAACCTTAGTTTTGGGGTCTAGAAAGACTGTGCAGCCTGTTTCTAGTGTAGGACCAACAAAAACATGTAGGTACAATACAGTGACACAGGGTGGTGGCACGTGTGACTCTTGGAATACTCTGTGATGATGGCAGGGTTTCACACTGTATCACCTGTGCTGCTCTTGTAGGTACTGGTCTGTAACTCCTAGCTCTTCATCCCCATGCAAGGAAGATGGTAGATACCAACTGTCTTTGGCATTTTGACATCTCGGTGGAGGCATTTCCCTCTTGATAGCATTTTCTTTCCTTTCTCAACCCCTCTGCCTCCTCTACAAGGAAGGAAGGTAAAAAAAAAAAGAGTATCTGAGACAAGACCCTCTCAATCGTCCCCAAGGCATAGGATGAAAAATTAATCCTGTCTGGATTTAGGGAGGAATTTCCCTCACCATCAGTTCCATCCTTTCTCTGGGTTCCAGGCACTTTGCTCATCTCAAGAGTCATCCTTAAAGGATGCTGTTCACGATGGTGCACAACAGCTGTTAGCCATCCATGACACTAGTTTGAATTATTTAATGGATATTAAGGAATACCACAGTGTATTTTTTATGCCTAGCAGCTCTGTTTTAGGCCCAGTTTCTGTAAATTTGCTGTTAAGAATTACAGAGCCTTCCCAAGGATTTGAGAGTTAAAGTTATAATGAGACGCTAGAATATCCATTTTCAGGAAACATCAACATTTAAATATTTGTGTTTGATCTACTCTGAAATGTTAAAAAAAAAAATTATTTTGAAATATTCATAGATCTGAATTTCCTCAGAATTTTGTTTCATGGGATGTTTTGGCATTCTTTATGAAATGTTGGATATCAAAATACCACGAGATGAAAGCATATGACAGTTGTAATAAATAAGTTGTACCGTAAGGAGAGTTGCTACTTAGAACTGACTGAAACATCATCTTTTCTAGAAGTAGTATCATCATGTCAAATTGCAATACAAACACGAGATAATTTGATCATTTAGACACGTGCCATGGTAACCTGAGCCCATGATAACAAAGGTTTTCACCTAGACTCAGGAGTATAAATGCATCTGGTAGAATGAAAAGGAAATACATTTGGGGAAGAAAAGAAAGAGCTGTTGTATTTATTTTTAGTACACCTTCAAAATTAGACTAGATGGAGACAATTAGCAATTTTTGCCCAGTTTAATACATTTGAGTAAGGAAAGTAAAAATAGACAAATGTTTTGCCACATTGGTTTCACTTTTCATTGAATACATCTGCTGAAAGCCACATCTTGAACTGATTGTTCAAGCAATGTAGCACAACTATTTTTTGAAGTATTCCTTAATATTTAGTGTATGAGACATTGAAACCACTAATGACAGAAATTTGTTTAAGAAAAACGGAAATGTTTTGAGAAAATATGAAATGCAGTGGGAGATGCAGCATATTTAATATCAGCTGTGGCTTCTCACATACTTCTGTCCATAGAAGCATTCCTGTGTATTCAGAATAAACCCAGCCTTGACAGTTTGAGGTGCACATCTGTACCACAGGGTAAGAGGAAAAGCTCTTAATAACTCAGATTTGAAAAGCACCATTTACCTGCTTAGCAAAGTGAATTCTTACACACTTGGGCTGTCATTTTATCTTGTACACATGAACATTAAGTTAGTGTGAAACTCTCCTCTTGGAAATACAACAGCTGTAAACAAAATGTGCTATTAGAGAACCAGTGGCAGTGCGTGTCAGAATATTATTAGCACTGCATTGAAATGCACTGCTTTGCCCACTGCTGCTATCACCAGCCTTAGCCATTTTAACAGCATTACATAATGGCAAAATATTTTTCAGGAGGGAAAAAAATACTAAAACTCTCCCTATGGTTTTAATCTCCCTCTTATTTTATCCGTGGTTTAAAGCTGTGTCAGGTGTACATCAAAAACACCCCCTCCCCAGAGTATTTAATTTACAATTTCATTTAATAATGGAAGTGTACTTCCATCCGGCTAGGATGGGAAAGGATTAAATAAAAAGCACTAAAATCAAGTAACAGAAGTGTAGCCTGTCTCTGTGCTCTGCAAATGAAGTAGCCATTTAAAGGCTTGTTACTAGCCTATAATATCAAAACTGATAAACTATTAGTGTTTTCTCAGGCGTGATATATGCTAAACATTTTCCTCTGCAGATTGCCTCAACAAGAACTGTGACTGTTTCTAGACACATCTGGCACTGCGGATTTTTTTCCATCCTGCATTTCAGTGATTTAAAAGGCCTTGGCTGGGCAGAAGGTTGTCAGCTGTTTGGTCTAAAATACTGTTATAAGAGTGAATAAGATTTAAAGAGGCAGTAGGTAAAATTCTGGCCTCACTGAAGCTGGCGGAAGAATGGCCATTGAGTTTAATGGCTTTGAGATTTCTCTGTATGGCTTTTTCATACATTTTTATTCTTAGTAAATTTTCCATTTCCCAGAATTGCCCTTTCTTTTCCCTTCAGCTTCTCCCACTTTCAATATTAGCTCTAGGATTGAGCGCTGAGTTAAAATACCAAACGCTTTATTTGCACAAATGCCATCTTTACAGCTCACTTCTGTGGCACTTCTGTAAAACAATAATAACAGGTGCAGGTGTATAAAAATAGTAAAAGCAGGTATTCATTTATAAAAAAAGATGTACTTATTACACTTTTCTGGCTGTGCTTCAAAATGGGCTGTGTGACCTGTGATAAGTCTCAGGGCATCTGTGGCGTAGAGAAACCATTCCACTCTTTATGGAAGGAAGTAGCAGGGCAAGCTCTGCTATTGCATTCTGTCCTGTCATGTGGGGGAAGCCAAGGGGTCTGAAAAGAAGAGTTCAATGGGAGATGGACAGGCAACCAGAGCCCATCTGCAGTTAACTTTATTTCAGCAGGCAGAGTCTGAGCTGGATGTATGGGAAAGTCAATTCAAGGATGTTGTGCTTCTGGAAGAATCAAAAGACAAGGAGAGGTGATGGTTTGTTAACAGTGTCTTCAGTGCAGTATGCATCCTGAAGGGACCTCTTCCAGCTCCTCAGGCTACTGATAGACATAAAGTATGGTCTGCAGCATTGGGTGGTCTCCTCTCTGTATCTCAGAGATCAGTTATTGCCTGATAGACCTTTGGCATTGGCATTAAATTTGTATGGTGAGATTGAACCCTCTTGATGCAAACCAAATAACATGTAAAGGTTTTGGCTTTGTCCTTCCATTGCAGAGTTTCATGACAGATGGGAAATTGTCTCTTTGGTGAAGGAGTATAGCAGGTTTTGCTGCAGTGGCATTTTATACTGTTTTCCCATTTTCTCCTACACTTAAAATTTGGGATAGTAAGGGATATCTCTGCAGCTTTAGGCATGGGAAAGGAAGCATACTGAAATCATGATTGCCAAGTAGGAGTTTCTAATGTATAGTCTGCTAAAAGCCAATCCTCTGAGCAGCCACAAAAGATTTATGCAATAAAACTGGGCAGATACAGAAAGCAAGGTTGTAGACTGTGTGGACTCATTGCCAATACAGTTTTACAATGCAGGACTCAGGGGAGAGGGGTGAGTAAAAATAGCATCAAACCAAGCAGGATTCCTCCCTTAGCAAGTGTAGTGTTTTCTTTGTACGAAAGAGTGATCACGGTTTTGCAACATGCCAATAAAATGTTTCTGAGCATAACAAAACTTTTCTGAATAGTCCAAACAAAAGCAGTGAAAAGCATGGTTGAAACCATGCTTTTAGCCAAGAACAAACATATCTCTGAGTAGTCACAGGCCATTTAGGGTCATGCACTGGTGATTGAAATAGCCGGGATATTCACAAGGGATTTGCCAGGCATGTGATTCAGGAAGTATATGAAAATACCACATATAGGAGTCAAGTATATTTATTTCAGTCTCCTATTTTCTCACACACACCTCCCCCAAATTCTGCAGCTCTTTCTTTAGTTTCCTGGATGAATTCTCTCGGGCAGCCTGTTTTTACAAGCACAGATGCTACCTTGGAAAAAAAGAAAAGAGGGAAAGGAGCCAAGTGGGTGTTACACTTCAGCTTGGCAGCATCTTACCAACATGTGCCCCAAAAAAAAAAAGGAAAAAAAGAAAGAACTGCTTTTAGTAATCAAAACTGAATATAAAATCAGTGCAAAACTAGGGCTTCAGATTGACTGAAGGAAACACCTTGTAGCCAAAATGACATCCTTGACCTACTTGTCCGTGCTGTCACATACCTGAGTAACCTTTTCGTCTCTGTGCCTTCCATCAAACCTCTCTGACAGTTTTGCCATTCATACTTGCTATCAGTTGAAATTTTTTGAGTTTGTTTGAAGTGTGCAACCAAAAAATAAAGTCTCATAACATCATGCTGGCAGGCCTAAATGTATGTTGGAGACCTTTTCAAATACTGCTTCTCTGTGGAAAACAATCTATTCAGACCTGGAGTTCCTATTGGAAATTAGTGGACAGCCTGGTAATTGGATTAGGGTGTGCTTTTATTTGCAGCAGTTTCTCAAAATGAAGCTCCTGCTTTGTTTCGTTGATCTCCTGCCTGATCTTTCTGACAGTAAAAGCTGCACATATAGCTGAAGGGGTCAGGTGGAAAATGCAGCTTCATGTTATAATATGTGCATGTTCCTCTGAATATGATCAGGTCATAAGTGAATCTCCATACAAACATAGAAGCATTCTTTGTTAATCTACTGTTTAACTGCTTAAAAGCAATTTTTATCAGTGTAGTCCTTAAAATTTTGAAGAGCTAGTTGCATCAGTACTTAAATTCCTGCAAGCCATCTGCATAGGTGCCAAAGCAAGATAACTTCAGAACACTGGGATTGGATGTGTGAATTGGAGTCCTTGGGAGTCTGCATTATTGTAGGGATTAGAAGGAAGAGGAAAAAATTGTATTTGACTACTACATTTCCAGAGAGGGGTTGGAAATGCCAAATTAGAATTACAGGTGTAATCCCAGAAATACTCCAGGCTCAATCATATATGGTGCAAGAGTTAACCTGGCAGGAATTGCACGTTCATAACTTAAGGCACTGCGATGGCCTGTTTTATTAGTCCTTCAGAACAAATTGGCAACAAAATTGTTGTTTGTAACACTTACCCAATCTAGTATTTTCTTCCATCAAAACATATGCATATTTTGTGGGTTTGTCCCATTGTGTTTATGAAAGATGTCCTTAGGCAGTTTAATTCCCATATAGCCCTTCTGACCAATACAACAGTAGCAGCTGGTTGCACCCTGCCCTAGTGTGAGCCATGTTGCCAGCCAGCCATGCAGAGTCCCACTATGCACTGAGAGCACTTGCACTCCATTTCTCCTATTTCATCATCCCCATGGAGGAAAAGATACATTCTAGGTGGGTAAAATGAATCCTTTTTTTTTTTTTTTTTGATGGGCACCAAAGGTGCAGCTGTCCTCAAGCCCCCTCTGAGCACACCTACAGCTGGGAGATGAAGACATCGTTAGTCATGCCACTGTCCCCTGGGGTGGCACCAACAAAAACGATCTTGCTCCCTCCACACATCAATATTCTTGACACCCGTCTTAAAACTTAGGTCATGCGTATCCATCTCCTCTTCAAAAAGTGTCAGAAGGATACAAATATCCCTTCACTATTTTTAGAGCTATATCAAAAGTATTTATCGGCTTTCTGGCACCTCATCCCATTTGTCATACTTGAATCTATCTACCAGTTGGCAGTAGAGGATGAGATCCTCTAGAAATTCAGTGGCAGATGGGTGAAATTCCATAAGCTAAGACCACAGTGACGATGGCTCCTGGGAGTTGTTGAGCCTGTTGTTACAACTTGGAAGCACCTGTTGCAGTCTCCTGACAACAGATAGAGCCAGGGCCCAAGGGAGCAGCTCATCCTCACTTGGTGTTTGCCCATAGAGGGGATGTGGAAGGAGATCTGCTCACAGCCAGGGAGCAGGGATGAGCTATGAGAGAGGAGGGCAGCTGATGTCTGGTGACTCCACCACCCACTCTGCTTGCCACCAGCACTCCCACACTGCCTGGTGATGCCCAAAGAGCACTTCCTTAAGCACACACCCTTGGCTGCACATCCCAGCACAACTTAGCGAGGACGAGGCTCAATCTGTGTATTATACATAATTCATACTGCTCATGCTACATCGTATATGAGAGGTGTTGAGAGTCTTGTTTTTCCATGCACACATTGCCAACAGGAAGCTCTTCCATAGCACATACCTTGAGGCCTGGCATTGGGTGGCTCTTTAATGTGCAGGTAACGTGTTCATCAGCCTTGTGCCACAAAACTGGGTTGTTTTCCTAGCACTGTTGGTTTTTAGAAGGCAATGTATTCAGGTTGAAACTTTGCCCACATACCATCTGCTTCAGCTTTTTCTTTCTTTGACAAGAAAGCTGAATATATAATGTCCACTTGGCTTTCCTGGTGTTACATAAGGTTGTGGTTTTGTGTTAGGTTTGCAGTTTCGGAGCTCCTCAGCAGCTCTTGCAACATGCTCCTCTTGTTTTCAAGTGGAAAATCAGTGACAAAAATCAATACCATCTTCATAGCTATAATGAATGTGACCCACAGCCTTTTTTAGGATGACCACAAGCTTCCATCATATGTCTGAGGCCTATTTGCAAATATTGATTAATATTGCAGATTATCTGTAGCCATTTCATATGAAATCTTAAGGTCTTTCAGTTTTGCTCTCTGCACTCAGTGTGGTATCAAAGGTACAGCTAGAAATCACAGGACCCACCCAGAGATGCTATTAATAGCCAAGGTTGCCAAATTATGAAAATTAGGTGTTTCAGGGGGTTTTCAAGCTGCTTGAGGAGGATGGTACTCAGACAGCTCCATGTGAGTGAAAGCACTGCTTTGGAGTCACAGCAGACTGTTTACCTGAAGTGGGGAAAAAATAGTGGAACCTTCATATGCAAATATATGGCATTTGGAAATGTCATATAGCCACATCTACATATAAATAAGCTGCTCTGGAGTGCTGCACTAGCCAGGCTGCATTGATATAGAAATTGCATAGTAGCACACAAAGCAGAAACAGCAGGATGCCACTCGGTCAAGTTTGGGGAGTTTTGTTCCTTAATCACCACTTAACTAAGTTAACTAATATTGCAGTGTCAATGTGTGTTAGACCAGCAAGGGTTATGAAGAGCTGCTGCTTGGTGAGAGTAGTGTGTTGGGGCTGTGCAGTAGGGACAGTGGTCTGACTTCTGTGCCCCGAAAGATAATGCTGAATGTAGAGATATTCCTCTGGCAGCATCCCTCCCAGCCACCCTCTGCCTCCTCTAGATCCATGCCTGTTTTCTCTGAAGGAGATTTCATCATAAAAAGAAGCATCTGCTGCTGCTAACATCCACATACTGTTGTTGTATATCAATCTCTGTTTTGTCTGGGATTAAACAGTCAATTGAAACTCTCAGGCAGACTTTTTCAGAGGGGAAGATGCAGAGGGAAGCCCTGGTCTGGTTGACCCCTTTTTGTCCATTTTTGACCCCTTCCACCACTGGCACTAAGGAGAGGAGAGGTGGATGGGAGGGAAAACAAGCCATCAACTGAGCTGTTGGGAGGAATTTCTCACAGAGGGGTGACACCCGCTCCCCTCATGCTGTGCTGAGTGTGAAGGCTCGTGCTGTGCTGAGTGTGATGGATCCAGCATTCACCCCTCTGCCTTCAGGCACGCAGCCTAATTGGAGGGAACCTCACAAATCTCGGAACTGACACCAACTCTTTTTCAACACAGAATTACAATAGTAATAAGGTTAACTCCATCCTCTGAGGGCTCTATCATAAGCTGCCTAAGGAGATCATGTGCAAGGAGATAAACTATGACTTTATTTCTTTACACGGCTGTTTTCTGAAGGGGGAGGATGCTTCTCCCACAGGGCTGGTGACATCTCTCTTAGACAGGGGAATCTGAGTGAAGGGAACATCAGCAGCATGCCAGAAACAAAGACTAGCTGAGTTAGCACTAAGACGGATTTAATCTATTCTAAGAGTGGGGTTAGCGCAGATTTATTCAATCCTGACACAAAAGAAGGAAGCACAAACTGTAAGGGCCCCTTTACCCAGGGCTTTGTTAAATCCACAATACAGCCCTGCATCATTAAATCACAATCTGTAGCAATGATTGCAGGCCTTAAGACTGGTCTCACAGTGGCCGTCTTAAAGAGCTCTGCCTGTGTGCTTTATCCACAAGACTACTGAGAGATAATGTGGGGACAGCTAACACAGAGACAGCATGCACAGCTGAAGACCATCCCAGTCTACTGGACTGGGGAGCAGACAAGTGTCGTTCACACGTGGCGATGAGCCGCTCTGTGAAGCTGCTGAAGGGAGGGCTCAGTGCATCACCCTGCTCTTGGTGTTCTCAAGTCGAGTGTGGAGTGCAGCACCAAACAGAAGCGACTGCTGTTTTCACTGGTGACCTTGGTCAGGGTAAGGGAAAGAAACGTGATGGCAGAAAAGTAGAGGAAGTCAGACAAGGTGAGGCAACAGCCTGCTTTACCTCCCTGAATGAAACAATCACCCTTGGGAGGAGTTGAGTCTAATGCGAGCACCTGAACACTGAGAAGATGCTGGATTGGAGCAACACATTAGCCCATGTGGGCTAATTTTATTCTTTTCTTTCAATTTAGCTATTCTTTCCAGTTTACCTGGGTGTTCCTGTTTAGCCGTGTGAGCAATGGTTGCTATTGTGTACTTGTATCACTGTGCTATTTTGGGGTTGTATTGCACCTTGTATTGCAGTAGCTACCTGGTAGCACCTCCTCCTGAGTGCAGGAGCCTCGGCTGCTAGGGACTTGTACAGTCTCTAGAGTGAGGCATCTGTGAATACAAGTGGACAACAGACACTAAAAAAAAAATGAGGCTTAAAAAAAAGGTTCTGTTTAGTTTTGAGTAGACAAATGGATTTGTTACGTGTAGGAAAATGATCAACAAGTTGTTTGATTTCAATCACTGTTCTCAAAGAAGGCAGATATATTCACTGATGCTGTAAATAAAAGTGCTACTTGATTTCAAAAGTTCAGCAATAACTTTAACATACATAGCCCACAGATATATGCTGACAAGCTGAAAGTATTTTGTTCTCCATTTGAACATCTGGGGATTATTAGTGTCTTAATTCATTGGTTTCTATTATTAATTATGGCAGCAGGCTGAATAATTATGATACATTGCTGCAAAGACAGAGCACAGTATTTTTTTTCGAAGTGCACTAGGACATCTTGCCATCATCTCAAACATAAAAAGCCTGAGATTATTTTTAAAAATGAAAGTGGATGTTATCTTATTCCAGGGAACTCATTTGCATAGGGACATTTAAAATTAATAAATTACTGTGTTCAGCAAGCCTATTTTGTGCCTGAGAAAAGAAGTGAATGTAATTTAATTCACCAAGTTCCATTTCTTTTTTTCCTCTTGGTGAAGCAGCTAATATGGGAACGGTATTTTTTGTGCAGTTTATGTAGAAAGACTAGCTTCAAGTTTGTACTTGGAGTGGCTGCAGGATGAATTTAGGCTCAGGCTGCAGCATAGTGGTGCCAGACGTTTTCAGCTGACATTTGGTGTCTCACTTTCCACTTGCTCTCGGGGAGAGTGGGCTGGTGAGCTCCCTCTTGAGCGGCAACAAGCACTTCCTTCAGAATTTTCACTCAACGCCCACCCAAACAGTGATTTTCAGGCGAGTTGCTTGCACACTCTCTACAAGCAAAGATGCTCTATATTTATAAAAACAAGGTTTTAGAAGAAGGGAATATACTGGGTCAAGATAATTAATAGGCCAGCTCTGAGCAGCTGTTAATGGTGTGTTGTGGCTGTGTTGGTGCATGGCAGGGTGGCTGCAGGCAGATTTGTCAAGGGCAGGGTGCCTGGAGCTGTTGAGCAAAGACTCTGGAGAAATCTCTTTTCTCTCATCAGAGCTGGGTCTGAGCTGGGATTTATCATGGTGGTTCTTCATTCCGAGTTAATAGGAAGCCTGCTTAAGGACTGCATCTCTAAGTTGCTGTGGGACCTCAATTCCTGTTGGATGCCACTAGAGAGGAGGGGAAGTACCAGCAAATCTGCTAAAGCAATTCTGGACTTTCAGAGGGAGCAGGACCATTACACACCTCCTCCTGACTTTGCAGAGGGACCTTTGAACCATTCCTGCAGATATTTCTGAGCTGAGGAAGCTCCCTTTTACCCCAAAAGAGCAGCGGTTCTGGCTCTGTGATAACTGCAAATGAGTAACATAAACTGTCCCTATGCCCATCCCCACCCCTAGTCAGTCACTGGAGCTCTTCCACAAAATTCGAGGCATCCGCTACCTTTGCTCCACTGGTTGGTACTCTCTGGACCTTTATTTTGATTTCAAATAAGAGCTGCACACCAAGTCTCTATCATATAGAACAGAAGAGCTTTGTTAAGTTCCCAATGCAATGCTCTGGAGCCTATCCTTGGGAGAGCTGACAAAGAGAAGGGGGGGGGATATGCTCCAAAAGGGGTTGGGAAAGTTAAAGACATAGATTTGACCCAAGAATCCCTTTCTCCCTTTGTAAGTCCTCTGATAATGTGATGTGTAAGGAGTCACTACTTCAATATCAGTGAGAGCTTTCATCTGCAAATTTGACTGACCTCAGCAGTATTAAAAGATTAAATTATTATGTAAGTCAATTCTCCTTAACCACTTTTTCCAATGAGATAGGTGTCAAAATAGCTTCTGCCGCACATCATTCACTGTCTTATTTGATGAAATGTATGTGTATATGTGTATTTTCAGGACTTCCCTTGGTCCAGTGATGGGGTACACTAGGTATTAACACCGTACATGAGCCAATATTTTCTCATATGGGCATAGCCTAATAGTTATTATTTCTAGAGCTCCAATGTTACCTGCTGTGCATCAGCCAAAATGCTAGCATGAGAATTTACAGGCTGTGGCCCTCTACTTTCCTTGCTTCAAATCACCTAGAAAGTCTCACTGATTCAAACATGAAGGATGACAGGATTACCAGGCCTCTAGAACTAATTGTTAAGTGTCTGGCAGTCAATTTTTGGATATAAGACTCCTAAATAAAAATCCTAAGATTTTTATTTTATTTCTCCAAAGTCGATTGTAGGAACTTATGTTTGGAAAGAATTTTCTGGGCACTCCAGACAGTACTTCATATAATCCTTATCAAGGGCTCTGATGGATTTATTCTTTTGTCAGCAGCACTACTCCACATGTTCACTTGAGTAACAGAAGCTCCACGCTCGCTCAGATGGGAGCTGGGGACTGGTGAGGGCTGCCCAGAGAACAGTCTGGCTGCCTTGTTTTCATCACTTGGAGAGTCACATCCTGGAGCTGGGCAGACTGTTTCAGCTTTTGAATTTCAGCTTTCACTGGAATATTTACCCAAGACTCCCAATGGTGTGCATTCAGCTTCCAAAGACTGAAAGAAAGTCATATAGATAAGCCAGAAATAATACAAAAATAATACAAAATATATTTGAAATAATTCTTCCACTCCTTCTTAATGGAAGGCAGGAACAACCATAGATATTAAGGAATACAGACAAGATAGTTTTAAAGAATTTATTTAAGATTTCAGAAGACAATCCATCAGGAAAAGCAAGATCACTGAGTGGGTGGTCAGTCACACTGGATAACTTTTTAGGGTTCAGTTTAGCCCAGTGAAATAGCTCATCGTTTCAGCATCTCCCTGCCATCCACAGAAAGGTTGGAGAGCAAGTGTTCAACTGGGAGACTCTTCCAGTAAGCAAGATGATCAGCTCTTTCAGGCTACACAAAGTAGCGTGTGGCCCTCAACACATTTAAAAAATAATCTGTTTTGACTAGTGTGTCTCATATGATAGGTTATCATGTCATGTGCTGGAACTAACAAAAAATGTGAACAATATGAAATGTCATGTTAGGCTATAGATGCAAAAAATGTTGCAGAAATGCAAAAGATGTTGACTTCATCAAAGTGGTGTTTTCTATCTGAAAAGTGCTTCAAGAAAAAGATTTCTGAATGCAATTGATCTGGAGGGTGAAGGTGTATTTCTTTTTGAAATAAAAAGGAGAAGCATTTTGAGAAATGTGTCAGAAATTTCTTTAGTCGGGAGATAGGAGAGACTGACCCAGTCAGTCCAATTTTTATCTTTCATCTTTACAGGTAGCTTCTGCCCCAAATTTTATCTATCACAAAAAGGTACAAATCTGTCCTTTCAGTGCAGGTAAAACTTTCTCACATTGTTGCCAATAACAACAATGCAAGTCTAATGTTTGAAGAGAAGCTACTGAATTTAACATTACGGAAACCTGACTAACTTTAAATTTGGTCTGTGTGATTGCTTTATTCATACTGATCTGCTGTGCTTGGAAAAAAATGGGTAACTTTGTTTTGCTCTCTGTGGATGTAAGGTTGGTGCAGTAGACTGGCTCTTTAGTGATAGTATAAACTGATTAATGCAAATTGCATCCAGTACTGAATTTACAAATAATCCAGAGTTATAATAAGGGTGGAAGTCTTAATTTATTTGATTTAGTATTAAGTTTTTAAGGTATGTACAGTTCTTATTTGCTCTGTAACTTTTTGTTTATATCCTCTCTTTTTAGAATCAATTTATACTTCTTGTTTCATAGTGATGTAAACCCTGTGATGCATTCACAAGGATTAGTATCTTATCAAGAGCTGGGTTAGTGAAATAATACTGGATACTTCAGAAATGAGAGAAGTCAGTTTTAACATGAAGGGACTTTTATGCATGTCTTGGTCTTTGGGTCTCTATATTGAATCTGAAAAGACGGTTTTTGTAATGAGGAAAAATAACCTGTTTTGAGACAGGGAATGCATTTGTACGCATTCAAAATGTGCCAGGAGAGGGGAACTTCTTAGTCTGAACTAACTGATGCTTTTATTAATGTCTGCATTTTGAATTACCAAAATGGCAGATCAAACTAAATATGTGTTTCCCCCTGCTCTGCCTTTATGTTAAATCCCTGACTCTTTCAGAGGAGTCGTCAGTCAAAACTAAAGGCTACAGATAATTTGTGTGGCAGTCTTATGGAATCTTCCTGGCCAGGTGACAAGTAGGAAGCATTTATCCTATGAATGCTAGCAAAACTTTGGCCATCTCATTTTGATTCAGTAAAGCATTTTCCTTCACAACATTATGCTTAGAGGTGTAATTACAAGTTCTGCAGGATCCTAGATTTACTTTAAAGTGTTCTAGAGACCTTTTTAAAGAAAACACGGTTTCTACCCACATGATTTCAGGAAGAGGAAGAGCTTATTCCTCTTTTTACCAGCCTTACAGCCTACACACAGTGGGAGCATCTGCAAGCCCTGGTCCCCGTTTCAAGTCCTAGCAGATTAGTCTGTCCTGAAAGTAACAACTTTCCTCCATCTTGAAGTCTGCCTTTAAAAAAAATGAAACCAAATGGTTTCCTACTGTCTTAGCAAGACTACTGGCTCATCTGCGAGAGGACAAATTCCTGCACTGGGTGGTGGTGGTTCATAGACATCACAGAGATACCTTGGTACCTGAGAAGGAATCATCAGAGATGCACACACACACACACACAAGTGTGTGCTCACAGCATCGCATTCTTCAGAAAGGAAGCAAACTTCCTCTTGGTAATGGAAAATTCAAAGGAAATGGCATTATAATTTCCACAATAGAAAAAAAATGTGTATTAATAAGGATCCCATCTTTCTTGCTGCAGTTTCCTGGACAGAAATAGATTTGAATGTGAGCCATAGCAGAAGTCCAGCACATACGGAAACCATCAGGCATGGTGCATAGGTCACTACATGAGTATGGAGTTCTACAAATCCTGAGCACATCAGGATCTACATGTGTGCAATGGGCAAGTCCATTGAAAGCTGACGCAGGTCACATTTTTTCTGTCTGGGAGGATTTCCAGGGAAAAAAAGGAACATGCATGAAGTCCTGTTGGTATGATAACTCTATGTGTATATATTTCACATGCTGATCGCCAGTGTCTTACTTAGACAGTGATAGGTAGTCAAAAATGTTTAGTGCCAGACCAAATGGACCTCCTGTTTCCACCTTTTTCCTGTAGCAGAAATTCCTGGGCAAGCTCTGAAAGGAGGTTATACCATGCCTACAACATGCCTCCTGTCAGCCTCATCCTGTCTGTGCCGTCCCAGAGATAGCTGGGACTAGCCCCAAGCCCAGGAATCCTCACTGCCCCGTGATGCTCCTGCACTGTGTGGCCATTAACAGCCTCCATGGCAGCCTCACACAGGTGTCCCAATGTAAGCAGGGAACCAGGAGAGGCAGATGGGTCTGTGTTCAACATATGTGCGTTTGTAAAGATGCAATAATGGTCCATAGTGCAGAGGTCCTGAAAATCCTAATGATGAAAGAGAAGGTAATGCTCTCTACAGGGATGTAGAGGTTGCCCGTCATTCTTGTTTGTTGGGAGCTGGTCCTCGCATGTTTTCGCATGAGGACAATATAACCAACTTTATTAGTGCAAGTGGTTAGAGACTGTTACAACTCTCCTTGGACAACAGCGACAGAAAAGAAATTCATTATGAAAATCTGAATCTTGGATCTGCTGTATACACTTTTCCCAGAGGTGGGATAATACCTAAGCATGCCTGCTGCTGGCATGACTGGCTCGGAGGCAGAACACAAATTGCAATTGTTTCATAGCACTCAGGGACTTCCTTTGGAAGATACAAATACTTTAACTTATTTGTGTGCAAACTACATTTCCTCTGACATCCATCATGAAATTTCTTCTGCTTTTAATTAATCATGGCTAGATGGTACTATCACAGAAAAAGGGTTTTTACCATTTGAGATATCATAAGTATTAGTTAAACAGAAGAATTTGCCAAAATTACCCAGATTAATTAATACCTCGGTGGCCTACAAAATTCATGGGAGTTTACTGCAAGTAACACTCTGTGTTTCAGCCTGTGAAGCCTCTGATAAGCACATATCTGTTTCAAAACTAAATGAAGCCTCCATTTTTCGTGGCTGCATTGCTGCATGAAAATTTTCCAAGATTTGCAGTCTCAGTAACTATTTAACTGTTGCAGAAGTAGGCTCAGAAAGTCAAACTAGTTTAAAGGCACCTGAATGCTGTGGTATGTGGAGGAGGCCAGTGGGCTCTGAGGCATGGGCATGCTGCACTGATGATAAACTTCAGCTCTGGACTCCCACTCTACTTCAGCCATAAAAACATCTTTCTGCATATGTTCTACTGAATGACCAAATCTATTGTAATGGTATATTACATCCAATTGTCCAGAGACTCTCTCTTCTAACCTTGCCTGGGTTTGAGAAGAGAGTCCATAATGGAAAATGAGAATGATCAGGTACTTTTCATGTGCTATTATGTGATCAGTTTTTGAATAGTCAGATTATTTTTTCTAGTCCCATTTGCTGTAACTTGACAGGAATTAAAAAAAAATAAGAGAAACACTTGAAAAGGTTTGCATTAGCTGACCTGTTTGAAGGTACAACCCCTTGCCCTTGGTTCCCCTGAACAACACCTCTAACATCTCATTCTTCTGATTTTCCTTTCTTTTACATGTTGAGTTCTTTCCATCATTTCACCTTATCCTATATTGTCAGGTTAATATTCCCTTCACTTGTTTTCACAGAGAATGCAAATAAACTGGAAGAAAGTGCAAGAGGGATCTACATCCCTTGTCCAGAGCATTACAATGGCTTCTGCATGCATGGCAAGTGTGAACACTCCACAAACATGCTGGAACCATCTTGCAGGTAACCCTTCTACCAAGGAGGGAAGGCTACACACATGGAAATAGTGACTTACAGAAATGCTTAATGTAGACCAGCTATGGAAAGTACTGGCAACCATGGCCCTTTGTGCTACAAAATCCATTAGACTTAAATTGTGCCACAAAGTCCCTATTTTATGTGGCAAAAGTATATTGAGTTATGCACGTTCATTGATTGTGAAACCACCCAGTAACCTTTAGTTATATTTAGATATGTTTTTAAAAGCCCTTCAGAAAGTGCTCAGACCATTGCTCAGTAGCCTGCTCAGCCTGAAAGAGGAGAGGAGTGCCACCAGGGATATGTCCCTGCTGTGGCAGGTATGATGCTCATGAGGCAGCCGGCTGGGGCAAAAGTCACTTCTTCACAGTGGAGGTGATTTTGGAGGAGGTTAGGGCAGGGAGGAGGAGTATAGTGAAAGCATGTGCTTCTGCAGTGAATGCTTCCCTGCACAGGGATAGGTATTACTTCTAAAGTCCAACCAGGGGCCTGGTGGCAGGAGAAGGACTATTATGCATGAAGCACCATTTTCCTGGGACATTGGACTGGGAGAGCAGAGATACAAACCAGACTTTCTCTCCAGGGCAGATCCTCGAGCCAACTTCTCCCAGCTCTCACAAAGAGCCAGGGCACATTTTGCTCTTTGCAGCTGCTGCATTTTAGGTGCTCCATTCAGCTGGAAAATGTCGTTTCCTCAAGGTGCTCTCAGCTGTGGGAATGCAGGAGAGGAAAAGAGTGGAAGCTCAAGGCTTAACCCATCAGGGTTAGTGCTCCACTAATACATCTGAGAGGAGCCCATGCCATCTGTCCTGGTCCCTTATAGTTGCTGCTGCCATTGACCTGGAGCTTTGCATGTTCTTGCTTGGGCTTTTTAGGGGAAACAGGGCAAGAGCTAAAATTGTAAAACCACTGTTTGTCCCCAGAATCACAGAGCAGAGTGGAGATGTCAGGCTGCAGAATGGGAACTGGTGAGCAGAGCAGCAGGCGGCATCGGGGTGGATGGTTGCAGCATCAATGGAGGTTTTTTTATAGCAACCAGACGAAATGTAAATGATGTATCCACTTTCAGGAACATCTAATCACATTTCATATGGAGCTTGGATGATTGCTTATCACTTCCTTAGGGGTAATCTGCATAAGGAGCCACAACTAGATGGCTTTTCACCCTCCCCCACCTCCCCAAAGAAAGGGAGAAGTCTAAAATATGTTGTGCAAGGAACTAAATGGGTTCTCATCACAACATGCAAGTAGTTCCACTTGAGGCCAGTTATGTCTCGGTCCCTCGGGCACCTCCTCACAGTGTTCACTCTTGTAGACCTTGGTGACACTGAACACCTGAAGTCTTCCCTCTGAGAGGATGAAAAGGCACCAGTACTCTCTCCAGGAGTGCATCCTGCAAAAGAACCACATTAGCTTATGCTTAGGCCATTGAGTTTTGAGGGGTTTTTTCAGGTATAGTTTTTCCAGCATTCTTTGAAAGCAGCAGGTATAATCAGAAAAATTATTTTTTGTTTCAGATGTGATGCTGGCTATACTGGACAACACTGTGAAAAAAAGGACTACAGCGTTTTATATGTGGTTCCAGGTCCAGTACGATTTCAGTATGTCTTAATAGCAGCTGTGATTGGAACCATCCAGATTGCTATCATCTGTGTTGTAGTCCTCTGTATTACAAGGTCAGTATCTCTGGTACTTTGCAGTAGAAAAAGAAAAGACTTTTGTTTTTCCTACTATGTGTGCTGATTATACAGATTTCTGCAGTGACACTACTGATAACAAATGCTGTTTAATTCATCAGGAAACAGAAGATATCATCTGGTCCAGCCAGCCAGTGCTGCTTCATTATTATGACTGAATTTTTACTTCCATCTTAATCAAACTTAGGTAGCAACGGTGCCTACAGCAAGTGAAGTTTCCTATTTTGTATTCAGATGCTTGGACAAATATTGTTCTTATAAATAAGGGGAATATAAATGCAGCAGCTGGATCAACACTTAATAAAACCAATCATATCTCCATCTGGTTTCCTTAAGGGCCCATTCTCTTAGTCCTAATCAGGCAAAGCATACAAACTTTTAAGCCTGTTTGCAATCCTGTTGATTAAATGATTTCATTAGGCTTGTGTGCATGTTCAGAGGCACTGCTCATGTTTTAGGGTCTTCATTAGATGGTGGCACACCAAGCCATACATGATGTACTTGGATTTTTCCTTTTGTGAGGAGAAAAGGGTTGTGTGAAATGACAGTCCCAGGATAGTTCAGAATGGGAGGGGTAAATGCAATGATTCCTCTCTTACATGCATTCCTCTACTTTCTTACTGAAATGTGTTACTGTCTCTGAGAGGCCTTGGGGTAAGTTCTGAATGTCAGAAATCTACTTCTCATAGAAATCTCAAGGTTAAATTAATTCAGATTTTTTTTAATTAAAAAAAGTCTTGTATCATACCTCTGTATAAAATAAAATCTCTAATATGTTGCACTACCTGGATGGAAGACAAGTGTAGCATTTGTTCCTGGGAAAGACAAAAAAAATTAGTAAATCCCTCTTTTTTTGCCTAAAGGCATAAAACAAAACAGTTTTTGGCCAAACTGAATCCATCAACTAAATGGCAACTGCTGAATGAGGCGGTAGATTATGGTGGTATTCACAGAAGTAATTCAAACAACCAAAAATATAGTGTGTTGTGGTGGAAAGAAGGTGGTGTAGTAACTGATAATGGAACAAATGCTCTGTATAGTTTTGTCAAGTGACTCTAGTTTTGTCACCTTGACGCAGTGAGGCAGAGTACTTATACTGAAGAATGAAGACAGTGAGCTCTGAGTGATCTGGTACTGTAATGCAAATTAGCCATCACACTGTTTTCATACAGACACAGTACCTTTTCCCACACACTTTGTAACCGAGTGAATTTATGATCTTTTGACTTTTTTTCTGTAATGCATGTAATTATTGCAGAGGATCCTCCATCCCAGCATAATGACTTGAGACATATATTCGCAAAAGTGTACTCTTAAGTGGCCTAAGAGAAATCCACATGACAAGAGAGCGTTGTGGCAGCATATACATAAGTAATTGAGTTTTTGAATATGTCTGATTTGGAGAACCTGACTGTACTGGTTTGAAATCCAAACCCTAAATTCTTGAACGTGCTGAAACCACCCTGCCAGATTACTGGGAGAAAGAAGGGAAGGAATCTTCACTCAGAGGCTGCTGTGGCCAAATTCCTTGCTGCTCATTTCAGTGCAGCTTCACCTAATTAATTTATCAGATGATTTTAGCATACTGGGTCCATTTGAGCCACACAAAACTACCATTGTAATCTTCTAGCTGTCATTACTGTTACTGCTCTTAAAATCTTACCTGTAGAGTAGTGCAAATTTATGGGATGTCCTTCATTGCTTGAAGGCTCCGAGTAAGTCTCGGGAACTTTTAGGGCCATTGTTGCACAGACACTTTAATGTGAATAAATGGACTGTGGTGCTGACAGGGATGGTTTTCCCTTGCCCCATCCTCTGCCTCCTGGGCACTTGATCCTCCCATGCTCTGTTGCCACCATTAGCACTTCTGTAGCCACACAACCAACCCGGTCACTGGATGGACTCAGCTGAAGACACAACCAAACAGAACTGATGGGTTGTTTTTAAGTGACTCAGTTCCTGGAAGAGGTCGCCTGCTTGGCTACTCATTATTAGTGCCAGCAACGGGAATAAGCATCTGGGGTGGAGCAGTAGGGGACCTGAGGCCAAGAGATGAAACAGTGAGGCACAGTCCCTCTGCCTAAGGACTTTTAGCTTACAGGTAAGGTAAAGAAAGAAGCAATGATTAAAGTGAGGAAGGATGGTAAATAATATAGGAATGGCCTAGTATAATGATTCTCAGCAGTTTTCTTTACAGCTTTGCATTTTTAGTGCTTCCCTAATGTTTAGTCACAGCAGCTTATTTATGTGAAGAAATAACTTGATTAAAAATGAATGCATAACATGTTTTACCTGCTATGAATCACATTGTGAGTAACTCAAGCTTGCGAGCAAGCTTCAGTGGAGGGAGGGCAGGCAGCCTGTGCTCCAGTACTTGGTTTACATTGATGTAACTGCTGTGTTCATAAATGAATGCATCTCCCACACAGAGCATTACAAGTGATTTTTGATTGAAGAGTTAAGGACCAAGGAAAACCTGTCACTCAGTTTTAGCAGATGATTAAGTCTAAAAAGCTGGTTAAATGCCAGTGCCCCTCTTAGAAACTCAGCTTCAGACACAACCTACCTGTTAAGCAGTCTTGGTGCTAGTGCTTGGTCCTGGGGCCTTCCCAAGCTCCCATTGATTGGTAATGTAATTACCAATTAAAATATGGGCATTTTTGGTTAAAAGATGCTTTTTCATCATCTTAATTGGAGTAATCTCTACATTTGAATCGATTTCTCTCGACCTTGAAATAAGTGACTGTGTAGATACTGTCAGTGTTGGTTTAGGGAAAGTGTCTGTGAAATACTCATCTCCTTGCTTCCAGATGGAGCAGTTGGTATCCACCATTGTCTGTGAATGCATGGCTGTGTCCCCTGGGATTGCTGACCATCCTGATCATCCCCCAGCCACCTGGTTCCTCTGTGTTTCTTACAAAACCAGTCTGGTTGTGCCCACTGTGGCTTCCTACCCTGCTCTCACGACTGAGTGCTGGAGCAAACCAGGGCTTCGCCTTCTGCTGTAAATCCTCATCCCCGGGCTCGGGAGGAGCCCCAGTAGCGTGGCCATGCTGCACAGCCACGGCAGTGGGAGTTAGCGGTGCTGCCTCTCCGCATGGTGGTGTCGGTGCTGTCTCCTGTGGAGCTCTGCGAGATCCTGCTGTGCACGTCCAGCTGAATGGGCAGGAGAGGCCGCCCGGGGACAGTCGGGCTGGGAGGCTGTCAGCATGCACATGACATGCAGCTCAGTGAATCAGCCCTGTGTTTGCTAACAGCGGCTCCCTGACTCACTCAGAAAGTTTGATCGCCTTTCTAAGGAACTCGTGGTGAATAATGAGTTGGTCGTGAAATTGCAAACCAGCTAGAGTCTGCCTTAGTTCCATAATGAAAGCTCTGCCGTGACCCCTGAGAGCACAGGAGATGCTGGCAGATTTTTCCTGGAGTAATGATAGCAGCCTACTTCACTGCTTCCCAGAAAGGAACGATGCAAAATATAGCGCACAGCCATACAGCTTCTCATGAGGGGGTGGTCCTGGTGGCTTAAAAGCAAGGCAGTCAGGACAGTCTGACCCATATTTTGCTAGACACTTATATAATTGTATTCCAACATTTTTAAATGCTTCGTAAGTTCTTATGCTCTTGTTTAACCTTTCAGTTGGCATCAAAAAACTATAGCGTCACTCCCATTCAACAGGGGGGAAAAAATGACCTGTTTTATTTTAAGGGTATTTCACTCTATTTTGCTGTTAGTTTTTCGGCACAGAGCTGAGGGCAAATGCTTTGAGGTCCCACTGCACTGAGAGGGTGGGCTTTCCCTGGTGCATAACTCATAGGATCTCACAAGGTGTTGCAGAAAGCCCTCCTGTAACAGAAAAACAAGTCAGCCCAATACAAAGGGAATGTTTTTCTGTGTCAGTATGGTCTGGAGTATTGCGGGGCCTCTTGTCATGCCACTCCAAGGGGGTGTTTCAGTCTCTTGCGTAGCTGCCCACAGTTTCTCCCATAACCTCCCTTGGCTTTCAGCTGCTTAGAACTTCCTGTGGCCTCCACCTGGTGTTAAATTTTTCTATGCTTTCTGCCTGAGGGTGCCTTTCCATGGGAGGGAAACTGAAACATGCAATTAGCTTTCCATTAGGGGGAAACACTGCGTAGCATCCCCACAGCTGACTGTTGCTGCAGGTGAAAGGCTGAAACGTGCCCTTGCTGAGGAGCACCGGAGGTCCTGAGGCAGCAGAGGTTTGCTTCTGCAGCTATCCAAAGGAATATCAGATTTTGGGCTCTCCAGCGCAAATGCTTTCTGCACTAAGCCAAGCAGCCGTGTGAGGAGCGTGGCACAGTGCAGGCACCTGTAAGTAAAGTAGCTGCTCACTCATGAGCTGAGCATGGATCATTTCCATGGAGACTAATAGGGACTGTGGACACTTAGCTCCTTCCAAAGGCAGCCCCCGCAGCCACTTTGTAAACACTCCACAGAGCTGGGATGCCGAGCAGGTGAGCGTGAGACCATCCTAGATCTTCCACCTGCGCCTCGCTGAAAATAAACACATTATTGAAAGATGAGTGATGCGGTGGAGTTGGGGCTGTCACGATGCAGCGGAGTGGCCACTGCTCAGGATTCTTAACATTTCCCTTGTCATAATTTTGTTCACAGTATACTTTTTGGGGGTTGTGGTGGCTTCTTTTTGTGGTGCCATTGCCATTTAGCCAGTCCATTTCTTTTCATTGAGGAGGAAGCACACTGAGGGGACAGAGGATGCCTCTCGCCCTCACATCCCTACTGCCCGTGCCACCTCTTGAGCAGATGTGTTGTTAAGAGCTGTGTATTCTCACAATTCTCTTTTCCAGAAAATGTCCCAGGAGCAACAGAATCCACAGACAGAAGCAAAACACAGGGCACTACAGTTCAGACAACACAACAAGAGCATCGACAAGGTTAATTTAAAGAGCGCATGTTTCCACAATGGCAAAACTAACTGCAGAGAGCTTGGACTACAAAATACAGTATTATAGACAAAAGATTAAGACAAGATCTACACATGTTGCCTTGCATTTGTGGTAATCTACACCAATGAGAACATGTACTACAGCTATATTTGATTATGTATGGATATATTTGAAATAGTATACATTGTCTTGATGTTTTTCTGTAATGTAAATAAACTATTTATATCACACAATATAGTTTTTTCTTTTTCATGTATTTGTTATATATAATAAATACTCAGTGATGAGAAAAAAATTGCCTTTCTTAAATTTGCTGTATCTCATAGCTGTGTATAGTCTTGGGATATTGTATATGGACACTAACAAATCTCTTTTTCTTTCTTTTTCCAGTTCTAGTGGCAATTTTGAGTCTACTGAACTCAGTAGTAGGGTTTTGAGTTGGTCCAAGATCAGCGACAATTATGGATGTGGGAAAGGTGAAGAATAATTTAACCTACATTGAGGAGGGATAAAATATTTCAGATCCGGAGTCAACTACATTTCATCAGCCTTCTTCTCCCATACCATCTATCTTTACTCTCCCATAGCTTAGGAAGTCTTTGCCTTCTAAATTAAATCCTAACCGAAGGGGAAATGGAAATTCTCGGTAACCGCGATGAGAGTGTCGGGGGTAATGTTTCCATTTGGGAGGGAATTAGGTGTCTGTCAAGGTGAACCCTACAAGAACACTTTGCAGAATCTCCAACTCTGGTCACTGGAGTGAGTGAAAATTGCTTCTCACTCTTGATTGAAAATTATTAGGTTAAAAAAGTTAATAACATAATAACAGCTGAAATGCCAGTCCCATTTGTACCTCGTGAACATGCTGATATAATTTATTTTTTCAAAGAGAAGGTGAAAACCACTCAGAAAATACCTTATGAATAACTTTATGGGTGACCCTACTCCATTAAATGTAATGAACCCAAATGTTGGCTATACCTCAGGAAAATAAGGGCATGTATTTTGTCACATCCACATGATGGACAAGATGCAAAGTTATTTCCATGATAGCTGAAACTCTCCAAAACACATTCTTTCGAGAAGGTAATTCTGCTCTGGTTTGTGCTATGAATTTTGAGGACAGCAGAGTGAGACTGAAGGGCAGAGCGTAGTAACGTCACTCCTGCTGGATAACATCCACTCCACTAATTGACTAGTGGAGCACTAAATAGCATAACTGAACTAAAAAGCCCTTGTGACAGTAGTCAGTGTGCTGCTCCTCTCCAAAGAGACTTTGTTGAGGCAGAATGTACCCAAGGCAAGAGTTAGGAATATTTCTCACTGTCATCACCACATATGAAATAGCATTTGGGTCAGAATCAGATCTGGGGTTACCTGGGATGATGTCTCATGATTGTGTTTCCATTTCCTGCTTCAGCATCAGTCTGGTCACTCACAACAGTCACTACCAACCCCACTAGTGACAGTCCACCCGATCTGGCCTCCAGACACGGGTGTAGCGATAATTCTACTCTAACATGACTTTTGCTCTCCCTCTCCCCACCCAGCCTGCTTTAAAGTGAATCCATTGCATGATGTTCACACGGTCTCAGTTTTTGTCTTGTTCTGGGTTTCTTGGCTTTTTAAAGGTAATAAAAGGCAATTGGCAAGAGATGCTTCCAGGCACCTGGTCTGTGCTGATTGATGGGAATGGGAGTGTGGTGCTTGCACAGGCAGTGGGGCAGATGATGACACAGGGCAGCTCTCTGGCTCTGGGCTGCCAGCCCTGCAGGTACCACCTGCTCCCCAGAGCCACGGGCTGGGCCGAGGCAGATGGAGACAGCCCCTGCTCCTCAGCCCTCACCCCAGCTCTCTGATCTTTAAACCTTGTTTTCATATTGGAAGACTGATGGCGTGGGGCAGGAGTGAGCAGAGAGACAGCAAGCAGGCCTGATCCTGGCCCACTGGATCACAGGGAAATTTCCATGCTCAAACTCACTGTAAAATACTCCTCTCTGTCCCAGTCCTTGCTGATTTTGTGTCTCACACTCAGGCTCAGCAGAGGTAGTCTGACATGGAGGGCGGCCCAGGCACAACTGTGCTGCGCTGCACACATTTGGTGGCACAAGGTCCCATCTAGGGAGACTTTGCAAGCTCTGGTAATTCATACCCAAGTGGCATTATAACAGCACTCTATAGATCCCTGCATCAGCTACACCCGAAGTCAGCAAGCACCTCTGAGGGCACTTCAGCGTCAGGTGAAGGATTAGGTTGGAGGAGGCAAATGTAGTGCTACCCTGCAGACACCCTCCCATGCTTTGTGCTTTCTGAGCAAAATGTTGGAGTCTAACAAACATCAGAACCACAGATTTTGAGCCTGTTCCAAATGTCATTCCCCTCACTGGGACTATCAGGTCCCAGTTTATTTTGGGACTGTTTATTTTGGTCACTTACATTAGATACAAAAATCAAATGTTAACACATACACACCAGCATGTAGCTATAGCACTAAACCTAATTAAAAAAGGCAAGGTTTGGCCTGGCCAGAAATAGCACAGCTTCACTTAGGAGTGAAAATAGGAGTCCGACACACAGTCTCTAAACTTCCCAATGTTATGTGCCTTGCTTTTACTGAGCAGTGGCACATTTAATCCCCAAACAGCCTGCATTTGCCAGGTGTTATTAGCTGCATCCCCAGCTGCAGTGTGTCACAAAGCCTCACACCTCCACAACAGGGCCAGTGTTTAAGTACCTGCTGCAGATTGAAGGGCAGAGAGGGGAAAGGGATTTTGGTTTTAAATGCACAGAGGGCAGGTCCCACCTCTTTGTGCCTTTCAAATTTAACCTTCAACATGCTGGCATGGGCAAACAAACTGAAAATAACAGTGTCTGGGGGCTGTATGTACAAGAACAGAGATTTTTAACAAAAATGGTACCAAATGCAGCAGTAAATTTGGAGACATGGATTTAGGGGTGCTTTTTCCTTTTCAGAAGGGTCTGAAAAGTGCATCTGTTTGTTAGATCCATATACGGCCAGCACCTGAGATGTGGCAACCTCTGCGCAGTTCAACTTTACAAAATGCAGGGAGGTGGGCTGGGGACATAAGGACCTGTCCAGGTGAAGCCGTGGCTATGGAGATTGTGCCATGGGCAGAGGCAGAGCCCAGCTCCTCTGCCTGGAGTCACACGGAGAGGTGCCAGTGTGTTGCTGTTTGCCCACTTCTCAGTGCACACTTACACCAGCAGGAGCAGGTCCCTTGTGATGCCCATGGAAATGGGCTCAGGTTTTTTTGAGGGGGGGGCGGTATGGAGAGGCAGCAGTTCATATGTTTTGGCTGTTTCAAACATTCATATGTTTGGCTTCTTTTTGTCATGGCACTATGACAAGTATAAATAACCTCAACTACCAGCACAGCCCTACTTTAAAAACCATGCTAGATGTACAAAACCACTGACAAGACCAGTAATACCACACCTGGTAAAATTGCTTAGGGGCAATAAACACCAGCAGCATCCCAACAGCCAGCAGGAGTTTGCTGGCCTGGCTGTTGTTTTTCCACAGGCCACACCACTTCTTAAAAAAGGTGAAAATAGGATCGTTGGCACACCTATTCCCTAAGGCTGTTCCTCTCAGCCTGTAACATTTCTGGAGCAAGAAGCCAGGTCCTTATTTTGTACAAAGTACAACTAACAGCGTCCTTGGTCCTCAAAATAAAACCAGGTGTGCTATCAGCACTCGCTGAGTGCTGGTGGGCAGAGCTCAGCCACCCTTCCAGCCTGGGATGGTCAGGTGATGTTCAACTCCATGCCTTTGTATGCTGTGCTGGATCCCAGCCCATAAGGAAGTCGCCTGTAGCTACCACACTCACTGCAGTGAGGGGATGACACACTCACCTTCTCCCACCCCAAATGCTGCATTACAGGACAGGCATAACTTTACGCCTCACCGTCATGATGCTTCTCCTTATAATGGAGTCTGGTCAGATGTTTGTTATCATTCCCTTTCATCCAAAGATAATAAGACATGAGTTACAGAACAATATAATTACAACAATATTACAATTAACAGAGGGAGTCTGGACATCCTATTTTAGCTGCTTGCCTGCCCCTGCATGCTGAGAAGCTGGGATCACCTCAACTGAAAAGACACTGGGACAGCCTCATTGCTGTTGTGACCATCAGAGTGTCACCTCCACAGGCAGCTCTAGGTCAGCTCAGCTGTGCAGAAGTTCTCTGGATGCCAGCCATGAGGAACCTATGTTGATGGCAGGGATGCTCAGAGGTCTGTGTGTGTGTCCTGTGTGCAGGTTAACCGAGGGGGTGGGTGAGGGTGGGCGCTGTGTATTGCTGCCTCCTGTTTTCCAGAGACAGCCCTCAAAAAGCCTCATCTTCAAAGAGCTCTCTAAAGCTTCTTTGAAAACAAAATGATTAAAGGCTATCTTCCCTCTCATCCAACATCAGACACATCACACACTGCATCCTTGCTTTCACCCCTGATTATGCATGCAACTTTTCTGCAGCTCCCGGTTTTGCATAGGGATGGAAGTTACAGCCCTGAATTAAAAGTGAAGTTCATTACTGCACATCAAAGCCAGTGCTGTGCCTTGGCCAGGCCAGCCCTTTCTTTAATTCGTGGGTATGTGGCCAGGCTGGAGGTCGGGGGGGGC